>JAMXBD010000383.1:0-600000 GCA_024138025.1 Combretum micranthum
ACATGAACAAGACTTCATTCTTATGATCATCCAAGCATATAAAACAAAATGAACCTATGATCATGCATGTACATGAAGTTGTGAATGTCTAAACCTTAGATCTACTACATATGATATATAAAGCATGGATCTCATGGCATGAACAACAATATATGTGCAAGATCTCTACTTTACATTATGAACAAGTTGATATTTTAACATAAGCTCATCTAAACAGATATCCACTTCTTGAGATGGCTTGAGATTCTTGTAGTAGTGTTTTTCATGTCCTTGCGCATGCTCATTGGGATTTAGATGAGAAAACACACAAGAATACTCTTGCCATAACAAGATTTAGGATGAACAAAGCCTATATACATACCAAAGAGGTCTTGAAGAAGGAAAGAAGAAGAACAAAGTTGGAAAGTGAGGATAGGGAGGGAAGAAACTCACGGCACAAAGGGAAAAAGAAGAGAGTTTTTCTCTTTTTCAAAAGTTAAAATGAGAAAAAATGAAGAGAGAGAGAACATTTAGTATATATACTAAGGGAATTAGGGTTTAGTTAATTAAAAAGAAGTGAAAATAGCTCAATGGAGAGGGGAGCAAGAGGGAGGGCGCCGGCCACATCCTTGTGGATGTGTGTGTGTGTTTGAAATTTGATTTTTTTGTAATTTAGTAAATGAAAATGTAATAAATGTGATAATTGATTTAAAGACAAAATTTCTTGGAAAAGAAAATTGAATGAGTAGTTGTAAGGATGTAAGAATAGGGTATGGGTAGTGTGTAGTGTAGGTTGTACTTGTGAATAGTAGACAAGACATCTACTTTACCGGTTGTTCCGAAAACACGGGAAAAGCTATAACTGTAATCTTTATAGCTCGGAAAATTACGAAATTGATATTTTTAGAATCCTTATAAAATTACGGTTCTAATGAATATTCCGGAACATTTTTCTTAATCCGTGGCCCGGGGCACGCTTTTCTGTAATTGGGCTCGGGAAGGCCCGGAATTGAAAAATTCCCGAATTTAAAACTTTCAAAGGTTTGAAATATACTTTGGAACAATAATTCAAATTCATTTACCCCACAATATTTATTTTACTATGAAACCGAAGGAAAGCCGGATTTAGGGTTCCTAGGCTCCATTCACTAAACTCAATCTGATCGGATTAGGGTTTCGCTTCCAACTCCCGGGGTTTTCTAGCTACTGGGAATTACCGGGGTTTACAACCGGTAATTAAGTTGTCTTAATTACTATCCATTACTATTCACAAGTACAACCTACTATACTCACAAGCCGCACCCTACTCTTACATCCTTACAACCACTCAATTACATTTTCTTTTCTAAGACTTATTTGTCTCTAAATAATTATTACAAATTATGACATTTAATGTACAAATCTATCAAAACAAATCAAACAAAAATCAAACACCCCACCCCCCCCCCCCCCCCCCCCCCTCCCCCCCCCCTTCAATTCATGCTGGCGTGATTCCCCCCAATTTGCTCCAATTGTACAATTTTTTTTAAATTTATTTTATCCCATTTGACCTAATTTCACTTATATATAAACCACTTTTTCTCTCTCTCTCTTCATTCTTCTCATTTTCAAATTTTACCAAAGGCGAAAAACTCTCTTTTCTCTCTTCTCCCACTCTTCCTTGCCGTGACTCTCATGGCCACACACACATACACACAATTTTTTTTTCCTTCCTTTTGTCTCCTATTTTCACTTTAAGTAAAAGAACTTTACTTCTTTATCTTTAGATCTTGTAATGGCAAGGATATTCTTGGATATTTCCATTTAAAGCTCCCCATGAGCTCTTGCTAGGGATAAGGAAACATCAATACAAGAATACCAAACCATCACAAAGTAGATCTTGCATTTAAACAAGCTTTCATGCCATGAGCTACATGATCATCCATCTAAAAGTTGTTTTGAACAAAAGATCTTTCATAAAAGTTTAGTTTTTATGTTTTCAAAACCTATTTAAGCATTTAAGGTAGTAGATCTATCATCTTACCATCCATATTCATGTAGACATTTAAGATCTCATCTCTATTTTGAGTTTTTGTGCATTAATGGTCATCAAAACTTTTGTCTTGAGTAAATAATCTTGCTAGTATATAGATTTATAGGTAGATGAGTAAATGAGACCAAAAAGGAAAACACTTTTCAAGGAATGGAATAGGGTAAATTCGGATGATATGGAAAACTTAGTTTAAAACCCTTTTATCAACTTCAAAACATGTATTTTACAAGAAAAATGAAGCCTATAGGTGATAGATGATGTTTGATGATATTTTTCATGAGTTTAAATGAGTTTTTACCAAAGAAAATATTTAAAACAAGAGATGAAGTCTAATAGAAGTTTTGAGTTGAAAGTCTTGTAAGCAAAATTCGTAATAATGAATAGATGGTTAGAAAACACTAGTTTTCCAATCTCAAAAATGGTATTTTCTTAAAAAAATTAAGTCCTTAGGGTATAGATAAAATAAATACCTAAAGTTCTAAGTATAAAATACATTTTTCTTAAAAGAATCCACTTAAGAATGAGTTTTGCAAAAATTCGGATTTTTGGACCCACCCTAGTATAAGACTCATTTAAAAGTTTACAAATGAAGATTTAATTAAAGAAATAAAGGCCTTAGGATATAGTTAATGTAAGGGTCAAAATTTCTTTAAAGAAAATCCTTAGAACAAGTGAGAGTGACCAAGTGTAACAAATCTACTAGTTAACAATGGCATGAAATGGTTCCTTAAGATAAAGATTTTTTTTTAAATTCTTTAATCTAAAAATTTATAAGAAATTAGGCACATAAAAGTTCATATCATGACATTCATGATAGGGAAATTCATTACCATGGCATTTATTTCCATTTTAAACTTAGAATCTCAAGAGCATTCATGAAAATCACATTTTCGGAATCAACATAACCGCTGGTCAGATCTGATCCTTCATTTCCGAGGCTTAGATATTTTCAAAACTTGATTTAAGCTTCAGATTTAGAAAGCTCTTTTGAAGTAGATAGAAATCGATATAAAATTTGTGAAATTCCGAGTTAAAATGACCAAGTTATGGCCATTTTAAATCGGAACTTCGAAAATGACGCGAATTTCGATTTCACTAAGTTGTCTTAGAGTTTTAGTATTCTTAGATGGTAGAATACTTATTAGGGTGTTTCTTTTGTGTCTAGGCGAACCCGAGGACGTCGAGTCTTTACCTCCGTATTATTATTACTAAGAGACCGGCGAATCGATGGAAGAGTGAGTTTCTCTTCCCAATTCATTTATTGTATGTGCTTGATAAATTAGTGCACTAGAATGCAGGCAAAGTGAAATGAATATGTATGATGGGGAATAATGGGAAATTGTATGTTGATGATGATATGAGAATTCAAAATAAAAATATCGAAACCGGGTGATAAATTCTGGTTGTGTAGTTGGTTATGATGTATTTTTTGAAAAATTGTTTGATCGCCTAAATAAAATGACTTAATCAACTATTCAGATTAATGCCAAATTCAGACATATGCATATCATAATGGGAAGGACCATTAGCATTGGTTGGTTAATCGTGATCCATAAATGAGATTAATTGGTTGGTTAATCGTGATCCATAAACGAGATTAATTGGTTGGTTAATTGTGATCTAGAAACGAAATAATTATAGGTTACCCGTGAACCATAAACGGCATAAAGTTAGTACCACAGTATTCGTTAATCTGCTAACCTAGGATGGAGGGCGCAAGTCCATCCACATATGATTTCCAGGTGGTCATTGTATGTTGTTCTCATGTGTTTGGTGCATTCACTTGTCTGTATAAATCACTTGTTTGAACTGTTGTGACATGAATGTTATTGTGGAAGGTTTCACTCACTAAGCTAGTTAGCTTACGTCCCTACAGTTTCTTCCTTTTGTAGCTACCAAACTTATAGCTTAAATAGCGTGACTGACCGTGCAGGTACAGGAACTAGGAGTTTCCCTTAGAAGTTGAAATTTCTATTTAGACTTCCATAGGAAACTTTTAAGACTTTTGATGACTATATAAGGCCACTAAATATTCTTTTGTGGGGGAATGCCCCTTAGAAAATGTAATGTTTATTTATGCATCATGAGTTATATCCTACTGCTAATGTATGCCAAGTTAAGCTTTTATCTCCATTTGGACTTGTATTCTATTATTGTAAAGGTATGCCTTACATCTATATGAGACCCCCGAATTCGGGAATTTTGTATGGCATGTGGCGGACTGTTACGTATAGAGTACCCTATGGGGCGTGACAATGCCTATAACATACGGCAATGTTTATTTTGTTAGAGAAAACATAGCCCACAACTTGTTAAATATAACACTCAACAAGTTATAGCTATGCATGTATTCGGCTTTAAGGCTTATCAAGATGGATTATGAACTAAGTAAAGATTGTACTCGATTGTGCATGATGAACCTCTCGGATCAAGCTATAACATGAATGATCCATATAATTGTTTCTCATGGTAAACCTATCTTTAAAGGCGTGAACAATGAAGGATGGTTACATATAGGGGAATGAAGTTTCTTTCATCATAAGTGATTTTAGGTGATACAAGTTTGTTTAAGATTCAAATCCATATTATGCGCTTAACCTATATAAGTAATAAAAGGATCAAATAGACTTTCATGAGAATTTAGGAGAATCGGTGACATATCTATTAAACATACAATAAACTTAGATTCAAAACAAGAGAAACATGATGAAACTAAGGAATATGGAAGAGGAGTAGTTATATAAGCAAAGGAGTGAACAACTAGCCGAATACTTGAAAATTGGTTTCGTGAACCGATCCAATTCCTTAAAGAAAAATGGTAAAATATGTGTACCCTATAAAGTATAGGATTAGATATCTAAGAAGTAGATGAAATGAGCTTTCTAACGCCTATTTATTCGTAGAAATTTGAGTTGAAACGAGTAAGTTATGATCAAAATATGATTTCACTGTATCTTTAGCAATCCGAATTATGCGGGAAAAAATTCCTATTATAACTTGCTTGAAACCTCAAAATGAGATGAGATATAGACAGTAGACTTCGAGAGCTTCGAAATGACTATTCATATATTTAAAACATATTAGAAATGAACAAATGAAAACAAAAATAGTAAAACTGCACATTTCATGTTGTAATACTACTAAGTCCAGTATTCAATCCATGTTGATTAGTGACAAACACAATCTTATTATATCACTAGGATCTTCAAAATCATCTTTAGACTTTCCTATCGATTACTATGACGATTAAGGAAAATAGACAGGTTAGTAACTCTGATCTATCATGTTGTTTGTGTTTGTAACAATAATTGCACTATGATTATATAGTAAAGAAGAATAGAAAGTGTTGTTTGCTTTGGAAATTGGACTTGTGCGTGTTGATTGGTATGCTATATTCAGGGATAAGAACAATGCTTGATATTGATAAAGGTGATTTGTATGTTGAGGTTTGTTTGACATCGTTTGATCACAAATGAATGGATTAATGATTATCTAATTCAATAGTAATTTGACATGCATTGCATCCTTGCATTTTCTGCATTCAAGCATGATAACCTGCTATGTAATAGCATTTTAGATCTCTAGTAATGCGTTTGGTTTTCGAGATGAAAATTTCTTAGTTCTTGCAAGAGTACCTTTGTTTCAATTGGTTCCACAGGAACTAAGTGGCATCCAAAGGAACGCCGCCCGTGGTATCAACAGGAAATGGCTTTTACTTAATGGTGTTTCTAACTTCCAATATTTTCAAATAATAATGTTTTAAATTGTTTTATGGTACCTTTCTGTCTTGGTTCTTAGATTCTCTTGGGCGTGGCTGATCATTTATGGTATGGTTCCTTCAACCCAAATGAGAGGGCATAGATCTCTATCTTGTTCATATTCCGGTTGTCTAAGCTTTAATTGTTAATATGTATTATTGTTGCATCGCATATAATTTGTTAATCAACTTGCTTGATTGGTTGATACATGATATGATTTGGTTACATCATTGAGCCGCGGTATAGCTCACACTCTCACAGATTTTTCAAGATATGTTTGAGGCCTTGATTAGTTCCATCAAGGAGCTTTTCTCCAGTAGGAGTTAGGATTTAGCAATAAGAATGATGGAGTCCTGAATAGATTTTATTATGTCATTTAATTCGCAATCAATATCAGTTTGTAACATGCAAACGATGGACAGTATAATATAATGTTTACTTTTGAATTTATATCTTGCATATATACATTATTTCTCATCAACAGCAATTAAAAGATCTTATCGCTTGTCACAATCCATAAATGGCTGGTTCCATTATGTACTTATGATTCTCTTCGATGGCCTAAAAACTATGTTTTTTACAAATTTCATTGGCATTAGTCTGTTTCACAATTACGTGATTCAACTAGGGTACCCATAGGGGCGTAACAATACCTTTTAAAAGTAGAAAAAAAAAATATGAGTATGAGTTTTTCTAGAATTTGTATTCCCATTTGGGCCACCCAAAAGAAATTTTCCTTTGTCAAAACTCTATTTTTAGTAGCATAAACTATCCTAGGGATGGATCCCTTCCATATGTAGTTAAAAATAATATTTTTCTTGCTTAAAAACACCTTTTCAACTTGTACAAGCACCTAGGAAGTTTAGAACACTAGAGATATACTAATATCTTGTTTTATGCTTCATGTTTTTAGAGGATCTCAAGATATCTGGATTTCTTTTCTTTAGTTCCTCTTTGTTTATTTCATATGAATAGCAAGATGATGTTTTTATTGCTCTTTTATACCAAGATGTGATGTGTGAACCTCTAGGAAGCTTAAAATATCAAGGATCCACACATACTAAGCTTTATGACTAATTATTTTGGATAACTCCTAGAAATCCAAATTTACTCTTTATAATTTTCCCTTGGTTATGAGTTATACTTAAACAAAAATGATGTTTTTATAATTGATCTATATCTAGATATGTTGTATAAACCCTTAGGAGGCTTAAAATAATAAAAATATACCTTTAGGAGCAATTTTTACACCTTAGTTCTACGGGATGAATTTTGACCTGAATTTCCATTTTGTATTATTTCTTTCCTAGTTAAATAGAAGTGGTATCTTGACATATAACTTGATGAATCCCAAGATAAGGATGGGTATAAGTAGTATTACTACCATCATACAATATAAACACGTAGGAATGATCATGAAGTTAATCATGTTCAAAGAACAAGTATGACTAAGTTTGAATGAGGAGAGAAGATATGAATTTCTTTAGTTAATTTAATTACTATGGTCATTAACTTCTTAAATAGATATAAAAAGATTATTTGATGATTTTGGAAAAGTAACCAAAGGGAAATAATTGGGCTAAGATATATAAATAAAGAGTCAAGAATTAGGCTTTATGTTAAATGGGCCTTGTTAATGCCTAAACCCAATAAATGAGCAAGTAAGTAAATTAAGGAATCAATAAAAAGAATATGAAATGGATCATAGCTATTAATTTTAATTTTTGGCCCCAACATGTTTTTAATGGGCAATTAGTGTAAAATCATAAGTGGAAAAAGTCATGGTCCATAAAGGTTAAGAAGTATAGGTAAGAAATGTTAAAAAAAAAAAAAGGGTAAGAAAGCCCACTAACCAAATTAATATGTAGGCATTGATATCACAAATAAGAAATAAGTAGTGACAAAGGATATTTTGGCATAAAGCAAAGTCACATGAATATATTATGAAAATAATAGCTCATTATGCATTCTTGTCTCATAAGCCCATGAATCTCTCTTCTAAATTTCTCTTCTAAAATCAAGAAAAGAAATATAGACACAAAACTCTAAAATAAATAGCTTGGGCCCGAGAACGAAAATAAAACAATATGAGGAAGTTATTTTATGTTCTAAGGATTTTAAGGCCGACAAAGTAGACAACCTTAGGTAAATAGAAACTGGACAAAGTAATGGAATTTAAAGAAATAGAAATTAGCTTAAAAACCCAGTTAAAAGCCTTGTGACTATATGTGACAAGTGTGAGGGCTCATTAGCTCATAAAGATTGATGTGGTAGAAAACATAGTCCTAAGGCCTTAATAGAACCTTAAGTTCATACAGGGGGAATTATCTAAAAATCCATATGACAAGAAACCTTAAGTAAATTCCAACAAGAGAAGCTAAGAATGAGACTAAATAAAATTCTACAGCACTCTAGCTTTAGCTAGTGATTACATGTCATCTAAGTATTAATACTTATTATTCTTTTATATATAGAGGTGAGTTCGAATATCTGTCTAATGTTCCTTCCAACTACTATGATGCTTGATTGTTATCATGGACTGGTGAGTAACTTGACTTTATTCACACTTATGTTATGTAACTTAGTTGCACCTAAATGAAGATAATGAACTGGATTATGTAGGAATGGGGATCATTCTTGCTATTATGCTTGTTGATTGGATAAAATACTATAATTATAGGGATAACTTCATATGATGATGTGATGTTAAGTTGATGATATCTAATCTGCAATTGCTTGACCACTAAGAAAAACAATTTAAGGTTATTATACATACAAATTAAACGATCATGCATAGCACGACTCATTTACATTTGCATTGCATACTTTAACCACTACAGTCACGTACTGTTGTTCCAAGCCATGATGAGTTAGATGGGGTCCTGATGGTGAATTCTCGTTCCGCCTATACTCACATGTGACTCACAAACTTAGAGGAATTACCTGGCTCGAGGAATGCTGCCTGTCGAAAGTCTGCATGAAGTGTTTAATACTTAGGGAATGTCTTAGTATGTTGGGTCAATAAATGTTTTCAGAGGTTTTTAAAGTTGTTACCTTGTGTACTTTAATTTTCTGAGCGCTAGTGTCTGAACTAGTTCCTTAACCTCCGGAGAGGGCATAAATCTCTGACCTATTTGGATTTTGGTCATCCAGACTTGTAGGTGTGTAAGCATATGTTTGAATGATGCATTGTATACAGGTGTTAATAAACCTAGTTGTCTTGTTAATGTGTCCTTATAGTTTAGTTACGTCACTAAGTTGTGATTCGCTCATACCCTTATAGATTTCATAGGTTCAGGGGTAGCTCGTGGTTCGTCCCTTCAAGGGACCTCACACTGATATTCACTTGTGTCTTTTGGGTAGGACAAGCGAGTGAGGCAAAGTGGATAATGGAGATTAAAGCTATTTGTTTAGTTATTATGTGTCTTTTGTTTATGTTTAAGACTATGTGTTGTATTAGCTCATATTGTAGTTGTGTTAAGACTATGATTAAGTAAGTGTTATCTCATGTTGCTAATCATGTGCATATATATACTTTATTCGACTCTATACAACCTTGATCTTATATAAACATGTCGTACCCTTTGAATGACCTATTCCTATTACGCCCTTGTGTCTATTTAAGGCCATAGACTGACACAGGGCATAATGATATGTTTAGGATACCCTTTTGGATGTGACACTTACACTTTTCCTAAATGTAAAATTAACTATTTGAACTTAAAAGTAGTTAACTTAATACTTAATGAAAATTTTCATGTTCATTAATAATACCTCAATTAACGAATTAACTCTATTAGCTAAGTCAGTACTCTCTCCAAATGGTTAAGTAAGTAAGTGAGTGATGTATCAAATAGGCAATGAAAAACTAGAAAAATAGATAATTTGGATTAACACGTGCATTATTATATTAAACAAGTTAAGTAAGTGGATTAACTCCTAGTAACTTTGATATGAACTTTAGGTAACTTTAATGTGTGTGTTAAATTATCGACTTAATTGTTTAATTTTTTAGTTTTTAATTGATTACTCGGGGTATGTCACTTCCCCATTTACCGGTTTAACAAATAGAATTAACTTTGTTAACTAAGGTACTATAATGAACATGACACTTTGATTAGGTTTTAAATTAATTGCTTAAAAAATTAGATAGTTAATTACATATTTAGAGAAAGTTTAGGTATCAAATTCATCATTAACCCTATAACAATTGGAAAAACAAAAAACCTTTTTAAATAAATGGTCCCATTTCAAATGATCTTGTAAGTACCACAATTTGGGGATGGGTATTATAAACTTTGAGTCTATTCTCATTGGATCAATACAAATGTAAAGTCTTTTAAAAATTTGTGGATATTGTGAAGTTAACACAGAGAAGGCTTAAAAGCTTTTAAGGCATGTTTAGTAGATAGGATGGTACATGATAAGTACAAGAATGTAATTCTTAAAGAATGAAAAAGAAAAGTAATAGTTATTCTTTTTTGTTCATTTAAAGTCTTGGGAGTTAAAATCAAAATATGTTAGATGAAACCAAAGAATGATTATTCTCTTGATTATGTAAAGAAATTGCAACTTCTTTTTTACAATAATAGAACTTTTTTGGAATTATGATTTTGCCAATCAATCATCGTATTAAGTTTGTAGAAAGGAATAATATCACATTTCATGCTTATAAAATCAACTAAGTGAATCATTAGTCACCACCCTCCTTAACTTAATTCAATATAAGGGTATAAACTTGAAAAGCATACTTGTACATTAATGAAGAGGGCAATCCTATAGCTAAGTCCAAGTTGATAGAGCTGTAAACCCTCGTTTTTCTAGTAAACCTAAGTTTGATTTCGGGAAGATTTAAAATCGGAAACCGAAATCCTAAAGGAATATCTCTGGACCAATCAGACCTAGGAATCCTATGTCCGGCAAATATCAAGAGGGAAACCTCGAAAGCATAAAAACAAATTAACACCAAAGTAATACTCTAAATCGGAAAGTTATTAGAAAACCTAAGTGATGTGCGTTTTATCCTTGACCAAATTTAATTAATTTATAACCTATGATCTATTCCTATGTACGGTCAACGCTAGGCAAGTGCACCTATCAAATTGTAGCATATGACTTAATTATAGGGTCAGATTCCACGGGGTCGTTAGCAACTACCACTACTCGCCCTCTTGTTTATTATCTAGCCGATTGAATAAGATTGGGTTAAATAACTTAAACTTATAATTAATTGCTAATTATATTAATTACAAAAATTCACTAACAGAACATACAAAACAAAGCTTTACTATAACAATATCACAATCAATTACACTAGGTTACTCCATCATACTTGCATGAATTAAAACCAATTAATCCTATTAATTACTTATCTGCTGAAATTCTAAATTCATAGTCCTTATTCTCATAACGAACTAATTCTAATCCCGAATGCATCTAATAGAATCTCTTCTAAGTAAATGGACAATTCAGAATTGCTTTATTACGTTCTTTTATCCTTAAATTTTCCTAAACTATACAGCAAGCTTCATGATAATATCTCTATTAACAGGAGTAGCTTGTTCTAGTGACTTAAATCTACTTGATGGAATTATTTCTCAACAATTTCCATCAAGATCTAGTGTAGAATCTTGTCGTGCACTACAATTTCCTAACTTTTATGAAGACCCATCACAGAAATTAGTAATTGATTGGATTACTAACTATTAAATACAAGTTTCATGCTAATATGACTTCGTAACCCAAGAATCTACTCAAACATGTTAAAATACGAACACAAACTTATTAACAACATGATTAACAATGAAAACAAGATAAGGATAGAGAGAAGAAGCTAAAGCCCTTTCTATTACAACAATAATGGTAGAGTCACAAACACAAAACACTTGAATCCAGTAGTCTCTCTCTCGTTTCTTCCAGAATCGAACAAAATATATTCACTTTATGAACAGTTACAAGATACGTTGATGATAGAAACTATGAATAGGTGTGTAGGTATGTAGAATGAATTCTCTATCAATTCCTGAATGGGTATCATCAATTTATACCTACTCTCTTTCTAAAGGGGTTAAGAAATGAAAATATACAATGTTTACTAATGGATGCACTGTTTGGACGAACGGTTGTAAAAATCATATTGTTGCTTCCCAATTAATCACGGTCGTGACTCAAGTTTTCTTCTAATTTCATGCTTCACAAGTTGTTAGTCACGGTCGTGATCTTCACCAAGGTAGGTACTGGCTTTGATAAAAACTCCTTTCCTCCTCATTTACGACCGTGATTCCACTCTTCGTAGGAAAAATTATGGTCCTTGCTTCAAGTCACGGTCGTGATTGGCTTCAAGGTGGAAAATGACTTTGCTGCTACTTGAATCACGCCCGTGACTTTAAATCCTTTTGCCAAATTTCTTCTTTGATTTTTTTTAATCACTCCATTAAGTTCTAATTTGACCTGAAATGAAAATACACACTAATTAAGTATCAATTCTAATACAAAATCTTGTCATTAAACTCAGAATTGGACTTAATTTGCTTATTATGAATAGATATAATCCATGCTTATCACTAAGTCAACAAAACCTCAGAAAAACCCTAGCATTTAGATCTGGCAATCCGGGTTCTCAAACCAAGGAGTTGAAATATGAGCGGGAAGTATAGATTGGCTTGTATTAATAGTAGAATGCTAAACAATTTTCGATTAGTGAAGTTTCGACCTATTTCGAGCCTGATAAGATAGAAGCCTCGAAAAGCATGTCTGGGGCTTGGGATATTAAATATATGATATTAGTTTAGTTAGATTCGTATTTCATAATAATATTAAATATTTCAGTTATATAATTTTTGGGTTATAAAAGTTACAGTTATAACTTTTTTTATCGTATTTTCATTACTATCGATTTAAGTGTCTAATCAACTTTTGTTTTCTTATACACTATTCATCAAGTACAACCACCCATACCCTATTCTTACAATTTTACATCATTTCCTTACAAATTTTTTTCCAATATATTTTGTACACAAACTACTCATTAAGTTTGAAATTTTATTACACAAAACAAAATCGAAAACTCTCTCTCTCCCCTCATCTATGGCCGACGTAAACCCCCCCACCCCCCATTAAGCCACAATTTGTTTTTTTTTTATTAAATAATCATACCAAACCCTAATTCATTTTTCTATATAATCTCTTTTTCATCTTTCATTGTTTCACTTTCTCTCATTTTCTCATAAAACTAACTTTGGAAGTTTTTTCTCTCCCTCTCCTTTCTCGCTTTGCCGTGAACCTTGCCCCATACACACACACACATACAATTTTTTTTTTTTTACTTCAAGTTTCCTTCTCCAAAACACTAATAGGTAATATATCTTAACCCTACCACTATAAAACATGTAATGACAAGTTTATACATTTGTGGATCCACCAAAATCCTCATGAGCTTTATGCTAGGGATGTGGAAAACACTAGAATATGATATTTTGTTATCACAATGTGTAGCTCTTGCTATTAGAGTTGATATGCTATCATTTTACTATATTATTTGCTATCTATTATTTTTATGGAAACTTTAAGCTTATATTTTCATGTCTATTCTCTTCTACATATTTTTCACGATGCATTCTCACTCATAGCATGAGTAGTATGGTAGATCTACTTAGAGTAGTTAAAATAACATAGTTATTTATTTTACATGCATGAAAGATTTTCTACATGTTTTCTTAAGGAAAATATGGATCAAAACTCAAGATCCATTTTGTTTTTATCAAAATGATATTTTTAAAATTCGGATCTTGAGGAAGACCCATTTAGAAAACATATTTTCCAACTTCAAAATGAAGGTTTTACATGTAAAATGAAGGCTTAGGTAATGAGTATCATAAAGTAGTGATTTTTATAAGTTATTCATGGTTTTACAAAGAGAAATTTTCGAAACAAAGAAATGATTTCAAAGGTCAAGCTAGATCTATGACTCAACTCCAATAAAAATGTAGAAATTCATATCTAGGGTGAAATGCCAAGAAAAATTTGTTTTCCAATCCTAAAACAAGAGTTTTATTAAAGAAATGAAAACCTTAGGGAGTAGGTTTGATTAGGACTTAGTTTTAGAAAGATTAAATGAGTTTTTCACAATAAACAATCTCAAACACAATTTTCTAAATTCGGATCTAAAAATGATTCTTATTTAAACACCTATTTTCAAATGTCAAAATGAGTATTTTAATGGAAAAATAGAAGTCTTAGGGAATAGATATAATAAAGACTTGATTTTTATAAGAATAAATATGTTTTATCAAAGCAGAAACTCAAAACAAAAGAAAGGTTTCCCAACTAAGATCAAACAATTATCTTATTTCCAAAAATTATGAAAAATTCGTCCAAAGGCAAAACCCACATTTAAACATCTATTTTTCAACCTTTAAATGAAGAAATTTGTTGAGATAATGAAGGCATTGGATATATAGGTCACCAAGGCTTTATCATAGTAACAATATATATGATTTTTAAAGATATAAGGCTAGTTTTCACAAACAAGCATTCATAACATTATTTCAAGTAAAAGTCTTTCCAAGAATTCTTTTCAACCAAAAATCTTTAAGGAAAAACACATAAATAGCTCATATCATATCATGCATGATAATAACATGTAGATATTACATATACATATACATATAGTTTACTTGATAGAAATAACGCAAATTTCACAAAACAATTTCAAAAACACAACTTTTAGCTACTGATCAGATTTGATCCGAACTTTTCGAAACTTAAATGTTTTCAAAATTTAGTAATAACATCATAAATAGATAGATCTTTTGGATTATATAAACCGATAGCTTATTTGCGAAATTCCGAGTTAAAATGACCAAGTTATGGCTGTTTTAAGTTGGAATTTCCAATTACTACGGAAATTACGAATTCAAAGAGTTTTATTTGAAAAGTTTGGAATTAGTTATGGTATGAAATACTCATAGGGGTATTTCTCTCATTTAGGTGATTTTGTATTCGGAGGAAAATTCTTATTTTTGGATCGCTACCGTTAGAGATCGGAGACCATGGTCGAGTGAGTTCACTATCTCAATATTACATGCTTGTGCTTGTGCTTGTGCTTGTGCTTGTAATATTAGTGGCATTAGAATTAGGACAAGATAAAATTTATTGTATGAATATGATTTCTATATAGGTGAATTGACGATAAGAATATCGAAATGAGCTTGTTGTAATTATTTGTATGACTTAGTATAGAATTGATATATCTGAAATCTCTATGATTATGCATAAATTGTTAAATTAATATGCCATGATCTTGTAATCAAATTGACCATGCATACATATGTGAGTCACATTGCATAGGTTATTATACCTTTATGGGAAGAAGGCATAATAGCTGGGCAACGAGGGGCCTGTAAACTTAAATGTTGGCGTAATGGTCGGAAACTAAATGTTGGCGTATGGGCTGAAAAATAAAATTGTGTGTGGGTGGGCACCTGTATTAACCACAACAAAAAGTGAGAAAATTAAATGTTGGTCGTATGGGCTTGAAACACCTAACCTCGAATAGAGGGTGTAAATCCATTCAACATAAAACTTTTGGATTGGTCTTATGTATTGTATGCTCACGTGTTTGTGCATTCATATGGATGTTAATAACTTGTTTGTTATATATGCTATTAAGCATTTAATTTTGGAAGTGAAACTCACTATGCTAGCGCAGTTTACACCTCACAGTTTCTTTCTAATGCAGTTCCGATACTTATGGCCGCGTCCCGGACCTGACCAAATCAGGTAATGAGAGACTGGGAGTTATTCCCCTAGAAGTTCACAATTGGTTCGTATAGTTTTCAGTAGTGAACCTAGAAGGATCAATTGTTACCAAAAAGGATATTACTAAATCTTATGTGTAGTAGGGGAATGCCCCATAATGCTTTATAACTGATCCTCAAATATCTATGGTTTATATTTTTATGCTTATCGTATCAAATTGAACTATCTGTCTCTAATTGTTTATGTATTTTATTATCGTGAGGGAATACCCTGCATACTAACACAAGACTTTTGAATGGCTGTGGTAGTGATTCTTAAGTCTTGATTAGCGTGTGGCAGACTGTTATGTTTAGGGTACCCTTTGAGGCATGACAAGGGCAATTCTAGTGAGTCCTACACAATGATGTTTGGAAGCAATTTTCTTCAAATTAAAAATTTTAGTAGACTACACATACTGGTGATATATCATTATGATATCATCATTGAATAACTATTCAAAGGTTTACAACCATGCATATATTCTTTGAAATTTTCTCTTAAAGTTCCATGGTTGACGATGATAGTGTTGTAGCATCTTGTGATGCCATTAGCTCATTAACAATATAATGTTTCCTTATGGTTTGTCTTTATGTGTATACACACGCACGAGCGCATGCACACACACACATAGATAAATTACAATAAAATATAATAACATTTAGGAGTAAGTTTATTAAAAGTATCAACATTTCAAATAGTGAAAAAAAAATCAGCATTCTAGAGCAAAAAATCATTTAAAAAATTTATGTTTTAAGTGGTTAAAAAGAGGAATCAACGGATCGCAAAATGATTCAAATAAGGTATAAATGATTGACCATTGAGGAAAATTAAGAAAAGTTAATTGAAAACTAATTCAGATGCTGTATCTCAAATGAATTTTGCAAAACGTTATTACCTAATTTGATTTACTTTGCAAAACATTGATATATCTTTTTAACCACTTAAAATGCTGATATCTTAAATGAACTTATCCTTCAACGCTGTTACCTTCTATTATAATTTACTATATATATATATATATAAGAAAGAAAATCAATATCATTAACTTAGAGATTTGGAAGGCATGATTACTAGCCTACAAATAAGAGAAGAACCAACGAAGATTGATAATTTAATTAAGTTGCTATAAGGTCCACAAATAATATTTATAGGTATAGGCATAAAGTAAGTAACTTAAGTAAGATGAATAAGCATAGTTGTTAAACTCATGATTCTACGTAGAATTGTTAGGAGGTCAGTAGAATCAAAAGGTAAAATCAAAACGTACAATTTATGTTTCTACAACCTATGTGAAATAGCTTTCAGATACTAGCAAGTTGCTTATATTACTAGGAGTGTTTACATTTCGGTTAATCGTTTAGTGACCCTATTTTTTGAACCTAACCGTAATGATCGGTTTTTTAATATCCCGATCCTAAATCGATCCATTATAAATTGTTAACAGCCTTAACGATTAACCTTTTTTTCGATTAATTTATTTTTGGTTTTTAACCATTTAACATAATAGTTATGCAAATTTTACAATTAACCATATTTTTCAATATGTCTGTAACTTTAATTTATATGCAACAAAGACTAGAATACAAGAGTTCTTTTCCTTTTTTGGTTTTTTGCACAAGCAAAGTAGATGAATATGTATGGCAGTAGTTAAGAAAAAATCCACCAAAAAGAATGAACCATATTGGATTTCTATCGATATTGAATGCATATGGTAACTAAAAAAGACAAAAAGTTATACTCGATGCAACTAGTAGTGCTCTTGATCATAGATTTAACAAAATTTCTAATTTGTAGTTTATAATTACAATCTTAAGAAAATAAACCACAAACGACAATTTAGTGTTGTATAACAAGGGTTAAAAAATTAGAATATAGTTTAAAAAAAATAAAAGAATTATAAAAAATATGATATTTCAATATCCAAATATTTATATTTTTAAAAAATAATTATATAAGTATATTATAAATTATATATATATATATAAATATGGATGGTTAACCAAAACTGTTGGTTTTTTATTTTATAAATCGAAATCGAAACCGAAAATCGAAAAAATTAAAAACTCCAATCCTAAATCGAAATCAATGGACTAGTTAACCTTTTTTTTTATATTAGTTTTATGATTTCAGTTAGGTTATCCTAAACATTTGGTTTTTTTGCACACCCCTATATATTATAGTTAAATTGAAATGTATAATGAAAATATGAAAAATGAACATATATTTTAATCATGTCACAATAAAAGTGCAAAGTCATATGACCTAGTACAAGTAATCTAGCACATGTACTTTTGATAATGCATAAAACTTCAGTATAAATAGCAATGCCAACAAAATAGTGCCAAACAAAAGTGCATCGCAACATAAAATATTATAACAAGACAATATACTAGAATAAATCATCAGGTGCTCTTTTATTATCAAGACTATCGTCATCTCTTCCATCATTGTCATCTTAACCATCAATGTCATTCAGTAGTACTACCAATGATACCTATGTCTTCTAATTCTAAATCTTTTGAAGTGCACATTCCCATTTTAGCTTCAACTGCATCAATATCATGAATCTCTAAATCATCTGGACTCTTACTTCTAGGACTCTTGAAATTTAGATTTGTACCAGTTTCCTCGACAACAACTTCTTAAACATTTTCCTTACATCGTGTATTTGAAAGGATATTCAATTAATCTACATTCAACGAACTAATATCTTCTTCTTAATCAACTATCCATTCATCATTCGATGAGAGATCTTCAACTGTGAAACTAGTATTGCCATCAATTTTTCTCTTTTATCTATCTATCAATTTCAAGTTACGCATCACATACATTAAGCTATTCATCTTTTGTTGATGCAACTTAGTACTCTTTTTTGTATGGATTGGAAATTGAAATGATTATTTATAAATTATAAGATTGATAGCATCGTCAATATATATAAAATAAAAATTTAAAAAGAAAAGCACTATACCATTTCAAAGGCACTCAATGACGCTCACAACCGGAAGAATTGCAAGTAAAGCTTAAGGCATTGATCTCCTTCTGAACCTCACCATTTCACTGGTGCTTTTTTTTTTTTTTTTGTCTTTTGCTAACCTTGCATCTTCAGTGTTAATGTCACGCCCCAAAGGGTACCCTAAACGTGACAGTCCGCCACACTCAATATTAAAACTCAAGTAAGCAACCTTAGCCTTCCCATGAGTTTGAACATCGAGTGTAAGGCTCACTTTCAACATACAGGGACCATGCTTTGCTTTGTAGTAGTCTAAGGAGACATACATAGTAACAAGAATGTAAATCATAACCGTTTCCTTTAGATCTATTCTATTACATGAACTAAGGGGCATACTCTCGTCAACAACGTTAAGAGTTCTTAGGCTCACAAAATCCCTTATATTATCCTTCAAGCACCAATTTGGGAGACATGATTAGAAGTCCGTGTCTACTTCTAGGTCCCGGCCTCATCAAAAGCTCCTTAATGTCTAAGAACTGTACCTTATATTCACGACTCCTCGGAGATAGCCATAAGTATTCATACTACAATAGGAAACTATTGGGGTATAAGCTACACTAGCTTAGTGCGTGAAAACTTCCATATCGCAATTAAGACATAACATTCAAGCAAGTGATTAATCAATCAAATGAAATGCATCAAACACATGGATTCAACAAACATATAACCATCCGGAAATCATATGTGGATGGACTTGCGTCCTCCATCCCCGGTTAGCAGATTAACGAATCCTACAGTACGACGCCGTTTAAGCTCAGTCAACTGAACTATAAATTCGTTTTATGGATCACGATTAACCAATATATTCGTTTTATGGATCACGATTAACCAACGTATTCATTTTATGGATCACGATTAACCAACATATTCGTTTTATGGATCACGAAAAACCAACAAATGCTAATGCTCCATCCCCATCGTGATATGAATGAGTTCAAGTTTATCTTTAATGTCTAATAATCAATTGAACTAATTCTTTTAAGTGACCAAGCAATACTCGCAGACAATCATTTCTCCTATACTATACAAACAATGATTTATCACCCGGTTTCGATATTCTTTAAATTCATTTCCACATATCAACAACAAACAAATACAATTCCCAAATAACCCCATCATGCATATTCATTTTTGTTTTTCCTTAGCAACTAGTGCAGCTATCATTACAATCACAAGCAATAAATGAAATTGGAAGTAATACTCACTCGCCATGGTACGCCGGTCTCTTAGTAATAATAATCGGGTAGTAGGGATTCGTCGTTCTCAGGATCACTTACCAAATAAAAAAAAAAACCTAATGAGAACTTCATCACTTAGCTAGTCCAAACTATGCATCTAAACTAATCAAAACCGTGATTCTCGCTATTTGCGGAAGTTCTAACTTAAAGCGGCCATAACTTGTCATTTTAACTTAAAATTTCGCAAATTGTATATCGATCTCTATCTACTTCGAAAGATCTATCTATTACTAATATTATTTTCAAGTTTTGAAAACATTTAAGTCACGGAACAAAGGGATCAGATCTGATCTGTAACCTTTTCCATTTCGAAAAATTGTTTTGCACTTGATCAAAATGTATCTAGTTGATGATTCATGTGTATATAAAACATGAATGACATGTGATGAGTCCAATATATGCATGATCTTGATGATTTTTGACAATGAAAATTTTGAGAACTCCTAAATCTTATAAGACTCCAACAATAACTACTTCTTGAAAATCCAATTTTTCCAAATTTGGCATCTCATCAGTGTTTCGGGATTTCATTCTTAGAATCTCCTTGTTATCTAATTAAAAATGAGTCTTCATCATCTATATTATCCAAGACCCTCATTTTCACATGAAAACTTACATTTTTCACCTTGCAAGTACGTTTTTAAATAGGCTTTTCACAAAAATCCGAATCTTGGAAAAATCCATTTCTTGCATGTTTCCTTTGAGAAAACTTGTGTAATGCATCAAAATTTAAAGCTTTACTATATCCATTATCTAGGGACTTCATTTAACACATAAAACATTCATTTTTAGCTTGAATACCAGGTGTTTACATTGGCATCTTCCAAAGTTACGAATTTTACAAGTTGAACACTAACTCAAAATTTTCCATCTTAATTCCACTACTTGTTTTACACATTACTCATATCCAAACTCATTTCAACTTATAAAAATCATTACTTAATGATACCTATTACTTATACCCTTCATTTTTCATATAAAATGTGAGTTTCAAAGTGGTTTCAAGGGTTTTTAAAATAGGTCTTGAAAATCATACGAATTTTCTTTTGAACTTTTCTAACTAAAACTTTTTCTTTTCAAGTTCCTTATCTTATCTTCATAAAGATCTACCAATTATCACATTTATATATACAAGACTAAGCCTTTATGAACATTAAGGCATGAAAACACAAAATATCCATATGAACATGAATGTCAAGAAAAATATGAGTGTCTAAATACTAGATCTACTACTTATAGTGCATGAAAATGAGTTTAAAGACACGGACATATATTTTTCATGCAAGATCTCTACTTTTTATGCATGAACATAATGATACTTCAACAAAACTCATTAAACACAAGATCTACTCTTATGATGGCTTGAGATTCATGTATTAGTATTTTCTTACCCCTAGCATTTGCTCATGGGGATTTAAAGTGAAAACACGGAAGAATACTCTTGCCATTACAAGATTAAGTAGTAATAAAGCTTGAAATCATCACCTAAAGAGAGATTTGGAGAAGAAATGAAGAATAAAAGAGCTTGTTGTGTGTGTGTGTGTGTAGTGAGGAAGAAGGCTCACGGCAATAGGAGGGAGTAGAGAGTGTTTTGTGATTTTTAGACAAATGAAATGAAATGAAGGAGAGAAAGTTAAGGATTATTTATATTAAGTGAATTTAGGGTTTGTTTGAAGTACTAAAAGAGATAAAATAAATCAATTTGAAGGCATAAAAGGGGGGCCATGTGCCGGCCATTGTAGGAGTAAGAGAGAGAGTGATTTAATTTTATTTGAATTTGCAAATTGTGTAATAAAATGTAATAATTTAATAAGAAACAAAAATTTTGGAAAAGAAAATATAATGAGTAGTTGTAAGGATGTAAGAATAGGGCATGGGTAGAGTGTAGTGTAGGTTGTACTTGTGAATAGTGATAAATAGTAGACAAGACATCTACTTTACGGTAGAAAAGAAAATACGAGAAAAAAGGCTATAACTGTGATTTTTATAGCCCGAAAAATTATAAAATCTATATTTTTGAAATCCTTATAAAATTTTGGTTATAAGGAGTATTCCGGAATATTTTTTTGAGTTTCTAGTCTCGGGGCTCGCTTTTCCGTAATGGAGCTCGGGAAGGCCCGAAATGGAAATTTTTCTGAAATTAAAACTTTCTATGGTTTGAAATATTCTTTAAAACAATAATTCACATTAAATTTATTCTATAAGGGTTCTTATATATAGAAACTGGAGAAAAGCAGGATCCAGGGTTCCTAGGTTGCTTGTACTAATCTTATTTAGGGTTTTGGTTTCTGATTTACGGAGTTTACTCGGTTACTAGAAAAACCGGGTTTACAAATAATCCAAAATTAGAACAACTGAGGTACTTGGAGTCCTTACAAATTTACGAGCCTAATGATACTAATATCATATATCTAATGTTTCGAATCCCGAGGCACGCTTTTCGAAGTTTGTACCTGACCGGGTTTGAAATAGATGGAAACTCACTACTCTTACATTTTAAAGCATTCTAGCATTATTGCGACCTAAACTACACTCTTTGCTCATATTCCGACTCCGGTGTAGGATTACGGGATTGTCGGGTTGAATCTACTAAGGTTTCCCGAGAATTGTTGGCTTCAGTTTTCTGGGTGACTTTCCGGTTTAGATCATTGCCAACTTGGAAGTTGATGTTTTATATTTATACAAAGTATTTAGTTTGAGAGTATTTATTCATTATTTTATTTTCGTAAGTATTTTATATCTCTTAACGTTTTCGGAATTCTTAAATCAGGTTTTATTGCCGAAGGTTCATCGTTACTTATTGTTTAATAAATTGTTTTTAGGTTCTATATTACCCGATTGTACCATCAGGGTTAGGTGTAGAGTCGTTACACGTAGTGGCTTTGGATTTGGAAACTATTAAGTTCTTATGTTACTTTTAAGGATTTTCTCTTTGTTCAAGGTTAAGAAATTTCTGAATTTGTTTTAGATTTCAGGTTAGTTGAAGTTCAGTTTTAATTGGGAGTCATTTTCAAAGTTTATTTTAAATGTTTATTCTGGAATTATTTACTGAAATTTTTCCAAGGCTTACAGCTAAACAATCCTTTAGTATCGTTAAATTTTTCAAGCTATATATCAATTTTGGTTCTTTCACCCGGATCAAGGATTGAACACTTTAAGCATCCATGCAATCCAATTTTAATATTATCATCAATTTTGAAAGTGGGACTATAATGGTATTGTGGGTTTAAGTAGTAAGCTGCAACATGAAATGGTCTATGGAGTTGAACCTCCATCTCTTGTTAATAATCTTAAATATTGGCCTATAACTTCATCAAATGAATACGATAATATTAATTAGAAAATCGAATTTTAATATAATCAATGAAAAAAAAACAAACATGTATTTATATAGTAAAGTTAATAAGGTAAGATATTATATTACCTTTTCTTTACATTATTGAATTTTTTTTTTTAATTTTCTCCTTGATATTGGATTTCTATAGGGTTTTAAAATTTATAAGGATCAAATCTTTTGTAGCAGGAATTCAAAAAGAAAACTCTAATCTAGTATCCATGTGTTTTGATGTTTTAAGAAATAGTATGAATTTATACCTTAACTTGAAGCTTGAAATGAATTGGTAGATCAGATCTATAGGTATTGCGAATTCACAATCTCTTCTACAATATCCACACGAATGCACACTCATTCAAAATGATCCTTCATGTTCTAGCATTATATAGAACATTTCTAGATCTAATTGGGAAAATTTTACTCATGACTTTACAGAATTCCTTTGCAGGTCTAATATTGACAACACATATCATTAACTTTAAAAGAAACCTGTTATGTCTTATTTATAATAATGTCAATATGAATAATGACATTAGTGCCCTTAATCTTATTAGGGATAAATTAATTTATTAACATAAGAATTCGTAGTCCAATTAGGAATTATTGTTGTTCTTAACAAATTATATTTATTTATTGTTCTTAACAAATCAAGATTAATAATAAATAAATTTATTATTCCTGCTGGACTTATTTAAATTTAGTCCATGGTCCTTTTCTGTTTATTATTTTGTGTGTGACCCTATAGGTTTACTTAATGTTGATCGTTGATCTAAAACCATTTTTGTAAAGAAAACATAAGCAGCCTTTAGCAAGACATTATGTTTACCCAAATTAAGTGAAGATCGATGATCCGATTTTTACCTAATTCATAACTTATGTCATTTTGTCACATGATAGCTAGATTGGACATAAGGCATGGATAGTGTCATCCTTATATCGTTCAATCTTATCATTTCTCGATTTCCAAGTGAACTGACAAAACAAACGAAATTGATCACACTATCAATTCATATGAGCATGACCACGCATTTCTTAGTTTCACTCATCGAAGGGCCTAGAGATATCTCTCTCATAATGAGAGGGATAAATCTTATCTTAATCACTCAACTTCCTCTACATGATTTACATTACGTACAATCTCAACCTTTATAATTATCTGGTTAAAGAAAACGTTTGATTGAGTCAAATCATAATGTTCCTCATGTTAGAACCTATGGTGATTTTAGGTTCAAGTATATGCTGACATTGTTATTGTGAGAATTACTTATGACACTAATTCATGTAATGATCTCATAGCGGATCAATCCAGTACATAGTCTTCTAATATGTGCTTATGTGTTTGATTTGTATCCCCATATAAATAGACATCTCATGAATATCAAGCAAAAACTCATACTAGATTTAATTCATTATCATTAATGAGCATCTAGGGACATTTAAAATAATTAAATTATTCATGGATCCTATCATAAAGTAAACATGAAAAAAATATAATAAAAATATCTCTATACCGATAATATATATATAAATAACAATATCCAGTAATTAGCCTAGGACAATCACTAACAATCTCCCACTTGCACTAGGCCAAATCATACACGTATCTAATACCCATTGACCTAGTATGATGATCATGCTTTGCCTATGCAAGAGGCTTTGTAAGTGGATTAGCAACATTGTCATCAGTTGAAACTTTGCATATTTTCACATCTTCTCTCTTAATGATCTCTCGAATGAGATGATAACATTTGAGTATGTGTTTGGATCGTTGATGTGACTTGGGTTCCTTAGCTTGTTCAATAGCACCATTATTGTCACAATAAAGGTTTACTAAATTTGCAATGCTAAGAATAACACCTAATTCTATGATGAACTTCCTTATCCGAACTACCTTCGTAGCTGAATTTGATGTTGTCATGTACTCAGCTTCTATTGTAGAATCTGCTGTAATGCTTTGCTTTGAAATTTTCTAGCTTAGTGCACCTCCATTTAAGGAAAAAATATATCCAAATTGAGATCTAAAATCATCCTTGTCAAATTGGAAACTTGCATCTATGTAACTGTTTACCACTAGCTCGTCTTCTAATCCTCCATATATCAAGAATGTATCTATCATTCTTCTTAAGTGCTTAAGAATATTCTTGACTGCTATCCAATGAGGTTCATTGGGATCTAATTGGTATCTACTGGTTATACTTAATGCATGTGACACATCTAGTCGAGTGTACAACATAGCATACATGATTGATCCAATAGTCGAAGCATAAGAAATCTTACTCATGCGATCTCGCTCATCATTTGTCGTTGGACATTGAGTCTTGCTCAGATTTATAACATGTGACATTGGTAAAAATTGCCTTTTGGAATCTTGCATACTAAACCTATTCAATACCTTTTTCTATATATATACTTTGACTTAAGCCGATGAGCTTTCTAGATCTATTCCTATAGATCTTGATGCCTAAGATATAGGCAGCTTCTCCTAAGTTTTTCATTGAAAAACAATTTCCCAACCAAGACTTGACATTTTGCAAGGTAGGAATGTCATTCCCAATGAGTAATATCTACATATAGCACTAAAAAGACTATTACACTCCCACTAATTTTCTTGTAAACACAAGGTTTAACTTCATTTTTAATGAACCTAAACCCTTCGATTGCTTCATAAAAAAGAATATTCCAACTCCAAGATGCTTGCTTTAATCCATAAATGGATCTTTGAAGCTTGCAAATGATCATAGAATCCTTAGGATGAACAAACCCTTCAGGTTGTGTCATATACACATTCTCAAGCAGCTTTCTATCAAGAAATACTATTTTGACATCCATTTGCCAAATCTTGGAATCATAACATGCAGTAATGGCAATCAAAATCTTGATGGATTTAAGCATAACAACTAGTGCGAAAGTTTCATCATAGTCTATACCATGTGTTTGCTTGAAACCCTTCGTCACTAGTCATGCTTTAAAGGTATACACATTGCCATCCATGTTAGTTTTCTTCTTGAAAACCCATTTGCACCTAATGGTCTTTATACCTTCAGGTGGATCAATCAAAGTCCATACTTGATTGTCATACATGGATTGCATTTCATATTTCATGGCTTCTAGCCATTTCTCAAAATCTAGACCCAACATAGCCTCTTGATAGATAGGGAGCTCATTTTGATCTATAAGCAACACATCACAACTATCTATAATGAGAAATTCATATCTCTCATGTTGATGTCGCACTCTATCAAACCTACGTGGGCCTTGTGTTACCTATGGAGGGTCAATGGCTAATTGTGTGTCTTGTTGACTTTCCACTAGCAGTGCAACAAACACTTAGTTTTCAGAGGGATTATAAAAGTAGTATCCTTTAGTTTCTTTTGGATACCCTACAAAAAGACATTTATCTAACTTAGGTCCTAATTTGTTTGAGGCCTAACCTTAAATCTTGAGGAAAGATAAACTAGGTCTTTTTCCAATCCATATCTTATATGGTGTTTTTTCAACCACCTTACAAGGAACATGATTTAACGTGAATGCAGTTGTCTCTAGGGCATGACCCCAAAAGGATGGAGGAAGATCCGTTTGACTCATCATAGATCGAACCATATCTAATAAGGTTATGTTCCTCCTTTCAAATACACCATTCCATTGTGGTGTTTCAAGTGGAGTTAATTGTGAAATTATTCCACAATTTCTAATATAGTCATTAAATTCTTGGCTTAGATATTCGCCATCTCAATCTAATTGAAGTACTTTGATTGTTTTGTGAAGCTGGTTTTGTACTTCATTCTAAAAAGCTTTGAACATTTCGAATGATTTAGATTTGTGCCTCATAAAAAAGATATATCTATATCTATTGAAATCATCCGTAAGTATAATGAAGTACTAATAACCTCCTCTAGTAGAAAAACGCTTAATGGACCACATACAATGATATGTATTAGGCCTAATAAATCAATTGCCCTTTCACTATACCTAATAAAAGCATCTTTAGCCATCTTGCCTAATAACCAAGACTTGCATATTTCAAATGATTCAAAATCAAATGAATCTAAGAATCTATCTTTATGGAGTTTTGATATGCGTTTCTCGTTTATATGACGAAGATGACAATGCCATAGGTAGATCTTATTTAAATTGGATTTAATTTTCTTAGTATTTTTGTTATAGATTGATCCATTATTAGGTTTCAGATTTAGAACATAAAGACCATCATGTAAATTAACATTTGCATAAAAAATGTCTTTATTATAAATTGAACATTTATTATTATTAATAATAAATGAGAAAACTTCATTGTCTAAACATGAAAAAGAAATAATATTCCTACTAAAAGCAGGAACATAAAAGCATTTACTCAATACTAACAAAAGCCCACTGGCAAAATCAATTCATAAAAGCAACAACTTTTGCTCCATTTCCAACTTGTAGATCAACTTTGCCCTTCTTTAGATCTCTTCTCCTATTGAGACCCTGCACATTTGTACAAATGTGAGATCCACATTCGGTATCTAATACTTAAGATTCAGAAGTAGATAAATTTTTATAACATAGATACCTAAAGCAGTAGTCTGACTACTCTTCTCTTTTTCATATCTTCCAGGCTGAGTTTGTAGTTCCTCTTCCAGTAACTTGATTCATTGCAGTGGAAGCAAACTCCTTCTTTAGGAGGCTTAGCCTTTGGTTTAGGTTTAGACTTAGGCTTTGAACTTTTCATAGCCTTAGCATTTTCCTTACCTTTCTTCTTCATGCCCTTCCATTTCTAAATCATCAAAACATTGATAGGCTTCTTCGTTTTGATATTAGCCTCAACAGTTTTGAGCATCAAATGTAGTTTAGAAATTGATTTGTCCATGTTATTCATATTATAGTTCATGACAAACTAGTCATAACTATCTGGTAATGAGTTCAGGATCAAATCAATAGCAAACTCTTGGCTTATAGGGAATCCAGGCCTTTCAAGATGATCAATATAACCCTTCATCTTTAGGACATGGGCACTCACAGATCCTCCTTCAGCAAGCTAAAAAGAGCGTAGGGCCTGGGTAGTCTCATTCCTTTCCTATATGGCCTGCTGTTGGAACATTTCCTTAAGATGTATAGTTATCTCATAGGCCTCCATATTCTCTAGACCCTTCTAAAATTCTGGACTCATGGTAGTAAGCATCGGACATCTTACATCAAGAGAATCATTAGAATGCTTCTTATGAGCATCCTTCTGAGCTCTTGGAGCATTGGCTGGAGGTTCTTGAGGGATAGGCTCATCTAGGATATGAAGTTTCTTTTCTTACTTGAGAACAATTCTCAAGTTTCCGAACTAGTCAAGAAAATTGGTTCTAACTAGCTTGTCCTTCTCAAGGATAGATCGCAATGACAAATTTGAGGTGTTATTTGTAGCCATTGATCTACAATTACACATGCAAAGTTTATTGATCTATAATAACCCTCATTATTAATATAGTTAGATTTAATTATTGCATTCTAGTAAGCTAAGATCCACATTTCACTTAACTTTAAGTCAGATTTGGCGTGACACTTAAAATCACGTTATTTAGGTATGTAAATCTTTATGAATTACATTTTGACATCATATGTCCTGACATGTTTAAATCCCATCTAATTTCTTAATCCCAAAACCATTTTGATGCCTAATTAAGTCTGACCATGTTAAACTCATGAGTAACACCATTACCCATCATGTTTTACTAAGATAACCTAATGCATTCTACTTTGGCATACCTACATTATGGTAATCAAAGTCTTGATAGATGTTTCATCATGGGTAACATTTAACTTACAATTTACTAAGGGATTTTAATTATTGATATTCCATTTTATTATCACATTTAACGGATATTCAGTATATATGATTGTATACATGGTATCACATACATACATATATATATATATTATGTACCATCATACATGATATATCATGCTTATTGAATAAACAAAAACATGTCATCGCATGGCCCTTAATCTATAATGATCTTCATAAGCCAATATGAAGATCAATGGTTCAATCCATCAACATGGATTTTAGTTGAAAATTTCCTTATATCTTCATCATGGCCCTCATTTCTCCATCATCATGGATTAACAAAGGTCTTCATTACATCTTCATATCTTTATTACAATAATGAAAAAGATACAAAAGGTCTTACAACTAGTTGTAGAATGTAAATTACGATAAAACAAAACGACACGCAAGTCGTATTTATGAAATTACAACACATGAAACAAATGAATAAAACCTGTTAATCACATAGGTCTTAGGGGCCATGCTATGCACCATACTTATAACATAAGCATATGCATAAGTCATACACATAACTCAAAACACTTCAAAAATGTGTTTTATGTTAAATATCATTAATTAGTGCATATGGAACTAAGTCACACACCTTGCAAGGGTCAAGGGAACGCATCCCCTTGTGTTGGTCAAAGGGGTAGCGGCCCCTTGCTGAGTCCTCGATAACCAATTAGTGAGCAGGGATCAAGGGTACTGTATCCCCTGCAGGGTTTTAGGGGTAACGCCCTAGAAACCTAGACGAAATTGAAATTCTCGGTTTAGGAAATTCTTTGAAAAATCAAAATTTCATGGAAAGATCTATCAATCAGAATATGCTAAATTAGGTTCAAAACTGTTAAGAAAAACCCTTTGATAATTCGTTCGAATCATAAGCTGCCGACATTGAAGGCTAAGCAGCCAGCTTGGAAGACTAAGTCGTTAAGTTTGAAGACTAAGCCATCATCTTTGGAGCCGGCTTATATAGCTATTAGGAATTTATACCAATTATTCAAAAAAATAGATCAACATGTTTTTCAAAATCGATTTATTATATGTTGAATTCAAAAAAATGTATTGGATTGTCAATCAACTGTTAATGATTGTGCCCTAGGCCAATTATTAGATATTGTCATACAAAGATACTTCTATTATATTATTTGCATGTTTACTTTATAATAGGATCTATGAATAATTTAATTATTCTAAATGTCCCTAGATACTCATTATTGTGGGAACAACAATGAATTAAATCTAGTATATGAGTTTTTGATTGATAGTCATGAGATGTCTATTTGTATGGGGATACAAATCAAATTCATAAGTACATATAAGATGACTATGTATTGGACTGACCCGCTATGAGATCACTACATGGATTAGTATCATAAGTGATTCTCAAAATAATAATGTTAGTGTATCCTTAGACCTAAAATCACTATGGATTCCAACATGAGGAATATTGTGTTTTGTTGATTAAATGTAATAATAAGTAAAGTAGATGTGAAATAAAGTTATGGGAAAGGTAAAATGTAAAGATAATAGGTTATGGTGTTATAAGAGTAGGTGTTAGAAAAAATAGAGATAAAAAAATAGTGTAGAATAGTAGTGAATAGTGTAATGTAAAGTAGATATGACTAATAAAGTACCGATAGTAAAAAATATGCGTATAATTGTGATATCTGATATTTTTACTTATCGAAAAATTATAAAACTGATATTTTCGAAAACATTATATTTTTACTAGTCTAATGGTATATCCGGAATATTTTTACTATTCTGAGCCTCAGGACATGTTTTTCAATAACTGTATCCGTTCGGGTTCAAAACGATTCGCGGTTTTACTAATCTGGTTATTTTAAGCTTTCTTATGTAATTACTAACTATTCTACATACTAATCTCTTACTTACTTTCTTAAGGTTGCTAATAAGGGATTGTTGGATTTAAACCATTACGTCTAACTAGGGTTTTGTTAACTTTAGGGTTTTTGTTTGGCTTTCCAATTAGGGTTTAAGCTAAACTGATCACAAAACTTTGGGGGTTTACACACTACCTGAAGAGATGCCCTCTCCTCCACAAAAAATTTTATTTCTATGGCAACCCGAGCCATAAGATTCCAGATTGCCCAAAGAAAGCTTCTACGACTTGTTTCGTATGCAAGTAGACTGGACATTTTGCCAATGAATGTCCTAAAAGGAAATCTACAACAAATCGACCTGTTGGATCTTCAGGAGGACTTGCCCCATCAGAGAGTGGGAATGGAAGTGGAAGTCGCTAGCATCATCCATGCATGGGTTGAGAATCTACAACCTTGAAGGGCAATGGCTTTATGAAGATGCTGAAGAGGAAGGAGTGGAATTGGCTGCCCTAGACAGTAGAGAAGAGTATGATTGTAGCCTGGTTACAAGTTAGTCTCAATCCATAAATATTTGCTTATTTTGATATCTATTGAGTATAAAGTGATAAGATAGGATATGTGTTGGAAAACAATAGATGCTTAGGAAACCATATAAGGACAATAAGATTAGTAACATATGCGTCTTAAGCATAGGAACCATAAAAATAGGGGACCAGACTGCTTATACCCTCTTCAACACCAGTGTAACACATTCCTTTGACACCGCTAGTATAACCTTGAAGACCGATTTACCCATCACCATAACCACAACCAGTTTTCATATGAAAACCCCATGAGTAATGTGATGACTACCAATGAAATAATAAGGAATTGCCCCATGAAGATACAAGGCCATGAAGCAACCACTGATCTTATAGTGGTAGAAATCAACAAGTATGAAAGTGATTCTCTGAATGAGTTGGTTGTCCATGATAGAAGCTAAGGTAGATTGTAGAAGTAAGAAAGCGGAATTCGTAGGACAAGACGGGAAGAAAGCTACGTTTTTGGGAGAACACGTGGCTTGTAAAAGATTGGAGTTGAACTTGTTCGAATTGATTGAAGAAGTTGAGGAAGGAATTGAAGGCTATGCAGGAAGTACGGAAGAGGAGAAAGAAAAGCCTAACATTGACGACATCCCCATCGTTAATGAGTTCTCCGATGTTTTTCCGGAAGAATTGCCTGGATTACCTCCAAAACGAGAGATTGATTTCAAGATCGATTTGATACCTAAAACGGAACCCATATCCAAGGCATCATATTGAATGGCACCTGCTGAGCTCAAAGAGCTTAAAAAGCAATTACAAGAATTGCTTAACCAAGGATTCATTAGACCAAGTGTCTCGCCTTGGGAAGCTTCGGTGTTATTCGTGAAGAAGAAGGATGGATTGATGAGGCTATGTATTGATTACTGGGAACTCAATAAGGTTACCATAAAGAATAAGTATCTATTGCCAAAGATTGACGATCTCTTTGACCAACTGCAAGGAGCAAGTGTATTCTTGCGCATTGATTTGCGATCGGGATAAAACCAGATGATGTGTCAAAGACCGCTTTTAGAACTCGGTATAGACACTATGCGTTCATGGTTATGCCATTTGGATTAACTAATGCACTAGCTACTTTCATGGACTTGATGAATCGAGTTTATAAGCTGCTCTTAGATAAGTGTGTAATTGTCTTCATGGATGATATTTTGGTCTATTCCAAGACATGGGAGCAACACAAAGAACATCTGAGGATGGCATTACAGACATTAAGGGAGCATAAGTTATATGCCAAACTGTCCAAGTGTGACTTTTGGTTGGACCAAATATACATGTTGTCTCGGGAAGTGGAATATCAGTAGATTCTGAAAAGATTAAGGCTGTAATGGAATGGAAATAACCAAGGATGGTAACTAAGATTAGAAGTTTCCTTGGATTAGCTGGCTATTATAGGAAGTTCGTGCAAGATTTCTCAAAAATAGCCAAGCCGCTAACTCAGTAGACCTAGAAGAACGAGAAGTATGTTTGGAACGAAATGAGAACAAAGTTTTTAGGAATTGAAGCAACGATTAGTATCCGCCCTAATTCTAACCTTACCAAATCCAGAAAAGTCATATATAGTTCATAGTGATGCATCAAGGAATGGCTTAGGATGTATGCTTATGCAAGAAGGGAACGTAATTGCATACGCTTTATGACAGTTAAGGCCGCATGAACGGAATTACCCAACACATAATCTTGAGTTAGCTATTGTTGTCTTTGCCTTCAAGCTTTGGAGGCATTACTTGTATGGATAGAGATGTGAGATATACACAGACCATAAGAGCCTCAAGTATCTATTTACACAAAAGGAATTAAACATGAGGCAAAGAAGATGGTTGGAGTTGATCAAGGACTATGATCTCTATCACAACCCGAGAGGTACCCTAAATGTGGCAGTCCACCGAACACAATACTAAAGCCTAGGAATGACTACCTCAGTCACGCAAAGGCTTCCATATCGTGTACAAGGCATACATCGCAATCAAGAAAAGCATCGGAGTAACGCAATTTATATTGATAATAAATAAGTAACAAGGCAAAGAGAATACTTATCATAAAACATAAACATATTGAATTACAATCCTTAGGGGCATACCCCTCTATTGTCTTCAAATAAATATACATCACTAATCATGTAAGTCATTACATATAAAGAACCTTATAAAATTACTTTATCTTATGTTTCCATTTCCTTCATAGAAGCTTAACATCCCTCCATGACTTTCTTAACGTCATGGTCCTCAATTTAAGCCATGGGTATACCTATTTTAGCAAAATCTATAGGGGTATAAGCTACAACTAGCTTAGTGAGATATTCCATTTTATTTGCACCATATTTTCAAACAAGTTCATTTAGATTTTCACACATATGCTATGCATACAATCACGTGATTACACAAATATATATAGTTATGCGGAAACCATATATAGAACAGATTTACCCTTCCGTATCAAAGATCTTCTACTGCTAGTCCCCATGTCCTCACCCACAACGTTCGGTTGGCTCGGCTCCGAACCTAGAGTCGCATTCCCCGGGCAATTTGGATTCTCTAGGAAGGAACATGGCTCGTGTCACAGAACGATCACAGCCAATCCAACTCTACACGTAGGAGTAGCAACCTTCCGAAAAAGATGTGACTCGATGGATGCTATGCATGAGCGTCTTATTTTTCTTAAGCCAAACCTTATTAAGGTTTATTAAGGGGCGATCAATCAATTTAGCAAATAATAAGCAGTCATACAAGTAAGTAAACAAAAATACTTAAACAGGCAGTTTGAAGTTGTGATATTCTTAATTCTCGCATAAACATAGAATTACATATATATACATAATCCCGAATTCCCCAAATATATATCCATTTTTATCTTTTCTTAGTATATTAGTGCTACTACTTTACAAACACAAGCATGGTAATGAAATTAAGAGGAATAACTCACTCGTCCATTTCGCGATCTTCTTAGTCGTAGTAATCCTCAAGAAGGGTAATCCGTATCTTTCATCACTTAGAAAAAAGAAATACCCAATATGAGTATTTTGTAGAAATTCTACTTAAACTTTCTATTTCACTATGTTCGTCAAAATCGTATATAATGAAATTCCAATTTAAAATTGTCATAACTTGCTCATTTTAACTCGGAATTTTGCATATAATATACCGTTTTCTACCTATTCGAAAAGATCTATCCATTTCTAGTGTTATCTTTATCATATAAGATCATTTGGGTTCCGAAAACGTTGGGTACAGATTTAAAACGAATATTTCCAAACTTTTGTTAAACCCATTTCTAACTCAACTTAATTCAAAAATCCTCTAGTAAAAATATAGATATATATATATATATGTATATAATTGATAAATCCTTTGAGTATATAGGTAAGCTCACTTTATATGCAAAATTTCTAATGGTAGTGTCTTAACAATTTATTTCATAAAATCATTCTTTTTAAAGTGTTAAAACTTATCTTGATAAATTTCTTTTGCAAATATTTGAAAGAAATTTTATATTTTCATAGGTTATTAAAATGAGTATATTCTTATTTTATTTCCTTCATTCTTTTTCTAAAAACAAGTGAATTTTCCTTTAACCTTAGTCTTTCATAAGTTTTACTTCTAGTGATAAAAGATCAAATTTATCAAAAGTGTATTAAGTTGTTGAAACCCTTTTTATAAATTCTTATTTAGAAAGGTTTTGGAAAATGGGTCTTGTCTTCTTATATTTATTATTTAAAATATAAGTTTTTGTTTTCTAAAACTTGTTCTTTTATTTCTTTTGAAAAGAATTCTCTTTGTTGATAAAATCTATTATTTTTAATCTTATCTTATTTATACTCGTTGAGAATGAGTTCCTTCTTTAGAAATTTGAAAATCATTATTTTTCCTAAGTGGGTTTATAGTTGAATTTATCTTAACTTTGAAAAATTAGTTTGTTTCTTAGTTTTGTTATGAAGTGAAAAAGAGTTTAAAACTTAAGCATTTTGTAAAAACAATTTATTTTACTAAAACTTAGATTACCATAAAATACAAAGAAAATATTTATTTTTTTATGTTTCCTTGGTAAACTATCTTTGTTATTTAAGAAAACGTTGAGAAAACTCTATCTCTATGTTGTTGATAATAACTCCATTATTTTGTGATAAGTCACATAATAGAAAATTTAGTTTTAAGTTCCTTTAATAAAATAAAATTCTATGGTTAAATTAGTTGAGACAATATCATTATGTAGATGCAAGTATCATGAGCATGTAATATAATAAGAACATAAGAAATACTAGAAACAAATAATAATAAGCAAAATAATAAAAATATCAAGTATTGGGAACCTTAGCTTCATCAAGATATCTCGGTCAAGTATTAGAAGCCTCACCTTCATCAAGGCATCTTGGGACTAAGAATGGACTAGTCCCAAAAGATTAAAGAAAATAAATAAAAGGTTGTTTTGACTTGACATGGACAAGTCTAAGACTAGAAAGACTAAAATTAAGGAAAAGCATGAATTAAATAAATTGCAAAGCATGAAATTAAATAAATAACAAGTGAGCTTATATGCTCTAAAGATTATATATATAAATATATTTAGTTAGATATAAATAAGGAATTAGCATTATAACAACAATAAAATTAACATAACATAATAAAATAGGAAGTTCATGTACAAGAACAAAACATGAACATGTTGTTGCTTTTACTACTCATATGAGTTTCAAAACAACACCATAGTCATGTTAAGTTACATGACATGAGCAAATAAATGGTTGGAAGAAATCTTTACCTAAAGTGTTTATGTGGTTTGAAGATAGTAATGAATGTATGGTTATGTGGTTATTGAAAAATGGTAGTTGTAGAGAGAAATTTTGTGAGTTTTGGTGAAAGAGAATTTTGGTAGAGGAAAATGTTGTAGAGAGAGTTTGTGTAGTAAATTTGAGAGAGTTTTGGTAGTAAAATGAATTGTGTGAAAGAATGAAGGAGGAATGGGGTATTTATAGAATTTTTGGAGTGAATTTTTGATGTAATAAAATAAATTAAAAAAGAAAAATAATTGAGAGGAAGAAGGGGAGGGTAGCGCCGGCCATAGTGGGTTTAGAGAGAGAGTGAGTTGATTTTGTTTGTATTTTGTAAGAAAATAATTAATATGTAAGGTATGATTTGATATAAGATGTATTGGAAATATAAAAAGTAAGAAAATAGGTATATAGGTAATAAGAAATAGGTGTAAGAAAAAGTAGAGATAGTAAAATAGTAATGAATAGTAGAAAAGTACTATGAATAGTAGACTAGACAATTAAAGTACCGGTAGTAATAAAAATACACGTAATAATGTGATATCTGTAATTTTTAGCTACCGAAAAATTCTAAAACTGATATTTTTGAAAACCTCATATTTTTACGAGTCTATTGGTATTAATGGAATATTTTTGCCATCCGGTATACCGTGGCATGATTTTTAAAAACCGATCCCGTTCAGATCCGAAGGACATTAGAAATTTGCGAATCTGATATTTTTAAGCTTCCCTATATTATTACAAACTATTATCAACAATTATTTTCATTTTGTTGTTTAGGGTTTAAGAGCGCAAGATTGCCAAATCTTAAACACTAGGGTTTGTTATAAGCTTTGTTGACTTTTAGGGTTTCGGTTTGACTTCTGGTTTTGTTGTGTTATTCGTAAGATCCTATAATTTTGGAGTTTTGACCATTTTATATTTTTAGCTCGATATATATGGTTTATCTTATTTTATTTGTGATTATTAATAGTTTTCAGTTCTCGGGATCGTTTAACGAGTTGACTCAGTTTGACTTTTGGTGAAAATTGAAATTTCTGATTCTAAAATTCACCGAAGAATTTAAGATCTTATCATTTGTTATTGAGCGTTATTTGGATATATCGTTTGCATTTTAGGAATCAGGTGGATCATTTGATTGGCGTACAGATGTTGATTCAATCGATAGTTTATTTTATATTTTGTTTCAAGGGTTCTCGTTTTCCTCAAGACTAAGAATTTTCGTTTTTGACTTGATTTAGAATTTGGTTTAACTTGAGTCGATTTTTAGGGATTTTAAATTTTAATATAAGACTTCTAGGATTATTTTCTATGAATTATGAAAATTTTTGGGGGTTTACAATCTCGGAATAAACTATTGCCCTGGAAGAGTGAACGCAGTAGCAGATGCTTTGAGTCGGAAAAACCACGGGGAAGTTGTAGCCATGCTCACAACTCAAAAGGAGCTTATAAAGGAATTCGAGAGATTGAGCATGGAATTTGTGGGACAAAGTGTAGAAGTAGAAATTTCCCATTTGGTGATGGAATCGACTCTGATAGATAGGATCAAGGAATCTCGGCGATATGACGAAGCTATACAAAAGGTGAGACATGAAGTACAAGGAGGAAAGTATGTTGATTTTAAGATAGATGAGGAGGATGTAGTAAAAATGTAGGGAAGATTATGTGTGCCAGATGACGAGGAGATGAAAAAGCAGATTATGAGTGAGGCACATAACTTGGGATATACAATGCACCCTAGTGGTACCAAGATGTACCAAGATCTTAAAAGTCGCTTTTGGTGGAATGGCATAAAAAGAGATGTAGCTGAATTTGTAATGAAATGTCCTATTGCCAACAAGTAAAGATGGAACACCAAGACCAGGAGGACTTTTGAAACCATTGACCATACAGAATGTAAATGGGATCAAATTATGATGAACTTCATGTGTGGTTTACCCCAAACATCAGCTGGATATGATGCCATATAGGTAATAATGGATCGACTTACTAAGTCGGCACACTTCATCCCCATCAACATGACCTACTCAATGGAGAAGTTGGCCCCGGCTATATGTAAAGGAGATTGTGAGAATACATGGAGTTCCAGTAGGAATTATATCGAATCAAGACCCCCGATTCGTGTCAAAATTTTGGACAAGTCTTTAGAAGTGTATGGGAACTAAGTTACATTTTAGTACAGCTTATCATCCATAAACCGATGATCAGTCAGAGCAAACTATTCAGCCTTGGAAGATATGTTGCAAGTATATGTTATGGAATTCAAGGGAAGTTAGGAAGCACATTTACCTTTGGTAGAATTTGCTTACAACAACAGCTACCATTCGACGATTAAAATGCCACCATATGAAGCTTTATATGGAAGAATGTGCAAATCACCTCTATTTTGGGACGATATAGAAAAGATAGCTATTGAACCGGAATCTTATCCAAGATGACGCAAATAAAGTTAAAATTATTCAACAAAGGATGAAAGAGGCTCAAGATAGGCAGAAAAGTTGGGCAGATAAAAAACGCCGAATCCTTGAGTTTGATGTCGGTGATCATATGTATCTAAAGATAAATTCGATAAAGAGTATTCATCGTATACGGGCTCAAGGAAAGCTAAGTCCAAGATATATCAGACCATTTGAGATCCTCGAACGAGTGGGAGAGCTGGCTTATTGCTTGGCACTATCACCAAACTTCTCAGGAGTACATAATGTCTTCCATGTTTCGGTGTTAAGAAAGCATGTACTCGATCCCGATCGGATTGTAGAACCCGAACCAATAAGATTAAAGGAGAACTTGACCTATGAAGAACACCCAATTCAAATTCTAGATCGGAAGATTCAGAAGTTAAGAAACAAAGAGATTCGATTTGTCAAAGTATTATGGAGAAATCATTCGCGAGAAGAGGCTACTTGGGAAGCTGAAGATGAGATCCGAAAGAAATATCCAAATCTTTTTGAAGAATCAGTTATGAATTTCAAGTTTTGAGGACAAAACTTTCTTTAAGTGGGGTAGGTTGTAAATTCCTGAAATTTCGATTAATTTTAAGTTTAATTTTAAAATTAAAAGTCAATTGGAAACCTTAAAGGTCAATAAAAGACTAGTACAAACCCTATAATTTAAATCTGACATTCACGTATTCTCTAGCCCCAGAAAACGAAGTTAAAATAATTAGTGATAATAGTCCGTAATAACATGAGGAAATATAAAAATATCATATTCATGAATTTCGAGTATCATTAGGACTCAAACGAGATTAGTTCTCGAAAAGCGTGTCCCGAACCTCGGAATAGTAAAAATATTCTGATGACATCATTAGGACCGATTTAATACAAGGATTTTAAAAATATCAGTATCGTAATTTTTTTGTAACTACTACCGGTATTTTACTAGTTATATTTACTTTACGTTACACTATTCATTATTATTCTACACTATTCATTTATCTCTATTTTTTCTAACACCTACTTTTACAGCTCCATACACCTATTATATTTACTTTTTATCTTTTTCATAACTTTATATCATATCTACCTTACATATTATTACTTTTAATACACAAAATTATAAAAAAAAATAAACCGATCTCCCTCTCTTCTCATTGTGGCCAGCGCCCACCCCTCATTCTCTCTCTTTTTTTTTTTCAATTTTTCTTTATTTAAACCACTCAAAATTTACTCCTCATTTTCCTATAAATACCCCCATCCTTTTTCACTTCATTCACACATCTACTACCTACAAAATTACTCTCCAAAATTCTCTCCAAATTTTCTCTCAAACACTCTCCCAAAACTCTCTCAAAATTTCTTCTCAAAACTCTCTTCTACTACAAAACCATTCTTACTTTAGGTAAGAATTCTCCTCAAATCTCTCTTACCATGTTATATAATTTTACATGATCATGGTGTGGGTTTCCTAAACTTAATGTTATGGAAGCTATACTACGTTCATGTATTGTTCTTGTTCATGATTATGTATTTATATATTTTTATGTTGTTATTTTGCTCATATTATTGTTAATATTATGTTAACCTTTTATATATATCTAACTAAATATAAATATGTACTTATATATAATCTTTAGAGCAAATAAGCTCATTGTTATTTATTTACTTATTTCATGTTGTTTTAAGACTAGTCTCTAGTCTTAGATTTGTCTTGATCAAGTCAAAATAATCTTTTCTTTCTTTTCCTTTTTTCTTTTGAGACTAGTCTATTCTTAGTCCCGGAATACCTTGATGAAGTTAAGGTTCCCAATACTTGATCTTTCTATTAACTTGCTTATTTTATTACTTATTATGTTTTTTTTTATGCTTTCATAATTCCATGATTTCATATTCATGATCATGCATGAACATGTTGATTTTATCTCAACAATCTAAAGAAGGAAAAGTTTTCTTAAAATAGAAGTTCTTTTCCAAAATAAATGTTGTCATGAAAGAAATAATTTTTCATAAAAACTTAGAAATCTACCTTAATAAATCTTTTCTAAAAATCTAGAGGAGTTCATCATAAATTTTAGTAACCAAAGAACATAGTAATTTCTGGACAAAACATACATACATTTTACAAAGTCATAAAATGGAAAAGTATTCTTTAAAATTAAAATTTCAAAATTTTTGTTTTACTAAACTTCATTTTTTTTCCACCAAATACTTTGGAATATAAAGGAATAGACTAGTTTGACAAAAAATCAAGAAAATTTCTTTCATAAGAATAAAATGATCTTAAGGAATAAAATTAATGAACAACTTAGGAAACCATTTTTTTTATAAAATAAACTTTGGGAAAGGTTAAGAAAGTATAGAGTTTGATAGATTTTAACTACTTTCAAAAAGTATTAAAAAAAAAAAAACTACCTCCCAATCCCTAGAAATTAAGCTACAAGGAATTTAGAAAAACAAAAATCATTTTTTTAAAATTTAAAAGACTAAGAAAATGGAATTAAGAAGGAGAAAATACTCACTTAAAATAACTTAAGAAATTTTCTAATAAGTTAAGTAGAAATTTTCAAAGGTTTTGCTTTTCCAAATTTTTAGAAAACTTTGCTTTTACAAAAATTCATGGTTGAAACAACTTCATTAAATTCATACATTTGATATGAGTCAATATATATATATATATATATATATTTAAAGGTCTTTTCAACCATTATAGTATCTATATCTTTGATACAAGTATTTGTAAGATACAAGAAAAGTTTGCAAAATTAAGTTTTGCAAAATTCGTAGTAAATCTGATTGCCACTGTTTTGGATTTCAAACGACTTAGTTTGATGAAAATAATTTTAGAAACGGATAGATCTTTTCGAATAGATAGAAAATAGTATATTATATGCACAATTCCGAGTTAAAATGACCAAGTTATGGCCGTTTTAAGTTAGAATTATCTTCTATACGAATTTTTGATGATCTTACGACATAGTTTTGATAAGTACAATAGAATGAACAAGAAATACTCATTATGGGTATTCTTCTTGATTAAGTGATCTTGAGGAGGAGTATTCATACTTGGAAGGTTATTTTGATTAGTGGATTGACCGATCGACTTATCTATAAAAAAGATGAAGTACCATCTAGCTGAGTGAGTCTATTCCCCTTATTTTTCATGCTTATGTTTGTGCTTATAAATTTAGTTGCATTAGACTTAAGGAAAGATAAAATTTAAGATGTATGATAACGTGTTGAAAGAATATTAAGCATATCGAAGCAATAAATGCTTGTAATAAATTGTATGCTTATTATCACGTTGAAGTGTTTGAAATTGGTTAATCACTTGTAAAAAAATAAAATATAACGGCTAGGCTTTAAATAAAAGTTGATGCATGCACTTCATATATTGAAGCACATTGTATTCTCTATTATACAATTGGTGGAACAAGTGTATGATAGTGGTGGTAGGCATAACCGGTATATTATGTATGTGGCGGGTAGGAGCCGATAAAAAACTACATAAATTGTTGGCTACTAGGAGCTAGTAATAACTACATGTTTTTTATGGCATATAGGAGCTGGTAAGATCTATAAAAAATTGTTTTAAAAAGAAGTAGTGGTCGTAATGGACTGGAATACTTTACCCTGAATGAAGGGCGTAATTCATTCAGCATATGATTCCCGGAAAATCATATGTCTTGTATGCTTACGTGTGTGTTGCATCCCATTTGCTTGTTTAATAAACTTGGTTGATATTTTGTTTCAAGTATGAATTCTAGGATTTACTCACTAAGCCTGTAAGCTTACGCCCCTATAGATTTTTGTATTCACTGGAGCACTTGTTTTTGTACCCGAGGTCTCCTCTTATCCGCGTAAGTTTTCTTTTGGAAGCTTTTAAAGGAAATCTACTTGAAGGGTTAGATTAAAATTCCTTTAAAATCTTTTGATGTAGTATTTAAATTGTTGTAAGGACAATTAGTTATTTCGATCATTGGAATGTAGCGGGGGTATGCCCCTAAGAATCATGTAATAGACCTTTAATTGTTAATATTATGATCTATTTTATTTCTCGATTATTTTGTATTCATTTTTACTTGCTTAAACCACACTTCCTGAAAGTATCCCCTATTATCGTGTTAGACACCTTACATGTAATACCGAGACTTTCGTATGACTAAGGTAGTCATTCTTAAGTCTTGATATTATATGTAGCGGACTGCCACGTTTAGGGTATCCTTCGGGGGACGTGACAGACTTAGTTATCTTTAATAAGGCAATGCCCCTTAATATTGTAAAGACTCCTCAATAGTTTTCGTATGAACCTTGTCTATATTGTTATGATTTACTTTCTTAATTGCTATTGTGTATAACTGCTTAAATGGCATGATCCAAAGATTGGTCCACTACGATCGCATTGGTACGCCTTACACTCAGTATCGAGACTTTTGGGATGACTAAGGTTGTCATACTTAAGCCTCATTATTGAGTGTGACGAACTATCGCATTTAGGGTATCCTTTGGGGCATGATAGAGCAGCAGCAGACCACTCAACAAATGGAGCGCCCAAGACTACTAAAGAGTGGGAATTGACTAATTGATTAAATCAGTGTAAGAAGCTATTGGCAGAACTTCTATGGTTGGGTATTTACTCAGTTAGCCTCCAAAGTCTAAATTGAAATTGTAAGGTAATAGAAATTGATGTTATTTGCATGTTTGGTTCAATAAAGAAAGTCAGGTGGCATTCCTAAATAAACATGTGAAAAGCACAACATTTGGAGGGAAAGACCCTTAGAAATTGTATTTTTGAATTGTCTTTACATTCTATTCTCGGTCAAAAAGAGGCCTGAAATTATGAAAGTAAATAACAAAAAAGAAAGGCCCATCACCATCCACACGTGACCAGCTGCTAAAGGAGTAGGGAATTAAAAAAAATTAAGATAGAAACAGACTTAAAGAGAAATTATTTTTTGTATTTAGGCTATTTAATTTTTAAGGGCCTACTTGAACATTCTTGGAGCCATTTCCTTAATAGGAAGCTCAAGCCTAATAGGGAGAGGGGGAATAAAAGAGAAGAGAAGGTGACGAATGGGGAAAGCATAATATAGATAGAGCGATAGCATATAGATTACGAATTTTCTTTGTAAATTTAGCATGGATATTTCAATCAAAGGGCACTAAAACCCTATTGTTTTAGCAAGGTGAATTCCCGGGTTTTGGATGAAATCAAGAAATGCTCATTCAATGGGTTTATGGTTTTGAAGACTTTGACGAATGAAAATTCTAATGGAATGTTTCTAATCCTTGTTCTATTATGTTTATTACTTGATTGTGCTATTGAGGTGTTGTGCTTAATATATTTGTGAATATGCATTGATGGATTGGATGAAATGGATTATTTGACTTACTTTGATATTGATATTTGATTATTTGGGAATTATTCTATTGTTGTTCATGATCTATCTTATTAGTATTAAACTCATATTGATTACATAGATTAGGATTACAGATACTCAAGAGAGGTTCGATAATCCATATGAACACAACTTAGGTTTTTCGAAGAAATTTGTTATAGGGATATGCGGATTTTAACAAAACTCATAAACTTACGTGATTAATGCAATTAGAATTATAAATTTAGGTCACTTAGCAGTGCTCCATTCATAATTTTAGCTAGAGCAGTAATTTTGGTATGAGAGAATTAATATTTTAACTGATAATTATAGATAAATCACCTTGGTGGGATGATTTATGCTATAATTAAATTTTGCTACTCCAGGAGGTAGGCATGTTCCAATGATTTTGATTAAATCCTAAGTAATCAATTTCAATATCCATTCAAGGCATCAGTTCAATTCAAATGAAAATATAAGTACAATATTCGTAATTAATTTTTAGCATCTCCTAAACTCGGGACCCTTAATAGTGTTGCTAAGACATTCAATTAAAGTGTTTAAATTAGTTCACTAGCTTAGTTTTAATTAAAACTAAATTTGATAGCTTAACTTAAGGATAAAACTCAAGTACTTAATACTTAGCCAATAGCTCCCTGAGGAGACAATCTTGACTCACCACTATTTACCTAAGAGTTTAATTTAGATAGCAAGTGCAAGTTATTAGAAACTTTGGAGTTCTACTACACTTGATATCTTAAATTTCAGCCTAGCGATGAATCAGGCTATAGTTTGTTCTTGAGGCTCATCCGCACTACATTGAATCATCTACGTCTCAAACACTTTAACATAGTCTTCTACACTCATTCCACATAGGCGCAAGGATTAAAACCTCAAGTAGAGTTCCTATCGATGGTAATTTGGAACAAACCTCCTATGCATAACCCGTCTCATCATCCGCTAAGTAACTATTCAGCTTCTCCATTCCTCCCTCTATTACTTAACAAATTACGCCACGATAAGGTAGCATATTCAAAGAATTCTAGTGCTACAAGTCGCACTTCAATAAGCTTATTATAATCACAACATTCAAACACTTGCTCCACAAAGTGTTCCCAATCTAAATACTCGTCAAGTGTTCGTCCCTATGAAGGGTGGCATTTTGATTTTAAGCCCCTTAACTCCGCTATGAATTTGACCTCCCCTCACAGCAAAATTATCATCTCCACCCTCCACCAACAGTAGTTCTTCCATCCTCATAACTTGTCGGCGTAGCACCATTATTTATATATCCAATTGTAGGGTTTGCTAATTTCCATCAATTGTTGCATCTTGGTGATCAACTCATTGATGCGTTGGTCAACAATTAATTTGATGTTAGCTTTAGGGTTTCGTCCTGAACTTGGTGGTACATCACCTTGATTCCCTACACCCTTTCGTTTGACATTATTAGTTCAAACAACAACTATTCCCTTCACAAGAATTTCATTGAACAACATCTATACACACTCACGATCTCTTAGTAATATAATTCAACAAGACATAACTCTGCCATACTCCTAATACAATTATGGAGACGACAATAGCGTACAATTCCACAACCCACCCCAATAGTAGCGACTAACACGAAATCAATGATAGTCAACACCATGTACAATGTACCTTAGCACCTTTGTACCACATGCTTAACCCTCGTCGCAACCAATGCTCTAATACCAATATTGATACGCTCCCAATACTAGTAATGGTATGATTCAATCTGATTAGTGATGCTTTGGTTTTATATTCTGATTGACAAGAAAGTAAAAAATATGTATGATGTTATTAACAGATATGACACACTGATGACAACCCAAAATACACTCTCTTGAACTTAACATTAAGCACAAAGTTAGATTGAATGGTCGTTTACCACAATCTTAGATCGATTAGAATGTATAGTTTGCTTTTCAAGAGAAAAACAAGGATAAAGATGCAACACCCCTCAAATATCGATGGTGAAACTCTAATCACAGAGGTACCTTTTCGGTGCAATGGTTTAGAGTTCATCAGAACTCTAAAGTTAAGCGTGCTCTAGGCAGAGCAATCTTAGGATGGGTGACCTCCTGGGAAGCGCTGGCATCAAAAGGACAAAAACCGTGGGCGTGTGGCCAAAGCGGACAATACCTCAGTGGGTAGATTTTCAAGTTGTTATACAGTGCCTCTGGTATCCTAATTATACCTGAGAGTGCGCTGGGATGGCCAGTGTACCTGGCATTACGATCCCTGCTCAGGGTGGCTCGAGGGCTAGGAATGCCCCCTCTGCTGCGGTGGAGCTTGGGATGGCAAGTTGTGACAAATGGTATCAGAGCAGTGGTTCTGGACCTGTGTAAAGAAACTGATGAGGACGTCAGTTCTATAAGTGGGGGGAGTAATACTTCTCAAATATAGATGGTGGAACTCTAATCACAGAGGCTCCTTTTCGGTTTAATGGCTTAGAGTTCATCAGAACTCTAAAGTTAAGCGTGCTCTAAACAGAGCAATCCTAGGATGGGTGACCCTCTGGGAAGCGCTGGCACCAAAAGGACAAAATTGTGCGGCATGTCGTTAATGCAAACAATACCTCAGTGGGTAGATTTCCAAGTTGTTACACAGTGCCTCTAGTGTCCTGGTTATGCCTGAGGGTGCGCTGGGATGGCCAGTGTACTTGGCATCACGATCCTTACCTAGGGTGGCCTGAGGGCCTAGGGGCGCCCCCTCCGCTGCGATAGAGCCTAGGATAGCAGGTCGTGACAAAAGAGGTAATATCATTCATCAACTTTAGTTTCTTACATAAGAGAGGAATTTATATGAAACCTGCATAGACAAAAGCATGCCAGTACTCAAAGGGAGCATAGAAAGATTCACAAGTCATGGCATGCTCGTGTCTAAAGGGAGTGTTAATGTCTCCAAAAGAAACACAAAAAAGATCACGCTTAGCTACACACTTGTGCCTCGGGCTATGATCTCATTGGGAGACTATTTCCTTGTCTCACATGGTTGTGCAACCTCTTACGACCTAAAGCACAACCGTGAGAGAGGTGGGACATCCACCTAAGTGATCCTTCTCCATCATGTCATCTTTGTAAGTCCAAATCACATTCATGTTCATGTTCAAGCTCTTTGTGTGATCTTGATGATTCTCAATAAAATGCATCTCCTCCTTTGTGGTTATTTTATTAAGGACTGGTTAGACAAATACTTGTATACTTTTTGCTCGTGCTCTTGTGATAGGTCCATCTTAAGGTTGATTCCCATCACTAGCCCTAACCTTGAATTAACTTGTTGCTAATGTGGAATTGTCAATATAAACCTAAGATTATTAAAAATAGGGTAAATTACACAAATCTCCGTTGAAAATTTTTAAAATTACATAGACACCTTGATTTATAATAACTCAATAATTACTGCCCTTGAAATAGTTGTGGGGCTTACTTCATCGATGAGTTGGCTGCTTGTGTATCCAATTAAGCCTTATATGGATGATAAAATAGAAAAGAGAAAAAAGAAATTCTTTCTTTTTCATTCAAATTTTCATTAGCTTCCTCAAGAGTTCCAAAATATTTCCTTACAAAATAAACTCTCTCCTAGTTTGAATTTAGCCAAAAACATGGACAAGGATTAAAATATTAAATCGACACATACATTCAAATGGACACATAAGCATAATATATTGAAAGGAAATGTTTTCTTCCAGAACAACAATACGAATAAGCATGATATAATAGGAATGAATTGACTGGTACATTCAGATAGATTTATAAAAATAATATTTTCTAGCAAAATAATAATACGTGTACTTTCAAAAATGTTTCCCACTATAACTTTTATGAGTTTCTTAATAAAATGGGGAAGGAAATAAAAGAAAAATCGAATCGACAAATGTAAAATGGAATTCGTTCCAAGTCTAATGGAATAACACATAAAATGAACATATAATATATATATATATATATTATATATATTATCTATACCAACCAACAAATATCGCATGAAATTTACTTTTAAATTTTATTATCCACATCAGCTAAAGTGAATAGATAAGCATCTAACTCATAATAGAGCTAGGCAAAACGTCTCTTTTATGGGGGTAATTGCTGGATTTCTAAGAGAGATGGGGTTCTTGTAATTTCAAAAGTTTTCAAAAAAGATATATAATTTATCTCTAAAAATAAGATACATAAAACTTGATCTGTTGAGAAAACTAATTTAATATCAGAGGTATAATTTGACATAATCTTATGATTAAATATTGCAAGGACTTTGATATTATTTGACAGAGTAAAAGACCTCGACCTTTGACTAAGCAAATTCAACAACTATGTTGTAGATTACAACCTATTGAATTATGCTAATAAAAGAATCTTGTTATAATGAAAAACAAGATAAGAAGGAACAATTATTATCGAATCCGCAGTTTATTAAAAAAAAAATGCCAAAGAAACGGGATTTCCTTGTTGCCGAAAGTTGTATAAAAATAAATAAAATACTATTTATATCTAGTCATTAAACCCTAGCTAAATAAAAGTAAAATAAATGAAAGTAAATAATTTGGAAAAGAATAGATAAAAATTCGGAAATAAAATCTCCAAGTTGTTTCGATTGAATGTTCGGCCATCGCACTTCAAAGGACGTAAAAATAAAGAACGACGTCGACACTTGATGACAAAAGAAAAAATAAAGGACGACGTCCACACTTGGCACTTGTATGCATCTCCATCCATATCCGACTCATGTGAAGTTGATTGATAATTTAAGCCTTATCGCTGACAAGTGCGGGCAGCCTTCGGTCGATCAAATAGTTAATGGGTAAATTATATTGAGAAGTTAAGAAAGATTTTAATATTTAGAAAAATGATTTAATTTAGATTTTATAGATATGTGTTAATAAAAAAAATTTAATTAGAATTTATAAAATTTTTCTTTTGTTGATATATATCTATAAGACCTGAATGAAATCACTTTTTCAAGCATTGAAACTTTTTTTAATTATATAAAACATTGAAACTTAAAATGAATTTATTTATAAACGTGGACACCTTTTGATATAATTTTTTCAATATTTAACTTTCAGCTTTTTGATTTTCACAGCAAATCATAATAGCACAAAGGTCGAACGCGTAAAATGGAACATGAAATAAATTATGAACGAAAATCTGATAAAAGTCCAAGCTGTGGTTGAGTAATTCAAAAATCCCCTTCATGACTGAATTATAATTGAAATTAGCCTTAATTAATTTAGAGACGTATCCTTGGACCCGATTCCATACGCATGTCAACTCCTCATGGTAAAGCTTCACATAAACCTGAAATCAGTCCTTCCAGTTCAGATATTGCTAACCAATATTTTAATGGGAGTGACACCCAAATCTAAATTGAACACAAAATGTACAGTAAAGCTATGACTTAGGATTGACTCCTCTACATATCAAAATATTAAACAATCTATATTAGTATCAGCATTAATGGATTAAAGGCTTGTTTGTGCTAAAATTCAATAAAAAAAACTATTTATAACTCTCGATCAAATCTTGTGCATTTTAAGTGAATCCTCGAAATCTTTTGTGTTTCCATATCTTTTCAATAAATTCTAATATCATTAGCAATCTAGAACATCGTGAATCGTGTGGCCTTTACTACACTAAAATGGAAAAAAATTCATAGTGATGTATCATTATATCATGAAAGTTGAATGTGCGGCAATAAGCATCTAGTTATTAAACATTTGTGACCAACCATGGTTCCAAAATACCATGATCGTGATGCTGTTTTAGCCTGATCTTTCTCCAGAAACTCTCTTCCTCTGCTTATATTGAACTTTTCTTCCTTTATAATGTAAAGTTCCTATCAATGGACAAGTTCATGCGAGAAGGATTGGAATAAAGTCTTTTAGCCTCCTAGAACAAGTACAAGCAAATCTTTCAAACTCGGTTAATCAAGGAAATGAGGGATGGGTACGACAGATTTTAGGGGTTAATATCACGAATAGTATCTGAACTCTGACAAAATATGCAATTAGATATCTGAATTTTAAAATTGGTCAATTTAATACATAAATTTTAAAATTGATCAATTCAATACCTAAAAAAACCTTTTTGTATACGCCAACAATAACTCCATTAAGTTCTTTTAAATATTAAACTGATTGATTTAAAAGTTTTTCAAGTACTAATTGATCAATTTCAAAGTTCAAATGTCAAATTAATCAATTTTAAAATTCAAGTATTTAATTATACATTTTACTAAAATTCAGTACCATTTATAACATCATCCCTGAATTTTAAATGAATTACAATAAGGAGCAAATAATTCAAATAAAAGATATAGTTTAAGTTAAGTAAGAAGAAGAAAGGAGGCTAGCCCGTCCATCTCACTTCCTTCTCCCTAGAGCAATAAAGGGCACGAACTTTAAATTTTAATGGTAGGATCTACATTGAATCGCACAATATCACATTCTTTGCTGCCTATAAGAAAATGGGAATTCTACTCTATCCAATTCCTTCTACTCTCCATCCATGAGGTCAATCTAAAGCTGCTTTCACCGTCACCATCTGCAATCCTTATTTTCCATAGGCTTAGCATCCTGAGAATTTCCATCATTAATCAAGCCTTCAAGCATAACTCATTAAGATTAGAGTAGTGTGTGTCCACGAGCTTACAACTTTAACTTCAAGAATGAACGGATAAGAATCATCCATGGATTACCTGAGCAATCAACATTTTTCTTTTTCTTTTTTTAATGAATGCATCGACAAATACAGATAGATTAGATTGCATTTGTGAAAAAATGACAACAATACATCAGCAGAACACCTGTTTCCCAGCGAAGATCATGAGTTGGATAATCATCAGTTCATATTTCCTCAATTTGTTATAAACAAGCTTGCTATGAACAAGCTATACGTAACCTATAGTCTGAAATAATTGTAGTTAAAATGTCAACATTAACAAATAAATCATATTAAAATAGGATCACACTCCTTATTTTTTTTCCAACAGCAACGACTAGCATACTGAATCGAAAATATCACAAAGTACTACCCTTCTCCATTCTTTTGGCGATGTTCATCTAAATTACAATTACGATGAGAATTCCAAATAAAGTATGAGCATTAAATAACAACTGAATTAAACCAAGCACACCCCTTCCCCTGACAGCCAGGCAAGCATGGCTTGTGATGCTCCCCTCGGGAACAGAGTGAAGAAAAAAGAGGGGAAGATCTGACCAGGTTTTGGGATTTCTAAAATCTAAATATCCTTGACATATGAGGATCTACACAGCATGACTTGTTGACTAACCAAGAAAAATGGACCGCTACTTCCCCAACCATTGTTGAGCCCCAATCGGTGTTGAAAGAATTACAAACAGACAAGAGCAGCTAAGGTCTATATATCATACATGGCGTAATTGCTCATTGAGATTTTCTAAATACAAACAGCCGATGGATATGAACAGCCCGTTCCATGTTCCGACAGCACATGCAAAATCTTGGGATAACTTGTAGACAGTGAGATGCACCATCTCTCTTGGTTCAGATGACAACAACTTTGAAATAATTCTCCCTGGCCTATATACAAAAAGTAATTAACTAATTTAAATATTACAAAAACAAGCCTTGGATAATTGATCAATACTCTAGCAAAAAAAGAAACAAATCAATGCAATGAAGTCCTAAACCTTTATATACCTTTTCAATTCAGTCTTAAATCTTTAGGGACGATTACAAGCGAGGTATCAATGTTTTGGGTCAAGTTCGAATAGAGGATCGAACTTTCAAATGATTAAAATAGAGAATCAACGCTTTGTTAGATGGTTAAAAAGAGGATTAAACTTTCAAGTGATTAAAATAGAGGATCAATGTTATACCAAATGGCTGAAAAAAGGATCCCGTCACTATCCGCTAAATGTACCACATCAGCTCAATTTAACAATGTTATAACGGTGTATAATGAAATCCTTTGTCTAAACTATATAGTATGATATATATATCGTCTATTTTAACCACTTAAAAGATTGATCCTTTATTTGAACTTGATCCCACACATTTATATCCTTGCTCGTAATTTTCTCTAAATCTTTTAAAAAGTTTCACTTCAGTTCTTAACCATTCTAAAATTCAATTGATACTTTGGGAAGGTCAGATGCTTAAATTAAAATTTGCAATGTACTTGTATGAATTATTGATGATACTAGTACCTCAGTAATCTCAACCATGTCTTGGTGCATCATCATGCAACTGTGCATTTCTGACATTGGGATCTTCCTGCTGCAAATGTAAAAACGCACGAAAAGTTTATTGGTGCAAGCACATATTCATCCAAGTTAATGTGGCACATGTGCATCCCATCAAGATCAACCTGGAAAACTTACCCGAAGTCCAAATGCATAGCTTGTGGGGGACCGGAAAAAATCCATCTGACCCTGCCAAGAGAAACAATTTCAAAAGTCATTTTAACCAATATCCAGCACCATTTAAAACCACATATGATGAATTACAGACAGAATTTGAAATTACGATACCAGTGTATGCATGCTTTGTTGAGTGTAGTAACTATCATGGCTTGCTGCAATTGAGTTTAGCTGGCCCTACAATCATGAAATCCAAATGCTGATTTAAGCTTTGATATGGATTCTCCAATCCTGCCACACATAAGGCAACAGAACCAGGGTGCTACTTACCAGCCCCTGAATGGTAGACTGATTCCCATAATAATTATCTCGTGTAGGTCCCATTAAATTCAATTGCACCTGTACAATATTGCAACAGAAATTATATCTAGATTGAATTGCCCATGTGCAGGATAAGGGAAACTTCACGTACCATTCCCGGCACACCCTGAGGAGTACCATAGAAGCCATCAAGGGTCACTGGTCTAGAGCTCATCTTCTCCTGAAAAACAGGAAGAAGATGAAGGGAAAAGAAAAAAAGCAGCTGGATCAAACATGCTTTACAATGATTTCTAGATCAATGCAGAAAAAGGCAGTAATGCTTGAACAAATTTTTCCCCCAACAATACAGTCGAATGGATGAAGGAAATGGAAGAAAAAAAATCAGACTACTGACCATTTGCTGTAAGCCATCTTGTGCCCCAATAGTGATAATATCTGGCTCCGAGTTACCCTGCAAAAAAAATCTATCAACTCTGGCAGAATCAACATTTTTTCACGATAAAATGAAAAAGAAAAAAAGGCAGAGGACAAAGTAGATGCTCAGTCCTCCTACAACAACCTTTCTTTTCTTGGTTGGGTTCTTCTTTTTATTTGACTTGCTCATGCTCCTGCTTTGGCTGTCTTCTTCAATGCATAGGAGACCATGAGAGGCTGATGTGCCAGAATCAACAAGACTCTTACTAGAGTTGTTTACACTTATACAGCTTGCAAAAGCTTCATCAAGCATGCGAAACGCTATAGTGCAGCTCTCTTGGGAAAGCGATGCCTCTTCACTTAGTTTCATTGCACGTTGACACAAATCATTATATCGTTGTACCCTGGATTGCACAATTTCAGGTTCATCTGACATTGAACTCTTATTCTTTGCATCTTTTGTCCAACGTTTCAAGATATAAGGAGATGGGATAGAAGAAACACCGCAAATTTGAAGAACAATCAGTGCATGTCTACAAAGATACCCTCTGTTTTCAAACAATCTGCATATACAAGAAACTACCGACTTCATCTCATTCCACAAAACTGTGTAGTCCTGATTCTTCTCAAAATCCTGAACCTTAAAGGTAATGCCATTCTCATCTTGTCTTTCCTTTTTTGGGTGGCAAGCAACAGCACCAAGAACTTCGGATTGGAATTTTTTGAATACAGCATGTGAGTACACACTGGAGACACTCTTTTCAAAAGGTGAAGGAGATTTCAACATGGGTTGCTTATTCCATGTATCCGAATCAGCCTTACTTTCTTCCTCATATCGATCTTGTAAAATAGACTCATATTGTTTGACAAACTCCTGTACAGAGGTCTTCTTATGCAAAAACTTGTCAAAGAACGAGTTCACACTATCAGCTCGTTGACTGAAGACATTCCAGCTAAACATGCATCTTTCATGTAGGTAGGCACCCAGTGGTGCCTGTCTTCATACAATGACCCCATCCATTCATCTTCTTTGAGTTCACATCTATCCACAATTTTTGACCACCTTTTCTGAAATTCTTCTTCTGTCCACGATTTGTTGATACATTTATCTAACTTAGCCATCAAATTTTCATGCTTTTTTATTGCATTAGCAAGATTTTCAGAAAGCCTACTCCATATCTGCCACATAAAAAAGAAGTGATGTGCATCTGGAAAAACTTCTGAAATAACTGACTTGAGAGATTTTTCTTGATCAGTGATAACTACTTTTGGAGGCTGACCACCAACTGCCTTCAACCAAGTCTGCAGGACCCAAGAATATGTGGCAGCACTCTCATCTGATAACAAGGCACATCCAAGCAACATAAACTGATAGTGTTGATTTACCCCAACAAATAAAGCAAGTGGCATTTTATACTTGTTTCTAATATAGGTGGCATCAAAAGAGATCACATCACTGAAAGCACTATAGTCATGCCTACTTTTCCCATCAATCCAAAACAAATTCTTCAGACGTTGATCTTCAGCTATGTCTATTGCATAAAAGAAATTGGAATTCAAATTCTGCATCTGTGAGCAAAATTCAAGCAATGTCCTAACATCAGCAGCTTCTAGTGTCGAATTCCGACCTTTCTCGAAAGGGCTTTTGTTGTCATTTTTTAGACCAACAACACTTTTGTACTCAGCAAATTGTCTAGCCATTGCAGCATACATCCTTCTTGTCTGTTCACTAATGGCTTGAGCAGGCATAAGCTCATGGTTATGCTCTTTGATAAAACTATGAATAACCCACTTTCCGTCCATCCTTCTTTTCACATGCATGCTAGCTTTGCAGTCAGTCTTTGCACAAGCTCGTCGACCTGTTGCATTTTCTGGATCTTGTTTGCTTTGTCTTGCTCGTTGCCGGTTATAATTTTTGTCATATTCTCTTTTTGTTCCATATCTTGAGCAGGCAAACTTTGCATCAATGAACTCTCGAGATGTTTTTGAACGACGGCTGTTTTGTATGGCTGTGTTGAATCCCACGACCGTGCATATCCTTGATAGAATGAATATGCTTCTCCATGAGATTCAAATTCCATACCTGAAAGTGGTTCTAGATCTACGTAATCTCTGACCTCTACCATATCAGCAGCTGGAGAACTTAAAATCTCAACACCTGTAGGATGGACCAGCTCTGCAACATGCATTATTGCTCCATTCTGTAAATTATTTTGATGCAATTTTTGCTCCGGATGTAATATGTTATCACTACCCTGTGCCCGTTCTTCTTCCTTATCATGTTCATCAGAGGGTAATCTCAGTCTATATCCATGCTCCTGACTCAAGGAAATTTTTGTCATTAGTGCCACCATCATTAGCACCGCTTGTATGTGACAAGCACTAATTCAAATCATAGACAATAACTTAATTAATAGCACAACTTGCTAGCATCAATATAACTAAGTTCTTCTGGATCTCAATCAGTTGGCATTACAGAAATATATGCAAGTATATTTCCAATTTAAACAATCATGTCTTTTAGCTGTTGTTTAAACTTATATACATAACTTTACCATGACACTTTTAAGATTTTGAACATATTGTTTCAACAGTCTAAAACAAATTAATTTGTTATCATACAGAAAAGAGAAAATACGCATGCATTTTCACCCTTATGAAAATCACACTGCAAGAGCAAGGGTATGAGATCCAAGCAATCCCAAGATGGTTTGCTGACCCTTTAGACAAGGGAAACTGCACAACAGCCACCTGTCCATTGGTCAACAAAGGAAACATGAAGAAACAAAAGCTACATAGCAAGACTAAAATAGTTTTCAAAGTAAACCCAACTCAGCAATTCTGAAGCAGATTCTACACAGAAATCTGTGACCTGTGCCTTTGACATTGACAAGAAGATAGCTCTACTGTGATCTCAACAATCAAGGCACATAACTATTGGCAAATGAACAGTTTTGGCAAAAAGGAGAAAGAACTCCTGTGATGACAGCAACCGAAGATTTGCATTAAGTTCCAAAAAGGGTTTGGAAACCATTGAAAAAGCAATTCATAAGATATTTACATGAATCATTCTATCACAACCCAAGAATTCAGTCAGTGTCCTTGCTTATCTGCTACGTAAGAATCACTAACCTGAATTTAATTACAAAAGTGACTTTTTTTTTTTTTCTTTGGTTTTGGTGTTGGGGGGTTAAGTTCGGTTCCCACCACACCCACCCACCCCCCCCCCCCCCCCGAACACACACACAAAAAAAAAAAAAAAAACCAAATTAAAATAGGAAAAGGCACAAAGGGAGATACAAAAAGGAAAACAAAACTCATTGAGTACTAATGCACTATTACAACGTTTACATTCCTATCTATCCATACTGGATAACAAACCAATAAAAAGTATTCTTGCTTGTGTTTAGGACCGTTTCCAAGCTTGTTAATTCACTCTACAAGATCCAGTTAAAACCTAGGCAATCCCCATGAGTCTCAACGTAATGCAGCAATATAGTCAAGGAACACATCCACCCCACCAGAACATGTATGGTTACTAAAAGTAAAAAGCTTCTCTAATCTTGCCACATAAACAAAAACGAGTAACCTTGGTGGAGTGGTGGCTTCAAACTAATACAATGAAGTCGAAACAATTTCATTGAAATTGATCAGGTTTGACCGATAAAGTCATCTAATGCATGAGCAGAAATTAGTATTACATTCAGGCAATAAAGATTTTAGTCTAACTCAGCCAAAGAATTTTATCTCTCTGAATTGTGCACCTTGTGGCTTCAGATGAACAATGTAAATTTCGTTTAGAGGGTCTTCAGTATAGCAATAGCACAAAGTCATACATTAACAAGTATCACGATCCCATACAAGGAATGATGAAAAAGAAAATGAATCTAACCATCCTTATGTAATGCAATAGGCCTTAATTGTATTCGCAAAATTCTATGTAGGCACAATGTATTCACATGTTAAAGTTTCGTGAAGAATTACGCATCAGAATGAACAAACATATCACTTGTGCACCCATCTCACCCTTGTGTACTCAAATCAAGTCATCAGCAAAGCTTCAGGTCACAAGATGCATAACCCCAAGCTATGTGAAGAACAGAGAATGATCAGAGTTGAGCAAAATGAATTTTTGATAATGATACCATACATCCGTGCTAAACCCCAGATAAACGCATTTCATAGATAGGCATGCATAATAGTTATGTATCTTGACCAGACCACCAGAATATACAATTATTCTGCTACAGACTTCTGTTCCTTCTAAAACGTGGACAAAAGAATATGCAGGTGATAATGCACTAACTTCCGAGCAGGACAGTATAATCTTGCATGTAGCATGTTTACATAATCATCAATTTCTACATGCATCTATTATATGCAGAAAAACTAGGCCATTTTCCTCCATCATAACCAAAAATCAAGTAGTCATTTGAAAACTATCTTCCCGACTAAAGATTTTATACTTTTCCAATGACCAGTTTCAACCTTTTGCAGCTTGCTTGCCAATATCCATGGATAGCCAATCAATTTCTCTCCGTCAGGAAATAAGCACGAGGCATCACCCATTCAAAAGCTAATCCTCGAGATATATTACTAAACAAAAAAATGTATGCATCTGCGCCGTGTTGACGATACATTACCAACAAGATGGGTAATATTTGGAAGGAATGGAAAAAAATAGCTAATTAACCTAATGTCTTCTCCAAATAAGATGTGCATATTAGCACAATCAATCAAGTGAATCCAAAATTCCCTCTCAAAACATTAACACATTTAGTATGCAGGAATGGATCATAATGGAATCATGATTTCGGCTTCCATTTCCCTTTTCCAGTGTTTGGAAGCGTTTTAAAAGCCAGAATCGTGATTCCTTAGAATCGTGATCCCTTGGAATCGACTATTCCAACTTTGAAGAAGAATTCAATTCCACCTTTGAGAAGGGAGAATCGCGATTACATTCCACTCTTATTAATTATATATAATGTAATTACTTTTTATTCTATCATATATTCATATTTTGCATTTATTACCAAGGACATTCCGATAATTACACTTTTGAGCCATTCTACTCCGTGTAATCTTCCAAACATATGAATGAATTTTGTCATTTCCAAATTTATTTCATTTCAATCTCATCCAATCCATTCCAAATCATTCATGCGTACCAATCATGATATAAGTAGAATTCACAACGAGTACGGTGCTTGAGAAGATGTTCGATACTCTACTCATCACTCTATGATCAATTAATCAACTTAGCTGATTAGTAGGCCGAGTCTGCTGTTCCATACCCTACTCATCACTCTGATCAATTAATCAATTTAGTTGATTAGAAGGCCGAGTCTCGTGTGTATACCATAATTATTCGCAACATTAACTATCAACTTCAAGACAGCATACCATATTGCCATGTATCAACTTCAAAATCATATATTCAAGCTTCACACAAGTGACTAAGGCTCTTATAGTTAGCGGCATAATCATTAGTCTCTCAACAGAATAAACCAGCTCGACTCATGTACTAACAACCTTATTAAATACCTTAAACGATCAAACAACATAATTACAGCTACAAGTCATCAAGCACACAGCTAAGAACCGAACCTAACCAAATTTAATTTTATCTAAATTGATGTATTTAATTTCAAATCTTCATTCACTCATAATTAGGTTCGAGAGAAGATCATTATCAATTCAATATACTCAAATCAGCTAAATTTTAAATAAATTAAAAGAAAGATAAGACTGGTTTGGGGGGGAGAGAGAGAGGAACAGAAATAAAGAAAAAAAAATCATATTTAGAGAAAGAGGGAGGGAGAAAGAGGAGAGAGAAAGAAGTTGGCTTACTGGTTGTTGTGGAGTTGTGGAGTTGAGGTTGGGAAGTTTTCTTCAATCTCTGAGAGATGAGCGTGGATCTGGAGCTGCAAATAATGCCCTCACGCGACGGGACTGGGCGAGTGGATGTCAAACCCACTTTCTGTATTTCAACCTATTTTCCTCTTCTTCCTTGTTTTAGGGCTGTTTCTAAGATTCAATCCGACTCTCGGCTTCACGCCACTCGCGACCTTGCAAACCTTTTTTTCCTATTTTTTGCTTTTCGCACCACACGGCTCGCGCGTGCCGTCATTTCGCATGTTTTTATACGGTGTATATAAATACACTGTTTTTTTATTTATTTATTTTTCCAATACATTTTTGGATACGCGCCTGTAAAAGAAAATTCAGATAGAAATATACAAGGAATAGCACGAGGATCAGAAATCGTGGACTATATTTGTACAACAGATCAATGATAGTTACATGTAGATACATAGATTAGTTACTAGACTAGTTATAATCTAGTTATAATCTGTTAGTAGCATAATTAACAAAGATTAGTTGTAACAAGTACAGATATGTTGGATAAGTATCAAATATAGTTGTAAAACAATGAAATAAACAAGTATAAATACAAAAAAAGGGAAAGAGAGACTTATTCCCCCCTATTGTTCATGTTGGTGCTTGTATGGAGTCTGCTGTTACTTGAAAACAATTAATATCTTTCATATCCTGTAACAAACAAATCATATAAACAAAGTAAGCTAACATACAATCTAAGTTAACATACGGTATAAGGAACAAGAGGGAAAATAGAGAGTGTATAGAAGGAAGGTAGGGTTTGTTCTTACGCAGAGGCAATAGGTAAAGTCGAGAGCAAGAGTAGTGAAGGAAGTTTACTAATTAGGGTTGAAAGCGGGTGATCTGGGCTAAGCCGAGGTAGTGGGCTGGGCTTAAAGTCAAAGGCTGGTAATATTTGGTGCTCTCGTGAATCTTTGGTGAACCATTGGAGAATTCCAGGTAAAGGTGGTGTTCGTCAACAATGTCAACTCGATCGCAGGAGGAATTTGCTAAAATGCAAAATTTGGTATATTCATTAGCAGATACTATGAAAGCCATGCAAATGCAGATGCAAGATTCAATGAATCCAATTTGTTGATGAATCAAAATTTGCAAGAATTGAATGCCACTGTTAATTCTTCTATTCAACAATTTGGAGAGAAGATTGCTAATTTGAGGAATCAGACTGATAATAATGGAGTTCAACAGGATAATTCAGATGCATCACAGTCATCATTTTCCATGGCAGATTCATTGTTGAAAGGGATTAAATTGGAAATTCCGAAATTTTCTAGTCAAGATCCATTGGGATAGATATATCAAGCACAAAATTTTTTTAATTTCCATAAGGTTCCTGAGGAGCAATGGTTAGACATTGCTACGTTTGCAATGGAAGGGGAAGCCTTACAGTTTGTTCAATGGCTTGAACAAAACAAACAGTTAAGTACATGGTCTCAATTCTTGATTTCTATCAAATCTCATTTTGGTCCATCTGAATACGAGGATTTTCAAGGTGCTTTGTCCAAGTTGACTCAAAGGAAATTAGTTAGTGACTATCAGAAAGAGTTTGAAGCTTTATCAAATCAAGTCACTGGTATTTCTAAATCTTTTCTTTTAAGTTGTTTCGTGTCAGAATTAAAGAGTCATATTTGTAAGGAGGTTCAGATTGCTAAACCTACTTCTTTACATCATGTTATTTGGCTTGCTAAAATGCATGATTCCAAATTCCTTGATAGTTCTTTTTGTCACAAACATTCATTTTCACAACTATACACTTATATCCCAAACACTTACCCAAACACTATATCCCTTAACACAAACTCTCATACTATGAACCAAATTTTTATTCACATACTTTAGCCGCAAACACAGCCCCATACACTAACGCTTCTACCACTTCTACTTTGCAATTTTCTAAACCATTATAGTCACATCTTAAACCATTACCAATTCGGAAGATGACTCAAGCTGAAATAAAAGAGAAACGTGATAAAGGACTTTGTTTTCATTGTGATGAGAAATATTCTCGTCAACACAAATGTAAGTCCAAGTTTTTGTTGTTGTTAGATGAAGGAGATGGTGAGGGTGAGGAACCAAAGGAGGAGGAGCATTCAGAAGTTTTGCCTTTTGATGAGGGCACTATTAGCTATCATGCCTTGTCAAGGCATACTATTCCACGAACACTCCGTTTTCGTGGTAAAGTGAAGGGACATGATATATCTGTTTTAGTGGATTTGGGCAGTACTCATAACTTTGTACAGTCCCGAATAGCAAAATATTTGGGGTTGCCTATAGTGCAATCAGGGCAGTTTAATGTGATGATAGGAAATGGTAGTAAATTGTCTTGTGAAGGACATTGTGAGAATGTTGCGGTGGATATTCAGGGTTTAAATTTTCAGGAAACATTCTATGTTCTTCCTATACAAGGAGCAGATTTCGTGTTAGTATGTTTATGTCACGCCCCGCAGGGTATTCTAAATGTAACAGCCCGCCACATACCAAGTAAGACTCTCGAGTTCCCTACCCGGGGCCTTCGAAAGTCTTAAGTAGATGTAAAGCGTTCCTTACGACAATAGAATACTTAACAAATGGAGTTGAACAGTTTAACGAGGCATTCATTAGCCATAGATAATAAATCAAAACGCATAATGTTAAAGTTTACAAAATCTAAGGGGCATTCCCCCGCAAAAGAATAACAGTCTATTACAGTCATCCAGAGTCCTTAGTTTCCAATGGAAGTCTACACAAAAAGGAATGAATTAAACTTCTACGGGAAATTCCTATCTCCGGTACCTGCGCTGTAGCCTGTCTTGGCCTAAGCCATATAAAGTCGTGCTGCAAAAGATAGAAACTATAGGGGCGTAAGCTAACTAGCTTAGTGAGCAATACTTCCATAATGCAATTAAACATACTTCAATCAAACAAGTAATTATTCAGGCAAATGTATGCATCAAACAAATGAATTCAGCAAACATATAACCAACCGGAAATCATATGTGGATGGACTTACGCCCTCCATCCCGGGTTAGCAGATTAACGAATCCTGCGGTACGACGCCGTTTAAGCTCCGGTCAACTAATAATAATTCGTTTTATGGATCACGATTAACCAACAAGTCGTTTTATGGATCACGATTAACCAACAAGTCGTTTTATGGATCACGATTAACCAACAATGCGAATGCTCCAACCCCATCGTGACATGAATGAATTCGATTTATAGTCGGAGTCGAATAGTCATTAATTCAATTCTTTTAAGTGACCAACAAGTAGTCGCAGACATTCATCATAAGATTCTAGTGAAGCAGTCAATATCTTAACACCCGGTTTCGATATACCTTAAGCTCCATTTCATATATCAACAATCAACAGCATAAATAATTCCCATATACCCCATCATGCTTATACAATTTCTTTTATCTTTGCCTACATCACTAGTGCCACTACATTACAATCACAAGCATTAATTGAGAGTGGAAGTAAACTCACTCGGCCATTGGACGCCAACTTCTTAATAATAATAGTCGGGAGGTAGAGAGTCGTCCTGCTCGGGATCACCTACCAAGCAAGAATAATCCTAATGAGATTCTCATCATGTAACTAAATCAAACTATGCATCTAGACTAGTTGAATTCGGATTTCTCGCTATTTTCGGAAGTTCCGACTTAAAACGGCCGTAACTTGGTCATTTTAACTCGGAATTTCGCAAATTTTATACCGATCTCTATCTACTTCGAAAGATCTATCTATTTCTAATATTAAATTCAAGTTTTGAAAATAGTACGATCTCAGAACAGTGGGATCAGTTCTGTTCCGCAATTGATCCAATTTCGAAAATGTGTTTTGCTTTTGATAAGAAATGTTTCCTAGTCGGTGATTCATGCATGAATGATATGGGAATGAACTACTAATGTGTATGCCATGTAATGAATTCAATATGTGCATGGTCATGATAATTTTTGTGTGTAGTAAACCCTTATGAACTCCTAAGTGTTAGAAAATCTTTCAAAGGTTATTTCTAGTAGACTATTTTTCCACCTTATACTCCTTAGGTTCCCTTGACTTCTAATCTTGTATTCCACTTATTATTTAACTAAAAATAGTTCTCAAGGTATATTAATCATGGCCTCTATTCATGCATAAAAATTCACATTTTTCATTTGGTAAACATGTTTTTAAATAAGCTATTTGTGAAAATCCGAATTTCCCAAATTTCCTTTTCTTACATTTTTCTTAAGGAAAATCTTGTCTAATGCATTAAAATTTGAAGCTTCAATGTATACATTATCTAAGGACTTCATTTAGCTTATAGAACATCCATTTTAGACTTAAATACTAAGTGTTTATTTAGGCATTACCCAAAATTACGAATTTGACAACACATCCAAAGTCAACATTTTTCCTTCTAACTTCACCTCTTGTTTTCTTTATTTTATTATGCCTAAACTCATCTAAACTCATGAAAAATTCCTTTAACATGTCTATTGCACATAACCTCCATTTTTCTTATGAAATATGAGTTTAAAGTTGATTTTGGGGGTCTTTAAGGTAGGGTTTCCATTTCATCCGAATTTTCAACTTTTCATATCTAACAAAGCCCTTCCTTTTTCAATGGTCTTGCCTTCTACATGTTAAGATATACTATCTAGCATCTCTATACATGAACAAGACTTCATTCTTATGGTCATCAAAGCATATAAAACAAAATGAACCTGTGATCATGCATGTACATGAAGTTGTGAATGTCTAAACCTTAGATCTACTACATATGATATATAAAGCATGGATCTCATGGCATGAACAACATATATGTACAAGATCACTACTTTACATGCATGAACAAGATGAGATCTTAACAAAAACACATCTAACATTAGATCCATGTCTTGTGAGGGCTTGATATTCTTGTTCATGTGTTTTCATGTCCCTAGCATGAGCTCATTGGGATTAAATGAGAAAACACACAAGATATATCTTTGCCATTACAAGAAAAGAAACAAGGCTTACATACACATACCAATGGAGTCTTGAAGTGAAAAAGAGAAGAAACCAAGTTGAAAATGTGAGGGAATGGGGAGGGGAGTGCTCGGCAATGAGAGGAGGAAGAAGAGAGTTTTGATCTTTTTCAAAAATTAAAATGAAAGAAAATGAAGAGAGAGAGAGAACATTTAGTATATATATCAACTAAATTAGGGTTTAGCTTTATTAAATGGAATAAAATTAATTAAATGAAGGGAAAAAAAAACAAGGGGGCACCGGCCATCATGCTTGTGTGTGTGTTTAAAAAAATTTTATATTTGTAATTTAGTAAATGAAAATGTAATAAATGTGATAATTGATTTAGAGACAAAATTTCTTGGAAAAGAAAATTGAAATGAGTAGTTGTAAGGATGTAAGAATAGGGTATGGGTAGTGTGTAGTGTAGGTTGTACTTGTGAATAGTAGACAAGACATCTACTTTACCGGTTGTTCCGAAAACACGGGAAAAGCTATAACTGTAATTTTTATAGCTCGGAAAATTATGAAATTGATATTTTTGGAATCCTTATAAAATTACGATTCTAATGAATATTCCGGAACATTTTTCTGAATCCGTGGCCCGGGGCACGCTTTTCCGTATTTGGGCTCGGGAAGGCCCGGAATTGAAAAATTCCCGAATTTAAAACTTTCAAAGGTTTGAAATGTACTTTGGAACAACAATTCAAATTCATTTACCCCATAATATTTATTTTACTATGAAACCGAAGGAAAGCCAGATTTAGGGTTCCTAGGCTTCATTCACTAAACTCAACCTGATCGGATTAGGGTTTCGCTTCCAACTCCCGGGGTTTTCTAGCTACTGAGAAATACCGGGGTTTACAGTTCATGTTGGTGCTTGTATGGAGTTTGCTGTTACTCGAAAATAGCTAATCTCTTTCATATCCTGTAACAAACAAATCATATAAACAGAGTGAGCTAACATACAATCTGAGCTAACATACGGTATAAGGAACGAGAGGGAAAATGAGAGTGTGCAGAAGGAAGGTAGGGTTTGTTCTTATGCAAAGGCAGTAGGTAAAGTCGAGAGGCAAGAGTAGTGAAGGAAGTTTACTAATTAGGGTTGAAAGCGGGTGATCTGGGCTGAGCCGAGGTAGTGGGATGGGCTTGAAGTCAAAGGCTGGTAATAGAATTATTTTTAAATTAGATACGCGGCAGTTTTTATCATAAATAATAGTCCAATAGCAATGTTTATCTTCTAAATTCTTAATTGGTGAAAAAGAAAAATCGAGAGGAAATAGATTAAATGATGTTTTAGTATTTTTCGATATACATGTATATTGCGCCATATGAGTTAGACACATTAGCTAAACAACATGTTAATTTTGTTTAAAGGAAAATTATGGATGTATGAGTTTTCAATGATGAAATTTGATTTAAGTATGCCTTTTATTGCTCTCATGGACCTCATTAATTGCATCTTCAAAACTTAAGTGGATAAGTTTGTAATGTATTATGATATACTCAAAGGACAAGAAGAGCATAAAAACACATAATGATTGTTTTAAATATGTTAAAAGGGAACAAGTTCTAAGTTAATTTAAATGTGAATCATGGGTGGAGCAATTAATGTTTTCTAGATGTATTATTTCTAGAGAAAGTAAAAATAGTAATCTAATGAAAATGTTAAGGGGCTAAATTGGAACATGGACAACCAAGCCAAATCAACCATAAATGAATTGTGCTGCTCCATTATGCCTAGGCTCTGACCACGAGCATTTGCAAAGAAAGGCCTCGCTTAAATGTCCATGATCTTTGATCGACACTTGACTACTATCCTTGGCAATCGATTGGTCCAGACTTATAAACTGCTCGACATTAGTCACTCAGTTAGATTCAGCAAGCACAATACTGAAGTAGTGGGTCCATCCCATGATCCATAAGACTGCTATCAACTACCTTCTCACCCGTGATCCCTAACACTCACAATCGTCAAATTAGTCAACTATAAATACCTAGTTGCTCCTTATGGAAATAGTAATATTGCACTCAACCCATAACATACATTCAATCTACAAACTCATTATAATGGCTTCTAACTTAAGCATCAGAGTGGCCACATGGGGCACATGCTTGTGCATGCCACTAATCGAGTTTTTGTTTTGAAGGCCTCTTTACCATAGTGATCCAAGCCTAGTTATATCCTTACCTAGTCTCTATCACATTTGAACAAGCGACAAAAAGCAACTATATTTGTAAACCTTGTTTCTTAGCAAACCAAACTCGGTTTCGGAAACCGGAATCGGAAACTGAAACCTTAAAAAGAATACTTAGGGCTAGTATAGAACCTAGAAACCCTAAGTTCGACAGTACCAAGAACAAAACTCTAGAACAATAAAAAAGAGTTAGCTTTAGAATATAGTCCTAAATAATATATCGAAACATAAAAAGATCATATTTCGGATAAATTCATCCGTTTCGAACCCGATCAGGATCTATTTTCGAAAACCGATCCTCGGTGCTAAAAAAATAGAAAAATATTCCCGAGAGCTCTTTAGAACCGAAATTTAATAAGAAGTTCAAAAATATAATTATAAGAATTTTTCAGTTTATAAAAATTACAGTATAGTCTTTTATCGTATTTTCATTACTACCGGTAATTTAATTATCTAATCTACTTTTTTATTTCTAATCATTACTTTTTACCAAGTACAACCAACCATCTATTCTTACATCCTTACAACCTATCTCTTACATCTTATCTCTTATAATTTACTTTTCCACTACAATTTTATTATTAAAACTACTTAATTAAATTTGAAATCTTACACAGTACAACACACACATCTCTCTCTCCCCCTTTATTCCCAAACCCACCACCCCACCCCCGGGGTACACACTCTCTCTATTTTGTTTTATTTTTCTTTTATTTATTTAACATAGACCCTAATCTCATTCTCTATAAATACCCCTTTATGCCTTTTACTTTTTGCTTTCTTTCTTTTTCACTTAACCAAACTTTTGCATTTTATTTTCTCTCAACTCTCTCTCTCTCTTACACTTGCCGTGACTCCCTCTCCCCCCATCTATCTACACACACAATTTCTTCAAGTTCTCTTGTTCAAGCACTCATTGGGTAATAGATCCAAACCCTACCACATATAAAATATTAATGGCAAGATTATACATGTGTGATTCCACCAAAAATCCTCATGAGCTTTAGGAAAGGGATGTGGAAACACTTGTATATGATTTTCGTGCCATCACCATGTTGTGGATCTCTTGTTTTAAGTTATTCTTCCTATATTATTGCTATATATCTTTTTGTTGATATTTTTGTGGATATATCTTGCTATTATAATGATTCAACTTGCATTTCATGCATCTAACATCATCGACATGCTAATCTAACTCTTGAGACTAGTCTTCTTATTCTTGGGAAGCCTTGAGTATGATCTAAGGCTTCCAAGCTTGCATTTGCATTCATAACATAAGTCTCATCAAATTCCTATTATGTTTTGAGTATATAAATGTCATAAAAATTTGTTTTATGTGAATAAAAGACTTGTAGTATGATGGTAGTAATGAGGATGTTGCCGAAAGCTCAATATCTATTTTTATTCCCATAAAAAACAATTTCTCAAATTCGGATTTAAAAAGACACCTATTGTGAAAACCCATTTTCCAACTCCGAAATTAGGATTTTATATAAAATATGAAAGGCTTACGGAATAGGTATCATAAAGAAATGATTTCAATGAGTTAAATCTAGTTCTACTAAGAGATATTTTCAAAATAAAAAAGGTTTGCAAGAGTTAAATTAGAACTTTGTCTCAACTCCAACATGAACATAAAATTCATAACTAGGAGGAGTTGATGTGTAAACACCTATTTTCCAACCAAAAAATAAGAGTTTTATTAAAAAAATGGAAGCCTTCGGGAATAGGTTCGATTATGACTCAATTTGAGAAAGATCAAATGAGTTTTACCCAAGAAATAATCTCAAAACAAATTACAAAATTCGGATTTAGAAAAGAGCCATATTTAAACACTTATTTTCAAATTCCAAAAATGAGGATTTTAATTGAGAAAAGGAATCCTTTGGGAATAGGTATATTAAGGATTTAATTATGGCAAGAACAAATGAATTTTATCAAAGAATATTTGTAAAATAAAGGAAAAGTTTCAACACATAAACCAAATTCTATATTCGTTACCAATAATTCTTGTAAAATTCGTAACTAAGAAAGACCCCCATTTAAACATCTATTTTCTAACTCCCAAAGGAAGAAATTCCTTAAAATAATGAGGGTATTAGGCATATAGGTCATCAAGGCTTTATTTTAGTAAAAACAAAGATGATTTTTCAAGAAACAAAACTAGTTTTTCTGAATCAAGTATTCTTGAAGCTTTCGCAAAGTGAAATTTACCTAAAAACTCTTTTTAACCAAATATCATTAAGAACATACATATATATATAGCTCATTACATATCATTTATGATATTAACTTGTTGATATTGCATGTATATTTAATATACATGGTAGAAACAATGTAAGTTTCCCAAAACAATTTCGGTAACATGATTTTTACCTACTAACCAAACTGATCCGAACTTTTCGAGACCTAAAAGTTTTCAAAACTTAGGAATAACATTAGAATTAGGTAGATCTTCCAAAATAGATAGAAATCGACTACTTATATGCGAATTTCCTAGTTAAAATGACCAAGTTATTACCGTTTTAAGTTGGAATTTTCACTAACTACGAAAATTACGAACTTGAAAGTTTTTGTTTGTTAAGTTGGGATTAGTTATGGTTTGAAATACTCATTTAGGTATTTCTTTCGTAGGTGATTTCGAATCGAATGATTCTTTGCCCTTAGACTATTACGAGTAAAGACCGGAGACCATGGCTGAGTGAGTCATACTTCCTATTTACGATTCCTTATTGTGCTTGTAATTCATAGTTGCATTAGGGTGATAGGCAAAGATAAAAATGGAAATGCATGATGGGTGATTATGGGATTATGCATGTTTTCTTGATGTATTGAGAAAAACGTGTTAAGTATATCGAAACAGAGTGATTAATTGATGGATGTCCACATGCCATGATTATGATTGTTTGTGAATTGCTTGGTCACCAATGAAATTGTATTAATGATTACTCGGAACAAGTAACATGGACATAATCATTTCACGTTGGGGATGGTGCATTTAATAATGTTGGTTACCCGTGATCCATAAAAGATATGAATGAAATAGGTTGCCCGTGATCCATAAAACAGAATAGTAGATTCAAAGTTAGTATCACAGGATTCGTTAATCTACTAACCTCGAATAGAGGGCGCAAATCCATTCAACATATGATTTTTGATTGATTATATGTCTTGTATACCCATGTTATTGTTGCATTTATATGGATGATTAAAATAACTTGATTGTATGAAATTGTTGGATATTTATATTTTGGAAGTATTTACTCACTAAGCTAGTGTAGCTTATACCCCCACAGCTTCTTTTAGTTGTAGTTCCCTTAAATGTGGTTGCAACTTAGGAATTTGTCAACTTAGATAAAGCAAAAATATGAGTTTCCCTTAGAAGTTTATATTCAACTTTTATATAGACTTCCATAAGAAATCCTAAATACTCGTGTTGAAGTTGAAAACTATTACCTGAACTTATAATTCTTTTGTGGGGGAATGCCCCTTAGTTTTTGTATATGATCCTAAATATCTGTGGTTTGTATTTTGATGCCTTTTTTCTATCAAATTAAACTATCTATCTCCAATTGCTCGAGTATTTTATTGTCGCAAGGGAACGCCAAGCATCTAATACTAGACTTCTGAATGACGGTGGTAGTGGTTTCTAAGTTTCGTATGGTATGCGGCGGACTATTACGTTTAGGCTATCTTTTGGGGCGTGACAGTAGTTGTAACTGTATCTAAGATTGTAATGCTTAAGATAAAAATAATTGACACTCAAATCAACAAAATGTTTGTTTATTTTTTTATTTTATTTGGATTAGCATAGGTCAATTGTTAATTTAAGTATTAATAAAATGTTAAGTTTTATTTTTCTACTGAGCAATTTTATAATTTAACCCATATATTTTATTGGGTTATTAAGCATTTAATCATCTGGTGGATTAAATTATTGTTTATGGATCTTGTTACTGGATAGCCCGATAATGGGTAGAGTTACTTATATTCCCATAATATATAAGGAAAGGTCTTTGCGCTCTACCTGTATAAGTTTGTTGTGTTTGTCTCATTAATAATACAACATAGCAATACACTATAGCTAAAGAGAGTTATAAAACTTTCCTATACACACTCTAATTTAATCTAATGTTATTACTTTCTTTATTGATTTTGAAGATTGTTTAAATGGATTCACTGTCAAGTATGTATCAATCTATAATCTTTATGAATTAACATGTTGCAATTTGTGATTATATAATATTTCAAAATTAGGTCAGATCAAAACAATGAATTGTTAATTTTATCACAAACATTAATGAATCTTTTTTAACGACTCAAACCAAAAGTCTACATCTAGTGATGGCATGGTATTCCACTGTTTGACTTTAGAACTCAATATAAATTTCTTTCTAATAGTTCATAGGACTACACACAAATTCGGTATCATAAAATTTAAAGTTTCTTTGGTTTTCTCTTTTAATGTAAAAGATTTGTAAAAGACTTTTCTGTGATAGAAAAGTTTTTGACCTAGCTAATACACAAGAATGTTAAGTTTCATGGGACAGGGAATGTAAATAGAGTTTTCAAAAGTCAAAGTAGAGCTAAGTTACGAATCTTAACTTTGCCAAATAATAATTAGATGTTTAATGTCTACATTAATACATTTTGTGACGGTTTTAGTTGTAAGCTCATAGATGGGATAAGTGATATGAATTAGAAGACAATTAAGGCAATAGCAATATATGCTCCAGTTAATATCGCTTTTATTAATGGCAATATTAATATATACATATATCATGTTAATAAGTCGCAAAATACATGCATATGCACGTGACACGATATTGACATATACCATTTTCCAAATGTGATATTAACTATTTTGGTAATTTTTTAAATTAAATCTTATATGACCAAATGTTTTTTCAATAAGTATCATAAAAAAGAAATAATTTCTCTTTTATTGATTATTTGACACATGTCACCTCTCAATCCACTAAAGTGTCTCAGCTAAAGGAGTTAAAGAGGTTGCATTAGTATTCGTGGAAACTTTGATTAGGTATTAAATTAACTATTTCAAAATTAAGGTAGTTAATTATACATTTGAGAGTTGAGACAACACTTTATGTATCAAATGCAAGATTATTTTCTTTAGTATCAAATATTAGGGTTTATTCTAGATTTATTGATTTCTAAAAATGTCTAATTTTCTTTTATGATAGTTGTGCCCTCGCTAGGTTATTAAAATCCATTTAAAAAAAAATTGTGACACCTTTGCTCATAAGGTGTAGAGGATCTATATATACATACATACATATATAATATATATATATATATATTATGAGACATCAATGACCAATCTTAACTTTCAAACTTTCATGAATAAAACCTTAATTGGAAATATTTATTTATTTATTATTTTTTGTTAATTCATATCATATTGTGGTGAACAACCCTCTTAAAACTAATCAATTGTACCATCATATTAGATGGATCAAATCCAAATCCTTTGTAATCCTTAATTGTACTTGTCGAGTCTGGATTTTTATTCTCGAGTTTAATTTCTTTTAATCCGATCCATATCAAATCCTAACCCATTAAATACGAACCCTCGACTAAGAATTAAAAAAAATTTTAAGAAAAAGACGTCTTGGAGTCGCCACCCGATTAAAATCAGAAAAATTATAAATTAGGATTAATGAGTTGGTTAACCCTAATCTTAGCTACTAGTTTGCGAAAAATTGATTTTTTAAAAAAAACTAAATTTTAAAAACCAGATATTTTTGGATTCGGAAGCTATCCTATTAAAACCATATGGTTACCACTTAAAAATTCATAATTTAAAATTTGTCCTTTTAATGCTTGAAAAATAAAACAATAAATTAATTAATTTTTATGAATTTCCTCACTTACAATTTTATTTACAAATTAATAATGAAATTATCTATATTTACAAATTAATTAATTAATTTGAAATTTACAAGATGTAGTGGAACAAAATAAATATTTTTTAGATTTTAAGTCGCCCCAGAGGTGTCTATGCGCCTACTAATCAGGATCAAACGAAACGTAGTTCTTTTTGTAAAATTTTAATTTGTTGGTTAATTTTAGATATTAGAATTCTTTTTATTTTAAGTTTCTTAATTTTTGAGATTTTTGAAAAATCTAGAATTTTTTAATATGAGCCTGTAATCTATCAAATTTATTTGTATTTAAAAAAAAAAAAAATTCTAAGTGACAAAACCTTTTCCATGCATATTTCTTATTTTTTTTTTCTTTTGAAAAGAAAACAATCCTATATAAATTCCATATCTGTATATTTTTTTTTATCATTTTTTTATTATTTGTAATATAATATAACTTACTTGGATATTGGAGTAGGGTCAGAGTGACTGGATTCGGAGCTATGTGGGTTGGATTTTGGAGTCCGATCAGAACAACCCGCTGGAGGAGCGCCGAAGTTTGGTTGGAAAATTTGAAAACAACCAGCTTTGGTGATTTGAGATGCCTAAGCTTACGAAACTGATAGATTTGGGGACGACAAACACTCCTATGGTAGTGGTATGGATCGAGATTGATCGGAAGTGGTGGTTTAAAGCTTCGAAGGTGGCGGCCGACGGTGGTTCTTCATGAAAATGGTGATTGAACTCCTAAGATTGATCCAAAACTTCTAAAAAGTGGATCAAGAACGCCTAAAGCTTGCTATAACACCTAATTTCCTCGAAAACTTCCTAATCTTAACTAATTCGTATATTTCGAATTCGACCTAAGAACTCCGATCTTTGATTCAAGCTATTTTGGGTGTATCTTGGTGAATTCTGGAGTGGTGGATGCCAAGAATGATGAATTTGACCCCTATTTATACTAATTAGAGGTCGAATTTGATGGGAAATTCATTCAATTCGAAGAACATGCTCACATGCGAATTTGGGTCCCCAAGCTTTGATTGATCACGTTTTTGTGATTTTCAAGTGTAAATGATCTTGGAAAAGAGTTGATTGCGATTAATCAAGCTTAATTCATGATCTTGGAAGTTCAAATTGTTGAAATTAATTGAATCTTTGAACTTGGAAATTGTGACAAAAAACGCATATTTGTTGATTTTCAATCTCAGATTCAAGTACCCAAATTCAATTTTTGAAACTAAACTTTGACTCAAACTTGTAGTATTCCAAGTCCTCTTTCAGATCCTCAAGTTGATTTGGCAAAAAATGAAGCAAATTTGGCCAAAATTGGTCTTCAAAACAGGCCATCGTACGCGAAAAACTGGTCTTCTTCAGTGAAGAAGACAATACGCGCATTGTGGGTATTCCACGGCCAAATTGAAAAAAATTTTGCTTTCACCTCCATGATTCGATGTCAGGTCTTCTCTGTGTTTTCGCATGCATTTTACCAATAGGTCATTTGGCTTGTGCCTCAACATTTTTTGCATAAAAATTATATTTAAGGCTTTCAAAGATATTAGAATTAATAAATAAACTTAATTTAATTAATTCCAAAATAAATTTATAATAAAAACTAGTATTATATCAAGCCTAAAATATTTTTATAAAAAAATTAATTATATATTTTCTCTTTTTTTTATTCTTTTTTTCTCTTTTTGTTTATTTATTTCCTTTCCTTCTCTCTCTCACTCTCTCTCTCTTTTAATTTGTAATATTTGTAATAATCTACAGGCTTAATATAATATTAATTTTTACTACAAATTAAAGCATTAAACGGGTAAAAATAAGATATCTACAGTACTGTGATATCAATTAGAAATTACAAAAACCTTATTTTATATTAGTCATTGGTATTGTGATATCCAATGATCAACACTAATACATTCTCATCTTTACTATTCTTACTCAAACCTAACAGCCATAAAATCCATAAACATTAGAACACAAAAAAAAAAAAAAAAAAACTATAAATATATCATTTCTTTAATTTGCATATTTTTTAAGGTTTGCACCTGCATAACTTGAATAAAGGTAAACACTAGGAAAGAACCTACAAGGGGATCCAAATGGGGCTCTGACCCAATCCTAAGAATTTTGTGTATAGTGTTAATTATAATAAAGGGAAATGGTTATGACAATAAAATAAACATTACGTAAACCATTATAATGTCTTAAGAAATTGTGTAGCGGTAAGGGCTTTTTGCTACATGCCATATGTGATATGTCATTGGTCTAACCTCATTTTCTTTATTTGATTTTAAGTGGACTTACTGTGCATTGAATCCTGCGTCTTTGCAGTGATGTGCTCTTCCTTGAATCCGCAAAACCATGCACTAAATCCTGATTCGCACTTCTTTTTTATCTTCCTATAAGTGATTCACACTTCCATCTTGCATTTATTTAATATTTTTATTATTTTATTTATTTAATTGTTTCATTTATTTTACATTCGTTCTAGTTTTTGATAGTCGTTCCTATTTATTTAATCTTTGTTATAGTTTTTAACAGGTAGAGATGTAGATAATTTTTTTGTAAAATTAATTAATAATTTAATGGCCATAAAATTAATAACCTATTACAATAAAAAGAGGAAATGTTATCAAGATAATTTTTTTTTGTATTATATATTACTAATAATTTGCTAGATATTGCTAAATATCGTGGATCAATTTACCAAAGGCTAAGGGCCTTAATCCCCCCTTTTTTTTTAAGTTTTGGATTAGTTAGTATTTTTAAAAGTTTATTGGATTTTCTTATTGAAACAATATAATTTAAAAAATATTAATAATGGAATATCTTGTACATTACAAAAACAATTTTTTCAAATACTTTATAAAGTTAATTTTTTAAATATTCATAAGACATCCTATGACTTTTATCACATATACAATGTATTTTATACTATTTCATATTTTTTTTTTCATTCCTAATGAGAGCAATGTTACTAGTACAAAATTAGAAAATCCATTATGACATGATGATTGAAATGTGGATGGGGACATCATTTGGATATTCAATTCGGTGAAGGATTTCGATTCTCCAATCATTTTTACTTAAGTAAAAGAAATGTCATATAAATATAAATAATTATCATGAACTCTCTCATAAAAGTGATGAGTCTCTTCTTATGACATCCAATAAAATAAACTTTCTATATAGTATTTTAGTGAATTTCTAAATATTTATGAAAAAATAGTATTTTATGCAATAAGAAATTTAGTAATTATTTTTCATGTTATCACTTGCTCAAATCCGATAGTGATTAAGCTTAAAAAGAATAAGCTTAGACCATGGTAGGTAGGGGTTTCTACAAAATGGACAAAGGGTTAGTGGTATGGCTAGCATGTGCCTAGCATAACCACTCCGATGCTTAAGTTATGTTTATTATAGTTAACCTATAGTTTAAATAAGAGAGAGTATAGCCGGGTGCGACATTACCTATCCCTAGAGAGGTATATGGGTATTTATAAGCAATTGATCTGGCTGTTGCGATCGTAGTGGACAGTTAGAGGCTATAGTGGGCTAAAGGAGAGATCATGTTCCCATTATTCACAAGTTGAGACTAACCAAGCTATCCATGCCAAGCAATTAGAGGCATGGAGATGTCTAAGTGACTTATCGAGGTTAATGCTGGGCCATATGTCTCATAAGATGTGTTAACGAGACCCGAGCCTATGAGTTAGCCCAATTCATTAAGTGTGCATAGGGTTCGACTCGAGCAAACCTATTATTACTCCTTCCTTTAAAGAGAACGCATTGTTTCACACTAATATAAAAGTCACTTTATAAACTTGAAACCTTAGCCTCTCGACTCCTATCTCTTCTTCATCTTTGGTAAGAAAACCCTATCTCTACTCTCTCACACTTTGTACTTTCTTTTTAAATGTTTTACATTTTTATTCACTAACGTTTGTGCTTATATCTATGCGAGATCAATGTCACCACTTGACTTGGCTAAACTCTAAGAAGTCACACACTTCTTTAAGGGAAAATCTTGCTACCTCTTTTGTTATTTCTTTCCCTTATTTATATTCTTTCTTAGTACAGTCACATCAGTTGTCGATCTGTTAGATCTATTATATTTCTACTTAGATCTGCTACATGCAAGTCTATTATTGTGTTCTATGTATTACTACAACATACATGTGATATATCTACGGTACAATAAATTCTTTAGCCCTTATTAAGGCTCCTTTTATCCTCGAGTTATGTCTCGTATCAATTTCCTCTTGTCTTGAAAGACAACCTTGTCCTTAAGGTTGTAGTATCGGTAGATGTCTTTAAATGTAGACTGGTCTTCCCATGTTGCGTCATCCTAAAATAGCCCTTTTCCATTGAACCAAACTTAAGGTACAGATTCTGCATTTCGCTAAATAACCCTCGTTTGAATGATGGAAAGTGGTGTCGATAACGGACATCCATCCGTACTCTCTTTAGGCAAGTCCAAAACAATAATAGAATCGCCATGTGCCTTCTTAAAGCCGAAACATGAAAAACATTATGAATACGTGCATAAGAAGGTAAAATTAGTTCATATGCACACTAGCCAATCTTGCTAGAAATAACAAAAGGCCTACGGAATCTCTTTAGAGCTTATGATTCTTGCCCCCAGTTAATGATAATTGTTTAAATGGATGGAGTCTAACATAAACTTAGTTCCCTAATCAAATGATACATCAGTGTGATGTTGATCAACTAATGTCTTCATTATGTTTTGAGCTTTAGTAAGATTCTAACATAGAATCTTAAGAATTTCATTCTAAGTCTGTAAATCTCTATCTACGGCATCTACAAATGATGTTTCAACAATATAATCTAGAATTACTAGTGGACTTCTCCCGTATACAATTTGAAATGGGGTATAACCAGACCTTTCATGATATGAAGTGTTATAGGCATATTCTGCCTATGCTATAAAATTTACCTACTAATGAGGATAATCCATAACAAAACAATGAAGATATTGTTGAATTATGTTGTTGAGAACCTCGATCTGTCCATCTATTTGTGGATGGTAGGATGAGCTCATATGTAATTTAGTACCACTCAATTTGAATAGTTCCTGCCAAAATTTACTCATGAAAATTGAGTCCCTATCAGAAACTATTGATGTCAGCAATCCATGCTACTTAACCACCATTATCATGAATAGATTAACAACTTTGGTGGCTATAAAATTTGAATCCAAAGGTATTAAATGACAAAATTTGAAACGCCTATCTATCACCATAAATATAACAGCAAAGCCCTTTAAATTAGGAAGCCATGTAACAAAGTCTATGGATATGTCTTCCCAAATCCCATTAGGAATAGGTGAAAGGGATAATAATCCTCAAGGAGCTCGTGGCTCATACTTAACTTGTTGTCATGTAGTACAGTTTTTAACAAAATCAGCCATTGTCTTCTTCATTCCATGCCAATAAAACAGAGAAACCGGTTTCTTATATGTCTTCATGATACCAAAGTTCCCTACCATGGGTATAGAATGAAATTTAGTTAACAACTTCGGTATCAACATCGATTGAGGTACTAAAAATATTCTGTTTTTATGAAAAAGTATTCCATTCCTCCATTCAATATTTTGCTAATATAGAATATCTGTTTTCAATCTAGTAATAATTTCTTGGAAAGCTAGTAACTATTGATATTCCTTCTGTAATTCTTGTACAAAGTCAAACTAAGGAATTGATAGTGAAAACATCAATGCATCCTCATGTTGTATGGATAAAGCATCAACAACCACATTATCTACTCCTTTTTTATACACCACGGTATAATCATAACCTATTAGCTTTGTGATATATTTTTGTTGATCGAGTGTTTGAATCACTTGTTAAGTAATTCCTTAAGACTCTGATGATCAGTCTTAATGATGAATTTAGCATCCAACAAGTAATGTCTCCATTTACGAACAACCTCCACAATAATAGATAAATCCCTCACATATGTCAAAGCTTTAATCATATGTTCCGAAAGTTTCTTACTAAAGTATGCTATAGGATGATTTAATTTTAAACTGCCCCTATACCTGGTCCTGAAGCATCACACTTAATTACAAACTCTTTTTTAAGATCAAGTAAAGCTAAAACTGGGTAGTGCTTAAAGCTGTTTTAAGCTTTTCAAAAGCACCCTGAGCTGTGTGATTCCAGTGAAACTGATCTTTCTTCAACATGTCTGTTAGTGGTACAAATATGGATGCACAGCTCTTCATAAATCTTCTATAATATCCTGACAAACCTAAAAGTCCTCTCAACTGCTTTATAGAAGTGGGTAAAGGCCATTCTTCAATTGCTCTGATTTTAGCTAAATTAGGATGAACTTCATTATGTGATACCACATGACTAAATATTCAATCTTATCATTAGGAAATGAACACTTATTTTGTTTCAAAAAGAAATTATTGTCTTGTAACGTCTAAGAAACAATAGTCAAATGCTTAACATTCTTGAAGTGACTTACCATAGACTAAAATGTCATCAAAAAATACAATAACAAATTTCCTTAAATATTTTTGAAACATAGTGTTCATGATAGCTTGCAAAGTGGAAGGGGCATTGCTCAACCCAAAAGGTTAACTAAAAATTCATAGCGCCCTTCGTGAGTCCTAATTGTTGTCTTTTCTACATCATTTGGTGCCATCCTAATTCGATGGTAACTAGCTTGAGATCTAATTTAGAAAATAAAGCAGCTCCTCTTAATTTATCTACTGTCAGAATTGGAAAATTATCTCTAATGGTTACTTGATTTAGAGCACAAAAATCAATACAAAATCACCATGATCTATCCTTTTTCTTAACCAGTAATACTGGTGAAGAAAACGAGCTTGTAATCCGTTGAATTATCCCTTAAGATAGCATATCTTGGACTTTCTTTCAATCTCGATTTCTAAAAATGTGGATATTGATATGGCCATACATTTATTGGTGTTGTATTGGGATACAAATGGATTTGATGCTGCACATCACGTAATGGTGGCAATGATGTAGGAGCCTTAAATACTCTCTAGAATTGCTGTAATGGTACCATTGCTAGAGGATTCCTCTACTGATTGATCTTCTCTTAACTAAGCCACAAGATGAAAAATTTGGACAATAGCATTAGTATGAACTAATCTCCTCAACTGATGATGCAAGAGTTGTTGCATATGGATATTTGTATCCCCTACCAATGTAACTAGTTGACCAGTGAAACTGAATTCCATGATTAGCTTGGAATAATCAACTGTAATTAGCCTCAACTTATTAAGCCATTGTACTCCCAGCACTACTTTAGCCACTTGAATAGGAAGAAGATAGAAATCTTCTAAAAAGTTCCATTCTTGAATAAAAAGTTGAATTGATTTACAAAATCCTTCATTAGTTAATGTATTTCCATTTCTAATTAGAACAAAAAATTTCAGAGTTGGTCGATTATCAAATTAAGATACTTGACTATTCTACTTTGGATGATGTTTTGAGTACTCATCACGCCCCAAAGGGTACCCTAAACACGATAGTCCGCCACACTCGATATTCAAACTCAAGTATGACAACCTTAGTCATCTCATGAGTTTAGACAGCGGGTGTAAGGCTTACTTTCACCATGTAGGAAACCTTACTTTGAATCGAAATAGCTTAAGAAGACATACATAGCAATAAGAATATAAATCATAACAGTTATATTCAAATTTAGTCTATTATAGAGATCTTTAGGGGGCATACCCCCGTCAAAATACTAAGAGTCTTTAAAGTCCACAAAATGTCTCTTACAACACATATATAAATAAAGAAATTCAATTAAAGTTAATGCCTAACATCTAGGTCCCGACTTCTCCAAAAGGCTCCTTAATTTCAAAAGAAAGTTGCATATGAGAAAAGTGGCCTCTTAAGGATAGCCATAAATAATCGTGCTGCAATAGGAAACTATATGGGTACAAGCTTGCGGGCTTAGTGAGATTCACTTCCAAATTTAAATACTCAATCATGCAATAAGGCAAGCAAGTTATATTAGACAACCATATGAAATGCATAAGCACGTGAACATACAATACATAAGACTTTCCACGAGTCCTATGTTGAATGGATTTACGTCTTCCATTCGAGGTTAGGTATTTCAGGCCCATACGACCATAGATTTCAATTTTTCTCTCATTTATTTATTGGTTGTTTCAAGTGCCCGCCTACTTACTAATTATGTAGTTAATTTAAGTGCCTACTCCACTTCCATTTTAATATAGGTGACCCTACACCGATAACCGAGTTTTCAGGCCCATCGGTTACCTAGCTATTATGCCTTTTTCCCACAAAAGTATAACAATGAATGTAATGTGACTCAATATATGTTATGCATGAACAATTTAGTTATATGGTCATGGCATAATATTTGAGCGAATTATAGGCGATCATAGAGATTTTAGACTCTTCAATTCTATACTAAATCGTACAAATATTTATAACAATTCCCATTTCGATATTCTTATCATTAATTCTACTAAATAGATTCACATGCACATTCCAATTTTATCTTGTCCTAATTCTAATGCCACTATCATTACAAGCAAAGTCATGAGCATGTAATTTAAAGAAAGTGAACTCACTTTGCCATAGCGAAATTCCTCTTAATCGTAATGATCCTCGGGAAGGTCTAGTTTGTCTCCTAAGTCACCTAACAAAGGAGATATCTCTAATGAGTATTTTTATGAAGTTTAAATGAAACTTATAAATTCTCTAACAAGGTTGTCAAGTTCGCTAGGAAGAAATTCCAATTTAAAATGGCCATAACTTGGTCATTTTAACTCAGAATCCACATATTATATACCGATTTCTACCTATTTGACGAGAGCTATTCATTTCTAAAGTTATTTTCATCAAATATGGTCATTTGGGTCATGAACAGTAAGGTACAGAATGTTACACGAAATTCCCAACCCATAAATCAAGATCTAGATTCACATCAAACATCATCTAAAAGCTTTGATAGATACTTAGCTATCAATATATCTTGAAAAACTCTTTTTTATACATATATAACTCAATATCAAGCATGATTCATGGGTTGATGATCAATCTATTTCATTATGTATTCAAACAATGTTTTGTGGAGTTTGCAAGACATTAATTTCCCAAGCTTGGTTTTTGAAAAAAATTTCCAATAAACCATGATTTCTTTAAAAGATTATTATTCTATGCTCATTCTATTATTTTACTCTTGGAGTTTATAAAAAAAGATTATCTTTCATATACTAACTTGTTTTTATCATTACTCTCTTAAATATTCCCTAAAAGGCATCTAGATCCATTATTCTAGCTTTGAAAAACTCACTTATTTCTTGAAAGTGTTTTATAAGAGTTCTGGCCTTAATCTTCTTAAAAAAATTTTGTAGAATCAAGGATCATTATTTTTAAGTCTTGAGAATGAAAATCCTATACTTATATCACTAAAGTTTGTGCAAAGTTCTTTAGTTCTAACAACACTTATATGGTGTGATTTTTATGTTTGTAAAACTAAGATTTATATTTTTCCTTTGCAACTTTTAAGATCTCTTTTATTTCATTTTGAAAGACACCTCTATTATCAAATCACACACTTTGAACTTTGTTTTAAATTTTTTCCTTAAATTTTTTTTAAAATGTCGTGACCTATTTAAAGAAGAAGAAAAAAAATTATTTCCTTTTTCAAAACTTGTTTCTTGAGTTATCCTCACCTTGTCTTAAAACTTGTTATTTTAGAAAAACTATTTGTGACTTTTATGAGATCAAGATCATAATCTCGCCTCTAAGTTTTTCAAAAACTTTCTTTGTTAAACTTATAGATATAATCATTTTCTTAAGATCAAAGTTTTGACTAAGAACCCAGTCTCATTTTGGCATTTTAACATTTCGTCCATGAATCATTTATGTTTATGAGCATAAATAGAAAATAAGAAGAGAGGAGCAAAGTATGTATAGCATAAAGTAGGTCAAGTATTGGGAGAACTAAGCTCCCAGGATATGGAAAAGTTTCCATCCCAAAAGAAAAAGAAAGAAAGAAAAAGTGCATAAATGTAGATATTGAAAGCAAAAATATAAAAGTAAGTATAATAATAATATGAGCATAAAGAAAAAGCAATATATAGTCAAGTTATAGCAAGATATAGTTAGGAAGATATATATATATATATATATATCAAGATACATATATATGAGTATGATGGTAGTTCCATGAACATGAATCAAACATGATCATAATGTTGATTCTTTAGCTTTTCAACCCAAGAAACAACACTAAAGCCATGTAAGGCTACTTGACGTGGAAGATCATAAAGAAATAAGCTCATTACCTAGAAGAAGAATGGATGGGAAGAAGATGTGGGTAGTTGTTTAATATGAGGAGTGTTTTAGTGGTAGGTCTTGTATGGAGATGATTAATGTTTTTGTAGAGAGGGGTTTGTTCTTGACAAAAGAAGGAGTTTGTAAGAAGAAGATAGAGAGAAAAATTAGAGAGTGTTTGTGTGTAGAAATTTTGGCATAGTAACTTTAAATTGGAAAGTAGTGTAAAGAGTGTAAGACATTGGGGGTATTTATAGAAAAATTGGAGTGAATTTTTGAGAGATTAAAATAAAAGAAAATAAATTGATATAATATCACAAAGGGGGAAAGGGGTGCTGGCCTTGAGGGGTTTTGAGGGGAAAAATGGTTTATTTTATTATTTTGTGTAATTTAAAGTAATAATATGTAAAGTAGATATGAGTATATGTGTATGAGAAATGAAAAACGTAAATAGAAGAAAGTATGGTAGCTTGTAAGGATGAATAATATTAAAGTAGAGATAGTGATAGTGTAGTATTGTACTATGAAATTACGAGTTTAACGGTACTAATAGTATATTCTTGTATCCTGAGCCCTGGGACATGCTTTTCAAAGTCTGTATCCGATCGGGTTTGAAATAGGCCAAAAATTTACTAATATGATATTTTTAAGCATCCTAATATTATTACGAGCCAATCTACACTATTCACTCATATTTCGACTTCTTAGTTTAAGAACACGAGGTTGCTGATCTAAATTGCTAGGGTTTCCTGAGGATTTATTGACTTAAGATTCCTAGTTGACTTTCCTGTTTAGGGTTTAAGCTTGAAATTATTTTAAAAATTAGGGTTTACAGTACTTCCTGTGTCCACTAACATAGATACCCTCTGACCATTAATACTGCCAGTAAATTTCAACGTTCTAAGAAAAAGAGTACCTACTAAGGCATGATAACTAATCGCACCATTCTCAATATCCACTTCATTTGAAATTGTCTCATTGATTGATTCTTCTGGCTCCATTATATCCTCCTCTGGCTCTAACAACAACACAAATTTTGCTTTACATTTATGGTTTCTATTATATTTTTTGTCACAATGAAAACATAGTCCTTGTTGCCTCCTCAACTGAATTTCTTGAGATGTCATTTTCTTTATTGGTAATGGGGAATTCATACTGTTTGTGTTTACATAAGAAGAATTTGATGCATAATGAGGTTTTGAAAATTGGAAGGGTTGTGTGTGGTTTAGTGTTTGGGTTTTGTGTATGGTTTTGAAATGAATTTGGGTTTGTGTTTGGTTGTTTTGAAAAAGAAAGGCTATCAAGAAATTTACTTTCATGCATCTTAGCCTATGCTACTACTTGTATGAATCTTTGGGTTTATGTATTTGTACTTCTCGTTTATACGAGGTTTAAGACCCATATAAAACAATTGAGAAGAAAAGTTTCTAGTAATCCTACTATTTGAGTTGATAAGGCTTCGAACTTTGATTGATATTCTTCTATTGATTTAGTTTGTGTTAATTTGGACAATGTGCCTTGAATATCCTCATATTCTGATGGTCTAAAACGATAAGAAATTGCTTTCTTGAACTCTTCCCATGAACTTAATTGTGTCACGCCCCAAGGCTACCCTAGTAGTACTAAAGATGTTTTCAAATAACAGGATCTTTTAGTTGCTTCAATAAGAAATGACAATTATATGTAAGTCATAAATTAGTAAATAACTATCATCTCAGTACTTGAATATAATATTTACAAACTATACTGTCTTTCTAAAAGTCTCTAAACATATAACTGATAATTTTAATACTAACTAGCTTAGACTAAAAATAAAAGCAAATAACTTATCCCATAATCTTCCATGAACTTTCAGTCTTAAAGTTCTTACTGGAGCTAAACTCCTAGAAGTGACCGGCCATGGCCTACGTATAAACTTGAAAGGACTGTTAAAGTGTGAGCAAAACCACGGGCTCAGTGAATAAGCAGAACTTACCACATACCAAACAAGTTTATTAATAATCATATGAAATGCATCATTCAAACATATGCACAAATACAAGCTTGGATAACCGAAATCCAAAGCAGGATGAAGATTTACACCCTCTCATCGAAGTTGAAAAGACATAATACTATGGCCTACCTATCTAAGAGAGACTAAGCATACATGAAAACAACAATTTAATTATCACTTTAAATTTATCATGTTTTTAACACTCATTTCCTGTTTTAGCTTTAGAAACTCCACTAAGTGTTAGTCATTTCAAAGCGATACCATAAGTGGCATCCTTCATTTACCGTTTAGTTCCTATGGTATCGATAGAACAAAGCTAATATTGCGTAGAACTAATAGACTCTTTGCCTAGAAAAACCAAGTATTACTAGAAATCCAAAATACTAACACGTAGTAGACTACCACTTACTCAAATGTTGCTTATGCAAATCATGCAATGCATATTCATTTCATTTATGGTACCAGTAGGTTTTTAATCAAGTTTAAGGTGATCAATCATCTCATAGACAAGCAGCATACTATTTAAGCAATAGGATCATATAGATTTCTGTCATCACTATTATTAAAGTAATTTAGCAATCAACAATTCATGTAGCAAACAATTCACGTAAACCCATACAACAAATTGAGGTTATTATCTTTCATTAAAGATCAACTAAGTTACAAGCACACACAATGTAATAAGACTGAGTTACTCACCTGCTCATACTGACTAGTCGTAATAGTCAGCTAGTAAATCCTCTATGGTTTCAAAATCACTTATTGAGATAAATAAAATATTTATTAATAAAACATAAATTATAGAACTAAACTCCTATGAGTGTTTAAGTGTCCTATACTGATATTTGGTTTTCTTCTTATTACTATATTGGTTCTTTAATAGTCCTATGATAATAAATTATTATTTAATATTTATTTTCATTTTGCTTTTCTTGATCTTGTTTGTTATTTATATATTTTTATTGGGTAGTTGTAGAATTTATATTTAGTGGATTGTTATTTTATCATTACCATTATCATTACTTTTATATTGTTCTTTAGTTAACCTATTATAGTAACGAATATTTATTTACTATTATTTAGTTTCGTTGTGTTTCTCTTAATCTACTTCATATAATTATCTTATCATTTTTAGGAATCATATTATTCAAAATTTTAACTTATTTAAATTTCCATTCTTATGTGTTTATCTATATAAAATAAGTATTTTACAATTATCTTAATTTTATTCTTATTGTAGAGTATAAAATAATAATAATAATATGTTAACAATATAAATGTTAATTTTCATAATAATAATAATAATGGTGATGATGATGATGATGATATCTTTAATAATGATAATATATAATTGTAATAATAAACATGATAATAACTTCATTAATAATAACCATAGTAATAATGATGCTACTAATAATATTAATAATAATATTAACATTAGGAATAATAATAACAACATTAATAATAAGAATAATATTAATAACATCAATAATAACAATATTATTAACATTAATGATAATCTTATAATAATAATAATAATAATAATAATAATAACAACAACAACAACAACAACATCAACAACACTAATAATAATTATAATAATTTTAATTTTAATTTCGAAATTGAAACAGATTTTATAATTAATTTTTTTATATATTTTAATTGGGGTCGAGAAGAACACGGCTTGGTACACAACCGTGTACTAGCCGTGTTCTTCTGGAAACACGGCGCCCTTCAGAAATTGAAGCCAAGAGGTACACGAGGAGTTCACTACCCCGTGATCATCTGGAAATGTAATATTTTGCATGTGTTGATCCATTTTTTGATGATTTCTACATCCAACTTATATTTAATTCATTCCTAAGTGTTTATACATGATATATATATATATATATATATTTTATGTAATTTCCAATATATTATTGTTTAATTAAAAAAAAGAGTATTTTTGTTTCAAATCTATTTATGTGCTTAAGTGTGCTTAAGTAAACCCCTCTTGCTAAGGAATACCTAGCGTGGTGGTTAAAATTTGTCTTAATTATCTATACTTTTCATCTCTCCTTTATATATATATATATATATATATATATCTTTTCTGCTTCTTATATTACCTTCACGATCCTTGTTTACATGGTATCAAAGCTAGAAGAAGGATATAGATCTAGTTAATAAATTCATAAAAGTAGTAGATGATTACCATAGGTGGTGATATAAAACTATACTATAATTTTACTTGGGACGATTACCATAAGTGGTGATCTCAGAGTGTGACAAGCCTACAGAGGCCGGGCGTAATTCCTAGAGAGGCAGCTAGAAGGTTATAATTTAGAAGTCACAAAATGGGATAAGTTAGTCCTGCAAAAATGTATTATAATTTTAGATAAGTTAGTCTTGCTAACATGAATATTTTAAGAAGATCTATGTCTTCTTCTAGCTTTGCTCCTTCGCTCGATGAAGCCATAGATAATTGGAAAATTCCAAAATTGGCTTATAATGAAATTTACCAAATGGCTAAATGGAAATTTTTTTCAAAAATGATTATGTAATAGCCATAGAAGAAAAGGATTTTCCTATTTCTGATGGCTTAACAACAATGGAGATCCTCAACAAGGGGTCTATTAAAAAGTATGCTAAAGACTGAACTATATTCATATAGGTCTAATCCAAGTAGGAGCCAAGCCCCTTACTAAATTAGGATTAGATACTTCAGTCTTAATGATACTTAGGGACTTAGGGAACTGAAGTATGAAAGATCAACTCATACTGCAGTAGAAACTAGCCTAAGTAATAGACCAATTCAATTTAAATGTCACCCAAATGTAACCATAGGGTTAAAAGACAAAACAATCATGACGTCTTTAATCTTACAGGTTAAGACACATAATTATAAAATGATGGAAGGATCACTTCCAATGGCTGTAATATACAGAGTATATTACAAATTAATGAAAACAGCTTTTGGATCCAAGGCTTTTAAGGTTGATAGGAGAGGTAAGACCTTATTAATCCAGATAGATCTAACAAAAGCTAATGTTTCAGTACCTAAAACGATTCAATGGAGTCAAATTAATTTGCCTTAATAATGGGAAGTTGATAATCAACTTCCAAAAACAATTGTATATAGCACGGATCCAACCAATGTTATACAACATCCGGAAGGAAAAGTAACCATCCAATTTTCAAGGAAATCTTTGAATTTACCTAGAAGAAATTTAGAGATCAGGTCTTTGTCTTCTTCATCTAGAAGATCTCTCGACTTAGCTCAACCTATGGCTACAAATCCTCCCCTAATTCCACACTAAAGTAACCCCCTTTGGTAGGAATTGTTAATGAAAATATTGGTTTACCAAGAACGATATACTAACAAAATGTACCTGAATATGTTGAACCCAATGCTTCAAAAATAATGGATTCAGAATTAAATGTTTTAGAAAACCTTTGAACCTAATAAGGAATTTCTAAATAAAGAATTCGGATCCACCAAAAATGAGAAAATTAGAAAATGGTATTTCGATACTTTTTCTAATCACAAAAATGAGATCAAAGATGAATATTATAAATTCATGTTTGAAAATCAAACCCAAATAGTATTTTTTGACTGGTTCCAAGAATATTATTTGGCACCCAGACAAATCAATGTTATAAACCACTGTTTTACATGGTAGATAGGTGATGGATAGATCATTGAATCTAATCATCCACCTCTTACCATATAAAACAAGTTTATAGAATAATGAAATAATTTTAGCACCTTTCAAATCTTCGGATAAAGAAGAAGTTGGTATTAAAAAAATCATTAGACAAAATAATTTCACTAACCAACATCTACACACAATGGATAGACAGTTTGACAGGATGGAAATTATCTTGAATAATAATACCAAAATTAATATGCTTAAAAATCCTTTTAAAGAATTTTTGAAAGCAGGCACATCTAATAAAACCTTTTGAAGCATCCAAAAATCCCTCTATTGAATTTTTAAAAGCTTTAAGAGATGCTAAGATTGCAAATACTCCGCAGAGTTCTTCAACAAAATACAAAGGAATAGTCATTGAAGAAACCCCTTTGAAAAATTAAATGTTTTAAATGAAACTGATAATTTAAAATAATTATACTTCGGATGGTTAATCAAAGCATATGCAAATAATAATAATAATAATTACACTTCGGATGGTTAATCAATAGCTCAGTCCAAAGCTTAACAGATCCGATCGGTTCGTGATCCAAAGAGGTTGGTTTGGGAGATTGACGATCATATTTAGCTTTTATTGCTGTAGAGCAGCATATAAATCTAAAAATCGCTAAGGCATACCAAAGAAGATATGTGTAGAATGTACACATTTGAACCACATGCTCTCCTTCGAACCGCATTTTGAAAAGCACACTAATCCCAGTAATAAAATATTTTCAACATCCTCATCTTGAGCTATACACCTGTTTTCCATTTAAGAATAAACGTAACGGCAAAGATGCAGGAAATTATTTGCGTTTGGCTATTTAAATTTAGGACCTTGTCATATTATATTATAGTAGGTTTATTATGGTAATTTTATTCAATTATAATAGGTTGATCCTATTGCAGTAAGTGGTAGGTTTCCTTCTTATGATAAGTTATGTTGAATTGTGGCAACTTATCCCTAATACATGATTATTATCATACATAAACATTATTTTAGCTCTCTCTTTCTTATATTTTCTTTATTTATTTATTGGCCAAAATTTATTAGTCAGCACATGAAGAAAATTTCGTTGGATTATATTTATTGTATTTGATCGAAAATCATTTACTAATAACAATGATCTTAGTAAAAATATTATGACAATCATGTATATTATCTTCAGAATACATCTTCCCAATATTTGAAAAGTCTTCTTGGTTGGTTCTCTTTTGGATTGGATTAAGAAGAAGAAGAAAAAGAAAAAGAATAAATAAAAAATAATTGTTGATCTATTCTCTTTTTCCTTACTTATATTACAAGTAAAATACTGGATTTTTCATTAACAATCCAAAAAGGAGAAATTTCATGCTTCCCTTCATAGATAATATATTTAATGAGAGAGAACAAGCGTGTAGAAAGTTAAAAAATTGTTGGATTTCAAATTTGGAAGTTGAAATTTGGTCCCCTTCACCCTTTTTTTAGTCTTTATATTGATGCTACTTTTGTTATTGTTTTGACTTAATTTTTTTTTCCTTTTTTCCCCAAAAACACCACCATCAAAATTCAAGTTCAAATATAATTATCCCACACCAAAATAAGTAGGGTAGATAATTCATCGCGATTTCTACTTATCTGCATAACGTTTTTCTATTTTAGGTGGGTTTCTATCATAATTGAATTTTCGATATCTTTCATTTAATTTTTTTAAATTTTGGTTTCCCAAAACTTGTACAAGCTCCCATCCCAACAATAATTTAATCGTACCCATTCACAGGCTAAAACAATAAAAAAAGTTAAGTTTAAAAGTGAGGGCTTAACTCATTTATAACAACCTAGAACTCCACCCACTAAAAGTACTCTCTACTCAACACGTTTAATTTAAGAGTTGTAATAAACTCTAAGTCATTACACAAAAGACGTCTCGATATTTATAATTTCACTACATTATTTGAAGGGTATCACTATATTTTCTCCACTTACAAAACTGATAATCTCGGTCAATCTTGTTATATAGGATGAAAACTACATCAAGCAGGGAACACAATAGAGGTACACCATATATGCTCAAGAGGTGCCCTCTCTCTGAGGTACTTTATCTTATATATCACTTAGCTTTCTTATTTCTAGTTGGTGAACTGCTTTGATACTACTTGTAACGATGTGGAACTCTACCCACCAAGGTACCTTCTGCTTTAATGATATGCCACATAGTTTGTTCTTGGTGTCAACTGTTTCTTAGGAGATCACTCATCTTTAGAGTACTCTTCACTCATTACATTTAACTTTAGAATTCTGATGAACTCCAAATTATTATACCAATAGATGCCTCGATATTTAAAGTTCTACTACATTATATTTGAGGAGTGTCATATAATTATTACAAGCCATATTAAAAGCAAGAATTAATAAAATGACGCATTAGTGCTTGTGGTTTATCGATACAAAGTATGCAACAAAGCCAAAATCATCGGGTTTCGACATGCCATCACCACTATTAAGACTGTTGGCTCATTTGATCTCACCAGACCCATAACAAGCTGGGCTATTTGCATAACTTACATTAATAAAGCAAACTTGGAAGGATTAACGGTAGGTTTCATCCAATCCAATATATTAATAACTGTAAACACATTATATGTCATACACTACACGAGCCTAAAATTAATGGAATAGTCATAATTATTTAGTGTATTACGTGTAATAGAACATAAATTTAATGAGAGACATGATTGAAAATACTCATTACTCCATAAAAAGATCATGAGAGACAAAAAGGTCCAATCTCTAACGGTTATTAGAGGTAGTAGAAACAAAGAGATTCATTGCCAACCCAAGACACCATCAGACAACAATGTTTACTACCAACATCTCAACCAACTCTTAGAAACCATCAAACAAGTTATATTCAAAACTTAAACTTGATTTAGCACCCATTAGAACTAATGATAGAAAGATTTTACATCTAGTTAAGCTTAAACTAAGCAAAAGTCTAAGGAGCCCATCTAACTCCCAAGGCTCTTCAATAAGTTTTCTTCATCCTAAAACTTCAAATTAAGCGAAAACAAGTCGTAATTTAACCATCGAATGATTTAGAAAAATTATGTCTTAGATTCAAGAAAACCAAAGAAAACTATTTTTTAGATTAGGTGAGTACTAGGTATCAAATGAAGATTTAAACTTAAAATGAAGTAGAATTTTAGAATGGATGTACAATTTTTTCCATTTCTACCTTGAAAGAGTTAGGGGGAAAAAAAATAACTGGAGTCCAAGGGAAAAAGTTAGAGATGGTGGCTTTTAAACCAAAAAGGGATAAGGTTCTAAAAAATTTAGGAATGTATGATTGAGTATAAGGACCTTACCTTATTGGTTGTGCACTCACTTAACTTGGGGATTATGTTCACTCCATCTTGATTCAGTCTAGTTATCAAATAATAGACAAAAGGATGCCAGACCCTCTTTTGGAAGCAGGTAGGTAACTAGAGGTTGCAAGTTACAAGTAGGGCCAAAAATGTCAGCCTGCACACTCACTAAAACTTGAAGTTTAAGAAAGAGAGAAAAAGATTTATAGACTCAATAAAAAAAATTTGTAGGCTTCATAGAGAGTTGTGCAAATGAGATATGCGGGCTAACCTACCCTATCTAATTCAACCTACGAGTTATACAGATCAGCTTGTGTTGATAAACATAACTTAGCCAATGACCCAACATGCCTAACACTAGTAAAGTGGTTCGCCCTTTAATATCTTAAAGGCTCATTAGTTGCCCTTGATGGTAATAGCCCAAGAACTCAAGCTACTCACTTGCATAGGGTCCTTGAGCACTTACACATTCGACCTAAGATGTTCCTCCATCAAGACTTCCACCTTTGGCCAAGCTTTCCTATTGTACGACATCTCATGGATCTCCCCAATACCCCAGTTTTCCATGTCTGGGTGGTTCAAGTGATTGTAAAGAGATAGGAACCACCCTCGTCTAGCTACCACCCTACAAAGGACTTCACCCACCACATCAGGTTTAGGTCAGTTACCACTAGAGGACTACACCAAATAATGGAAGAATCTTCTATGTACCTTGTTCTGGTATTATCATATTTATAAGTCCTTTTTTTAGCCTAAGGTGATTTAGCCCGAACCAAACAATTCTATCTTACTCTTGTTTCTCTCATAACTTCACATTAATTTAAGCATCAAAATGGTCACGTTGAACCACTCTCTAGCACACCATTTATAAGTCTTTTTTTTTTATTGCAAATCCGTCAAATCTCTACCGGCAAAATATCATTAGCAACAACCTGCTTTCGCTCACATTATAGAATTTTTTTATCGAACCCGCCCCACACAAGTAAATGGGATAAATAGGTTAGTCCGCTAACTTGCAAAGATTTTCTTTTATTAATTTAATATGATAATATAAGGATATTATATATTTTTCGTTAAAAATAAAAAATTAATATACATGAAAAAAAAACTCGTATTTTCACAATTTCCTAAATGTATTTGTCTTAATTTTATTTAATTTACTGATCATTTAAACATTTAATTTAGGTGATAAAAAATTAAAAACAATGTCACTTAACAACATCTTCACTATAAAAGTATTAATACCTCATCATCATTAAACATCAATCATCAACCAAATAAGAACTTAATTTTAAATTTAAATTGAAAGTTTGAAATATAATGTTCATCAATATGATGTAATGAGCCACCAAATAATAATCCAATAAAATTAGAAGCTTGAAACGTAATGTTTATATAATTGTCAAAGAGAAGGAAGAGATTAGAACTTTCATTTTAATTTATTTTTACTTCTTTTTTGGATTTTTTTGTTATGTTATATTGTAATTGTAATGTACATATATAATTAGGTTTTGGCTTGCACATTAACACAACTTAAGATTTTTAGACTTAAACCACCTTTTTCTTTTTTCTTCTTTTTTTTCAAGTTAAACGAGGCTACCTGCATAACTCGCCCTCATGCATTTCTCTAATTTCATAATATACCCTATATCCTATAGTTTTTACAAGGTACGAGGAATAAGGTAGGTAAAACGTATTACAGTTTATAGGTATAAATTTAGTACCTTGTACTTTATAGGATATTGTATATATAAGACTCCATACTTGCGTACCTTATATCCACTCACTCTAAAGATAGTGAGTTATAATCTTTGATTACCTTTTATAAAGAGGAATGAATTAAAATATTATAACTTCATGTCGTATTAACAAATATCAATAGTAATCCTTAATTGCCATTTATAGAAAGAATTAATTTTACAGGTAGAAACAACCTCTTCTATTCTATAAAAAAAGGACACATTTTGGCTAAATTTCAATGAAATTCTTTAATTGAATTTATTGTAGTAAATTTAATATAATATTAAGAAGAATGTGGAGTCCAAACTCCTATTATTCACTTTATGAATGGATAAATATAGGTATAAATATAAATATTACATTATTATTAAAATTATAATATATTATATTTTATGAGTATCTTTATATTAAAATGTAAGACATAATATATTCTTTGTATTATTAATGATGCTATAACCTAGTAGCGTGATCTCTGAACTCTTATTTTCAATTGTTATCTCACAAAAAACAAATTACTTTTACCAATAAATTATTTTAATTGCCCAAAAAATTGAAAATGTTGTTATCTGACAAAAAAGTTTAAAGGTTAATTTCATAAAAACATTCATCTTTCTTCACTTTCTCAATTCTTATTTTCCAATACATCACCTCCCCACTACTATCGTAAGGAGAATAAATTCCAAAAATATCAAGAAATCGTAGTGGTTTTTTCTTTTGTTTTTCCCCTTTATTTAACAACATACATTATATTTGATCATTTTTTGTTTTTTTTCCTTTTTTTTTTTGAATTTTAGGCATCATAGGTGTATTTGCACATTATATATATATGTATGTATATCTAGACACACATATATGTTACACTAATCACATATGTTAGAATAGGAGATAATTTCTCGTTTACCAATCTGAGTAAAAGAAAAAAAAAAACACAGATACCAATTAAACGAAATTAATTATACAAATATCATCACAATATCATATCTTAAAGATGTAAGAGTGTTACATATTAGCAATGCGATACTAGTAAAATTATAATATGTATATCGTACTTACAACATGTGAAATCTGTGTGTATCACATATAATATATACAATACCCTTACTATATCACACTTGCAACATATAATACTTTGAAGTAGCTTTTTGCATTTGCAAGATGCACTATATCATTGGTATTCTGTTAATTTTTTTATATAACTTGTATTTTGATGATTTTTAAATAAATAGAACAATGATAAACATGAATGCTACCCATTAAAATATATCACTTATTAGTTTTCTTATGTATCTATAAATTATGGGATTGGCAAAATAAAAAAAAATATGTAATAAAATTAATGTTTGCATTGCTCTAATGTCATAATATACCTTATATCCTATAGATTTTCAAGGTACGAGATATAAGGTAGGTAAACATATTACAGTTTACGGAAGGTTCTACAGTCTCGTCAAAGAGACTGTCTAGTCGATTATCTAACCGTTAAAAAAAAATATAGTAATTAAATACTAACTATTTTAGTTGTTCAATCATAATTGAGTATAATGTGAGCCGTTGGATAGTAACAGGGTTGGTCCCATTAAAATGAATGACAGGATCATAGAATTTTCCTACAGTTATAGGTATAAATTTAGTACCTTGTACTTTATAGGATATTGTATACGTAAGACTCTATACCTGCCTACCGTTTATCCACTCACCCAAAAGATAATGAGTTATAGCTTGAGATTATTATAACTTTATATCTCATTATAATATTTGATTACCTTTTATAAAGAGGAATATGGAGAGCTTCTACGATTCTGTCGATTGGACCATCCAGTCAATCACCTTAATTGGAATACTAACTATTTTAGTGGTTCAATTATGATTGTGTATGGTATGAGCTGTTGGGCAATATCCTATTAATAAATATTAATAGTAATCTTAAATTGCCATTTATAGAACAAATGAATTTTATAGGTAAAAACATTTTTAATTCTAGAAAAAAAAGAAAAAGAAAGGACATCTTTTGGCTAAATTTCAAGTAAATTGTTTCATGGAATCCTTGTTAGTTATTTGTAATAAATTTTAGTATAATATTAAGAAGAATGAGCAAACTAAAACTCGTATTATTTGCTTCATGAATAGAATAATATAGGTATAAATATAAATATTACATTATTATTAAAATTATAATATGTATATTTTATGAGTATCTTTATATTAAAATGTAAGATATAATATATTCTCTATATCATTAATAACATTGTAACCTAGGAGCATGACCTTGGACTCTTATTTTCAATTGTCATCTCATAAAAAAGTTATTTTTACTAATAAATTCTTTCAATTGCCCATAAAATTGAAAATGCCTCTTATCTCACAAAAAAATTTAAAGGTTAATTTTAGAAAAAACAGTCAACTTTCTTCACTTTGCCTATTCTTATTTTCCAAAAATATTGGTGGTTTTTGCTCCCTACCATCCCATTTATCAACATACATTATATTTGATCACTTTTTGTTTTTTATTTTAGGCATCCTAAGCGTATTTCCATATATGTATGTATGTATGTATCTAGACACCCATATATATTACACTAATCACATATGTTAGAATATGAGATAGTTTCTCATTTATCAATTCGTGTAAAAAAAAAAGATTACACAAATACCAATTAGGTGAAATTAATTTTCCAAATATCATCGCAGTATCGAATCTTAAAGATGCGATATTGGAAATGAAAGAGTGCTTTATATTAAGAGTGTGACACTAGTATAATTTTTAATATGTGTACTATACTTACAATATGTGATATCTATGTGTATCGCATATAGTACATGCAATACCCTTACTGTCTCATACTTGCCACATGCAATACTTTTAAATAGCTTATTGCATTTTCAAGATGCACAATAGCATTGTTATTTTGTTAATTTTTTATATAATTTGTATTTTGATGATTTTTAAAGAATAAAATAATGGTAAATGCTACCCATTACAATATATCACTTATTAGTTTTCTTATATATCTATAAATTAGGAGATTGGTAAAATCAAATAAAAATATCGTAATAGAATTAATGTTTTCATAGCCATTTCCAAAAATTCAAAACAAACGATAAAGTACTCTTAAATCATGGAACAAATGCTGTCAAGTTATGAACATTAATACAAATTATGAAACTAAAGACTAAATATGAAAAGTCGTTTCTAAAGGAAATGGAAGAAATTGACATAGCTTTAGGACAACTTGCAGTAAGTGGGTATAAATTTTTTATAACTTGCTCTCATAAAATAGGGTACAAATATAAGATCTTCATACCTTGCAAGGTTGTATACATTCTAAAACCTATATATAGGGTGTACCCACGTATTAAAAATTATAAATTAATATGAATAAATGAATTATAAATAGTAATACTAATTTCTTTCAATTTTGTAATAACCTTTATTCAAGATCATCATTTGTATACTATATTATTCTAGATTTTTATAGGATTAATATCGAAAATGATACCTGAACTTTTGTAAAATATTTAATCAGGTACTTGAAGTTTGGCTTTGAACAATTTAGCATGTAAAGCAAGTTTTTGTATATATTTTTTCCACTTGATTGAACTTGTTTCAGGTAAGAAAAATATATGCAAAAACTTACTTCATGTACTAAATTGTTCAAAATCTAACTTCAAGTAGGAAAAACGTAAGTAAAAACTTACTTTAGGTACCAAATTGTTCAAAACTAAACTCCAAGTACCTAATTGAATTTTTTGCAAAAATGCAAGTACTATTTTTTACGTTATCTCATATTTATATTTTGGAAGAATTCGTATGATTTAATTTTAGATGAAATGATTTTTTTTTTTTTATTTTAGAAGAACTTCAATTGTATTGCTTAAACTTTTTAGTAATATATAAGTGTTGTTTACCTTTCAAAGCTAGTTAACACAAAAGTGACTCAAATGTCTTTAATCTTTTGTGATAATCTCACAAATGGCACCTAAACTTTAGAAAAATATGCTATTAAATTTCTTTAACTTTAAAATTGATTAATTTAGTTTCTAAACTTTGAAATTGTTTAATTTAATGTTTAAAAGAACTTTAGGGATGTATTGTTAACACACATAAAAAGTTCTTTCTTTTGCTAAATATATTGATTTCAAAGTTAATGTACTATATTGATCAATTTTAAAGTCCAAGTACCTAATTCCATATTTTTTTCAAAGTTTAGGCATTATTTATGATATTAACCCTCAATTTTCAAATTTGTTACAAGTTTTGTAATTTTATTTGATATCACATAAACAAATTCGATAGGTGCTTGCTATAAGTTTCAACTTTCACATTTAAACAAATTCAACATATATATATATATATATATAGAAATTATGATATTAAGAAATTACTTTTAGGATTTCTATTACATGTTATTTATATTGAACATATGAAATAAGGCAGTCTTATCTTATCCATTGCATTAAATTGTATATATTAGTATAAACATGTAGCTTAAGAAAGAAAAAAATTTACATATTCCATAAAGTATCCTATATAATAAGGTTAAGGTATAGCTATGCTATAGGATAGGTTTTTTGTATAAAATTTTGTGCCAAGTTTTATTTACTCACTTCTAGATTTAATACACATACATAAAAAAAAAAAAATAAATAAAACTATAAAATCACAAATTATGAACTAATTCATAAAGACTGCGGTTGGAAACAAAAAAGAATTACCAACCTTTCTTAGTCTTATGGCTAATTATAAACTTACAATACAATTATGTGCTTAAGAATCATATGGAGTTTTTGGTATTATATCATTATGAAGTGAATTTACTCATTCATATCCTAGAAAATTGACGATTTAAATAAAATATTATAAATATACAAGGACTCTTACAAAGTCTAATTACATTTAATGGAATATATATACATGGGGGCGTGTGCATATGCATACATGAGAAAAGGCAAATGATCAATATGAGCCAATTTACGGTTCTTATAATGAAATTACGAAATATATAAGAATACTATGAAATTATAGGTAAATTTCATTTAAATAATTATAGAGAATGAAGATGAGGAATTACAAAACATAAGAAAGTTCATTTTAGATAAAGCACGAAAAAATTTATGGCCGTGTCCATAATATTTAGAAGTTTCAACATAAGAACATATTTACTTAAGGAAAGCTATGAATCATTTTTAGGAAATCAACAAATTTTAAGTTTAATTAAGTTATATTAGGAATTGTACGAACTATGATAATATTACACGATCATGGGAATATATTACGAACACCAAGATGTACTATGAAAGTTTTGAAATATGCTTTTTTTTTTTATAAAATTTTTGGAAATTAAAATTTCAATTTTCTTCATTTGTGGAATATCAATTAGATTGCAAATAAAGCTATGAACAAATATGTCAAGTAATACTAATATTTCCATGCAGGATAAAAAATTAATTAAGTTTATGCCAAAAAAAAAAAAGGATAGTGTAATCCAACTGGGTATTTTCATGAATCACAAAAGCATGTCTTACCTCAAATAAAGTTGCACTAACTTAGAATTTTTCCACCAAATCTTCTAATTAAATAATGTTGCATTAGTTTTGGAATTTAGTCATCAAATTATGGAAAGTACAACATTTTTTTATCGTCTCATTTTAAAATAAATCTTTCAATTTAGTAGTATTTTTCTTTAATCAAAGTAATTTTTCTATTAATGTTATCTTTTTTTTTTACCAAAATTGTATTAATAGTATCTCACATCATATTCTCATGGCAGGTGTTTTTTCCTTTACTTCTAAAAATCCCCAATAATTTGTTATCTCCATTGCATAGTCAAGATGGAGATTAATTCCTAAATTATAAAAAATTTTCCCTCTTTCGACTCTTCTTTATATAATATACAACCATAGTCTCCATCACTCCACTTTTTTTATGATTTTGTTATATATGTAACATATTGTTTCTAGTAAAGCCAATTGTGATGGATAACAACCAAAATTCATACTCTGACACTCATGCACTCTCCTCAACCTTAACCAACTTTGAGTCGTTTACATTTCCTATCCTTCCATATGAAATCAAATCATCCTTGTTATCTCCTGCGAACAAACTTATCTTCAAAGGCTAACTACTCCCTTTAGAACCATTTGCTCATGAAACCACAATTTGTTTGCTCCTTCCTTCTTCCTCTACTCCCACTTCCTTAGAGATCATTGAAATTGCATCCCCAACTCTACCACTAGCCCTTCCATACCTCTTCCTCTTCATCCTCTAATGCTATTAAATGTGACTCCTTGGATAGCAATTCCAATGCCAAGTATAATAAGAATAGGAAACATCATGATCCTGTCTTCTCCAGATGAGAATATAATTGTAAGCCCCTAGATTTTTCAGTAATATAGAAAACCCTAAAGAACCGAAAGTCGAACTAGAAGTCAAACAGAAACTCTAAAGTTAACCTAGTTTTTTGTTTAGCCTAGTGAATCTAGATCCGGCAATTCCGTATTCTTAAAACCTAGACAAAATAAGTAAGATAATTATGGAAAATGGTTTGTAAAATATAGGAAAGCTTAAAAATATCAGATTCGCATTTTTTTTAGTGTCTTTCGGATCGAACAGATTAGTTTTCAAAAATCGTGCCTTGGTACACCGGATAGTGAAAATATTCCGATACCATTAGAATCGTAAAAATATAAGAATTTCAAAAATATCAGTTTTAGATTTTTTCAGTAACTAAAAATATCAGATATTGACCGTTTACGCGTATTTTCTTTACTACCGGTATTTTAATTATCTAGTCTACTATTCATAGTACAATTTCTATTATTCATTACTATTTCACCATCTCTACTTTTTCTTACACTCTATTCTTACACACTACCATACTTACACCTTACAATTTACCTTCCACATATAACTTTAATCATATCACACTTTACATATTACTTCTTTTTTACAAAATAACAAAATTAATCAATTTTCCTTCCCTCTTCTCAAGGTTTCCATCCACTCCCTCTCTCTCTTCACTCTCTAATATTTTTTCTTTTTCAATTTATTTTATTACATCTAATTTCCCCTTCAAAACTCTATATAATACCCTATTCATCCTTTATTCTTTCACACAACTCATTTCCTACTAAAATTCTACCAAAATTACACCACAAACACTCTCTCTCAAATTCTCTCCCAAGACCTCTCTTCTCTCTGTAAAACCATCTCCCACATATTACTACAACCCATTCTATTCCTCTTCAACAAACACATAACCTTATGTAAAAATTTCTTACATATACTTATCATGTTCATATAACTTAGCATGAGCTTAATGTATGTTTCTTAAACTCATAAGACTTAAAGAAGCAATAATATGTTCATGTTTTATTTTTGTTCATGTTCATCTTTTACATTATGTTATTATTGTTATTATGTTGTTGTTATTATTGTTATTTGCTCTAATCTAATTTCTATATAGTATTATGTATATTATGTATATATATTTCTTTAGAGCATATAAGCTCACTTGTTATTTATTTATTTCTATTCTTTGCAATTTATTTATTTATTTTATGCTATTATTAAGATTAGTCTTTCTAGTCTTAGACTTGTCCTTATCAAGTCAAAATAATTTTCTTTCTTTTCTTTCTTTTCTTTTCTTTTCTTTTTGGAGACTAGTCTATTCTTAGTCCTAGGATATCTTGATGAAGCCAAGGTTCCCAATACTTGACTTTACTATTATGCTCTTATTTTATTTTATTATGTTATTTTGATTATATTTCACATGACTACATATTTATGTTTATGCATGGGCATATTGATATTATCTCAACAAAAATATGAAGAAAACATTTTTTTTATGAACTCTTTTCAAATAAATTTTGGTTACTTAAAGAAAGAATTTTCATTAAAAGCTAAGAGTTTTATCTTCACAAACCTTTCCTAAAAATTTAAGTAAACTCATACCAAGTCTTAGCAGTAATGGTACATTAGAGTTTCATCAAAGAATATATGAAGTAGAATTTTCACATATTCTCTCTTTTCAAACCAATAAAATAAGAAAGTTTCTTTAAACTTAATATTACTAATTCTCCATCTAACAAAAGTTTTCTTAAACTCATTTATAAAGTTTTCATCAACACACCAAGGTTGGACAAGTTTTACAAAATCATCAAAGAATTATTTTTTTTTCAAAGATGAACCTTACTTAGGAAATAAAATTAGAAGAACACTATTATTTTAAATGGAATTAACTTTAGAAAAAACTAAGAACTTTGAGAAAGTTTTATCACTATCAAGAAAACATTTAGAAACTACATTTTTAACTCTTAAAAATGAAATTGTAGAAATAAAATTATTTTGGAAAATATGAATTATTTTCAAAAGATAGATAAAGTTAAAAAGAGGAAAATATTTACTTATAATAAATACAAGAACTTTTCCAACAAAACTAAAATAAAAAAAATTCCAAAACATTACTTTTCCAACTTTTAGAACACCTTGTTTTACAAAAATCATTGTTGAGACAACTTCACTAAATTCATGCTTATGACATGAGTTAACATATATGTGTTCAAAGAATTTTTCAACTACAATAGTGTCTATATTTTGGTACAAAAATTTTTGGATGGAGAAAAATTTGAAAACTTGAGTTTTGAAATCTTGAATTTTTGTATCAATTTTGTGCGTCACTATTCCAAGACCCAAATGACTTCTTTTATAAAAATAACCTTAAAAATAGATAGATCTTTTCGAGTAGTTAGAAATCAGTATATAATATGTGAAATTCCGAGTTAAAATGAGTAAGTTATGATCATTTTAAGTTGGAATTTATTCATGCGAATTTTGACGAATTCAATAAGATAGAATTAGAGAATTTGAGTAGATCTTGGATGAAATACTCATCTCGGGTATTTCTTTTGTTTAGGTATCGAGAACCAAGATCTTTTCTTCCTCGAAGATTACTTTGACTGATAAAAGATCGTTATGGACGAGTGAGTTTCCTTTATATTTACATATTCGCGCATGTGCTTGTAGAATAGAACACTAGATGTTAGGAAAAGATAAAATTGATATGCATGCAAGTTATCATGGGACTTATGTATGTGAATTGTTATGTGAGATCAATAAACGATAAATATATCGGAACCCAATCTATGATTGATATAATTGTTTCTATGCATGTATTGCTATGTGTGCAATTATTGCTTGATCGCTTTAAATAAATTAGTGTCAATTAGATACCCCATAAATAAATTGCTCATGCATATCACTTAGAATATCATTTCGTATTTTTGCTACTACTCCTTAGTGTGGGACCGGAAAGGTAAGCTGTCTAGCTACATCTTGAAAATTTAGGATGTTTGGGAAATACGGTCTCAAGTTGTAGCCGAGCCGGATCGATCACTTTAGTAAGAAAATCCTAGGGACTAGTAGTACGGTTCGTTGGAACCCCAAGATGCGCGCAGCTTTTAAGGAGGTCAATTAGGGCCTAGTTCAAATCATTCCCTAGCCATCGATGGAGGGGTAAATCCATCATACATACGAAACTGGATAGTTTATGTACTTTTTGATCATATGGTTGTTGCATTTTATGTGCTTATTTAATGAACTTGGTTGAATGCCCGCTATGAGTACTTTTGCGTAAGGAATATCTCACTAAGCTAGTTATACTTATACTCCTATAGACTTTTGATATTGCAGGATCGTTATTTTGCACTCGAGACCATCTTGATCATCCGGGTAGAATCTTTATTTTGGGAAGCTTTTGGAGGAACTCTGTTTTGAAGTCTTAGAGTAGATTTCTTCTAAAATCTTTTAGCTTTAGTTATTTATCTTAGTGAGACCATATTGTTATGGAAATTACCAGGGAATGCCCCTTAGAAGTTGTAAAACTTTATATTTTAATGAAATATATTAAGTGTTATTTTGCATGTTCTGTTTCAATATCTTAAAATAATTATTTCACCAGTCTTCTTTTGATGTGAATGTACGCCTTGTACCGATATGGAAGCTTTCGAGTGACTGAGGTAGTCATTCTTAAGTTTTAATATTGTGTACAGTGGGTTGTCACGTTTAGGGTACCCATTGGGGCGTAACAATAATGATAATAATGATTTATAAACATCCGAGTCATATACTAACATATGAAAGATGAGGAAAAAAAAAATTAGGTTTTGTTTCATTTTCTTATTAATCCTTTGTAGTCTTTTAAATGTACTGTTATGTGATGGCTATGGTCATGAGATTTAATCTAATTATGTTTCCTCCAAAATTACAAACTTCTTCTTTATATTATATTCGGTGTTATTTATGTCCTATGTTTTCTATTGTTCATACTTTGATCTCGAAGTACTTGCTTTGCGTTTAATTTTTCTAATGTGAGATATATATAGACAAAACCAATCTCATAATTATTATTTTACATTAATAATAAGACATATGTTATATGACTAAGCGTGTTTTTTTTAAATATGTAGCCATTGTTAAACTCGTTGTGTATGCTACAGTTAATTTCGTAATAAAGACGTCAACATAGATGCCCATTAATATATATGTCTTTTATAATAACAATAGCTTAAGTTACATGATAATAATAGATGTATGTTTTTATTTTTTATTTTATTTTTTTTTATCATTACAAGGGGGGGAGGGAGATTTAAACTTGATACACTATACTATAAGGTCACTATGACAAATATGTATTGTTTAACTTGTGGAATAGAGAATATGTTTTATAAAAAAATAAATATATACTTGGCTTGTTATGACTAATTGATTACTGTTATTATTAATCGAATTAGTAAATTTGCTTTATATATTAACAACATAAGTTCCTTTGTGGATGATATGAAAAATTCTCATCATTAATAATATTTTTGATATTTTAGGCTTTCATGGTTCAATAGAGAATATTTCATCATCAAAATCCTCTTCAAGGAACATCTAAGAATCTAAATATGGGTTAGGATACAAGTCAGGAAAAAGAAGCAGGTCATTATTAAAGGACATTATTAGCAATTACTTTAATAAAGTGAATCATTTGCACAAGAAATTATTCCAGAAACATCAACACAAAAACAATAAGAACAAAACCAAAACATAATATATATTAAAAGTGTTTTTACTACATAAAAAACAAAAGATCTTTCCCTAGACTAGAAGTAATTCTAGAAATAGTTAAAATATATTGTTTTTTGCATTGCTTTTGGGTAATATGCAACATTCGAGAAGAAAGAGTGGAATCTCAAGTCATTTGGGCGCGTCAAATAAGAAAGGGTTTTCGAGCTCTAATCAAGTAACACATATGTTACGTGAATACGTAATCCAATGAGGAATTGATAAAAGAAGTAATAGAATACTGTAAAGACTCTATGAAGCAATAAGTTCTTTTTCTCACTTTTGCAACCCCATAGTAGATAAAATTATTGCAGGATAGGAATTTGTTGTCCCAAGAATGTTGCTTACCCTTATGAGTCATACTTATTTTGAAGTGATAATTATTAGTTACATTAATTTACGAATTTTTCTTTTACTTTTTACATGTAGCACCTGCTTATTTGTAAGGACACTAATGAGTGACATTTTTAGATAGAAATTTACCATATGTTGTTTTGTGGTTTTGGCTCGAAAATTTACTCTTACATGATGCACCAAAATTGATTACACCTTTTTTGCTCCTATTGTTGTTACTACTTTTAGTATACTTTCTTGCTTATGGGCATGATTGATATCCATAGGAATTTTTAATGTTCTTGGATGTTTTAAAGGTTCATATTGCACTCCTTATATAAATCTATCTTTTTCATGTAGCATGTTATATTTTGAGTAGAATAGTGGATTTTTGAGTTAATTTTTCTATTGTCAAATATTTCCCCATTCAAATTGAAGTTATCCAAATACAAATATTTAATTCAGGGTTAATAGAAATCGAATTTGAATTTTTGTTAACCAATTTGCAACAAAGATGGTATATAATAATCAGACAATAGCTATACCCATCACCTTTTACTACTTACCACACAACTTTATTCCTTTCTTCTTCCCCAACAAGATACCATACCTTAATATGATAGGAAGTTACAAGTTTGAACCTTGAACTATTTCTTTTAATCACATATAATATGCAATCATTTTGGAGGTAATACCGGATATTAGAAGTTATAATAATTACTACTAATGTTTCAACATTATAGAGTAATGCAATTGAAAAAAAGGTTGTAAGATATCTACTATCATATAATATAATATGCCTCATATTATGTACTTATCTTCTATCAAGCAAATTTGGAAATCAACTTATCATTATCATTTTTTAAGTAGCTCTTTGCTTTCTAATTTAAGTTATGGCTTCTTAACAATTTATCAATTTAAGCAACGACTTCATGAGGTGTTATGATATGCACATAGTTATGCAAGTGGCTTAAATAGGCCATCCCAGCCTAACTAGCTTTGGCTAGCATTCTAAATGGACAAACACATTAAGACCAGGTTATTAAATAGGCCAAAATTTGTTAACCTGAACCTAACCCATGCATGTTAGAGGTTTGAACTAGCTAATATAATAACTTAGCTTATTTGACCCATAAAATCCATTTAATCTATTTATATTTGTATTTTTAGTGGGATATTTAGGCAACTTGTCAAGCCACTATTAATAATTTTTTTTTTATATAAAATTATACAAATTGGGAAAAAATTGGAGATTTTATGTATGTCAAGCCTTATTCAATGTCCTGGCACATTATAATTTTTTTTAATAAGTATATTTCATGTATATGTTGTTAGGGTTTTCGTACGTGATATACTCATAACAATAACTTAACTTATATTGTTATTGTGAGTTGTGTGGATAAAAAAAAAGTGCAAAAATATTTAATTTCTTTATTTTAGTATCTAATCTATTATTATTATTATTATTATTATTTAAATTTATAATGACTATAGTGATATTGACAATATGAATTGTTGATCTAATGATACAAGACTAGAAAATATAACTAACAACATGGTAATATATTTTATTCATCCTTTATATCTTCTACTTTGTTTGGCATTGAAGTTCACAACTTTTATATCAAGTGACCTTTGTGGATGAATATATTATACAATAAGAAGAAAGTAAATTGAGCAACATAGATGTCAATGTAATTTAAGACACAAAAAGTTAATAATCAACACTATGGCAGCTTCTTCATGTGGAAATTAAAATTCTTGTTGTGACTTCCATTCTAAGCCAAATCAAAGGATATGCAAAAGAAAAATTTCTCGAACCATTTGTGCTCTTCTAAACACATTACAAAATGAACATGTGTTCTTTGATGGTGAGAACATAAAAACAAGGGTAAGAATAACAAAATACCCTAAAACACCTTGCCTTTTGTATTTTTGAAATGTAGAACTATTATTAAACTCATTGGCTTTGTCATAGTTAATTTTGCAATAAAGATGTTAACATAGATGCTTGTTAATATATGTCTTTTACAACAACAATAACTATAGTTATATGATGATAATACACGTAGGTTTTTTTGTCGTTTTCTTGTTTTTATTTTGCCAAGGAGGGGGGCTTCAAACATAGTAACTATCCTTGAGAGATCAGAGATGATGCTACTAAGCTACTAGGTCATTGACACATGTATGTATCATTTAACTTGTGGAATATAAAATGTGTTTTTACAAATAAATAAATAAATACTTGGCTTGTTATGACTAATTGATTATTGTTGTTGATTGAATTAGTAAATTTGCATTTTATGTTAGAAATATATGTTCTGTGGATGATATATGAATAGATTTTTATTATCATCATAGTAATTTTTTTAATATTTTGGCCTATCATGGTTCATTAAAGAATATTCAATCATCAAAATCCACTTCATGGAAAATCAAAGAATCCGAATCTAAGTTAGGGTTCAAGTTAGGAAAAAGGAGTAGCTTAGTGATAAAGGAAAGTGTTAGCAATTACTTTAATAAATGAATAATTTGCACAAGAAATTATTCTTAAAACATCAACAGTAACAATAAGAAGAAAAAAATCAAAACATAATTAATATTAAAAATTTCTCTACTACACAAAAAACAAAAAATCTTTCCTTGAAGCTAGAAGTAATTCTAGAAATATTAAAAATTGTGTGATTGTTATCCCCAGGTTTTTATCATAGGTGGATTAAAAATTTAAAAGAATTAAAAAACTAAAAATCTGGTTTAATAATCTTTTGATAAAATAATGTGTCGTTTTCATGCATTAAAAGGCTTTGGTAGTTCATTAATCAATATTCCATAATGGTTTTAAAGTATAATTGTTTTATATGCATTATGGATTTTAAAATTCATTTTTTTTATTATAATATTTTCCAAAAGCATCAAAGAATTTAATACAATCCAGCTACTATAAGTTTTAAAGCATGGGCTATTGTCCCTTTCTCTTAATTAGAGCTTCTTTCATTAAATGCTGAAATGATAACTCTTAGAAAACTATACTTATTTTCTATTGTGAAAAGAAAGGTAATTAAAATTTGGAAGTGTAAACTTGTCACGCCACAAAGGGTACCCAAAACGTGACGGTCTGCCACACTCGATATCTAAACTCAAGTATGATAATCTTAGTCACTCCATGAGTTTAAATGCGGGTACAAGGCTCACATTCAACATATAGGGAACCATACTTTGAATCGAAATAGCTTAAGGAGACATACATAGCAATAAGAATGTAAATCATAACAGTTATATCTAGATTTTATCTACTACATGATCTAAAAGACATATTCCCGTTAAAATATTAAGAGTTCTTAAGTTCTCAAAAGTCTCTTACAACAACCATCATATATATCGATTAAGGAGATTCAACTAGAAGTCTATGCCTATATCTAGATCCTGACTTCTTCAAAAAGCTCCTTAAGTTCCAAAATTTGTACCCGAGGAATGTGGCCTCTTGGAGTTTGCCATAAATATTCATACTGTAACAGGAAACTATGAGGGTATAAGCTTACGAGCTTAGTTAGTTCCACTTCTAAAATTAAATGCTCAACAAGCAATAAATAAGAGACAAGTTATATTAATAACCATATGAAATGCACAAACGCGAAGCATAATACATAAGACCGTTAGGAAATCTTATGTTGAACGGATTTATGCCCTCCATTCAAGGCTAGGTCTTTCAGGCCTATAAGACCATAGATTTTAATTTTTCTCATTTATATTGTGGTTGATACAAGTGGCCACCCACACATATTTTTAATTTTGGCCCTTACGCCAACATTTAAATTTTCGGCCATTATGCCAACATTCGAGTTTATAGGCCCCTCATTGCCTAGCTATTATGCCTTCTTCCAACAAAGGTATAATAACCTATACAATGTGACTCACATATAGTATGCATGGCCAATTTGATTATAAGATCATGGCATATTAATTTAACAATTTATGGGTGATCATAGACATGGTAGACACTTCAATTCTATACTAAATCATACAAGTATTTACAATAAGCTCATTTTGATATTCTTATCATCGATTCACCCAAGTAGAACTCATATACACACCATCAAAGCTTTGTCTAGCCCCAATTCTAATGTCACTAACATTACAAGCACAATCACAAGCATATAATTTAAAGATAGTGAACTCACTTTGTCATGGCGCGAAAATCCACTTAATCGTAATAGTCCTTGGGAAGATTAGTCCGTCTCCCAAGTCTCCTAATCAAAAGAAATAACTCTAATGAGTATTTCTATGAAGTTTGAATAAACTTATAAATTTTACTCTAACAAGTTCGCAAAATTCGTCTAAGAGGAAATTCCAACTTAAAACGACCATAACTTGGTCATTTTAACTCGAAATTTCGCATATTATATACCGATTTCTAACAAAAAAGATCATTTGGTCCATGAACAGTACGTACAAAATACTTTGCGAATTTCCCATTCCACAATTCAACTCCTAATTTCAAACTAAGCATCATAATAAAGCTTTGATAGACACTTAGCTATCATTATATCTTGTAAGACTATTATATACATATACAGCTCAATATCATGCATGATTCATTAGTGTTGGTAATTCTAATGGCTCTTGTACTTATATAATATCAAATGGGATGTATAGGACATTATTTTCCTAACTTTGTTTCTACCAAATGCATCATGTATATATGCAATACCTACAAGCTATTGTCATGAATGTTATGAGATAGCTATCTATATGTATATTCTTAATGATGTAGTACCAAGAATTCTTTTTGAAAACTTTTGCTTTGCAAAACTTTTGAGATTTACTAGACTTAAGAAAAATAGTTTTTTTTTTCTTCTTGTAAAATCACACTTGCTTTTATCAAAACTCAATCTTGATGCACCTTTATTATTTTAATAAAAACTTTCATTTTGGGGTTAAAAAATAGATGTTTAAATAGGTGGTTTACCTAATTACTAATTTTACAAAATTTTAAAGAACGAAAACATTATTTAACCTATTCTTTGAAACCATTCCTTGTTTTAGGATTATACTTTGATAAACATTTCATCCTTGTCAAAATCTAGTCTACATTACATGTATCCCATAGGGCTTCCATTTTTCCATAAAAATCATTATTTTGGCATTTGAAATAGGTGTTTAAATAGTGGTCATTTTCAAATCCGAATTTTGAAATTTCCAATTGGGATTGTTTCTTTTGTAAAACTCATTTAATCTTTCAAAAACCATTCTCTAGTCAAACCTACTCGTTAAGGCTTCCATTTCTTTAATAAAAATCTTGTTTTGGGGTTGAAAAATGAGTGTTTACACTTCAAGCTTCTCTTATTATGAATTTAAAACTTGTTATTGGGATTGAAACATAACTTTTGTAAACTTTTCCTTGTTTTGATAATATTCCTTAGTAAATCTAAGCTTTACTCATCAAAATCACTCATTTATGATATTTATTCCCTAAGACCTTCATTTTCAATGTAAAATACACATTTTGAAGTTGAAAAATGGCTTTTCTAAATATGGTTCCTTTTTTATCCAAAATTTCAAAAATCATTTTTGTTGAAACTAAAGTAAATCTTGAGCTTTCTAATATTTTCCTAGTATCATCATGCTATTACAAGTTATTTAGAAACATAAAACAAAAGCTAATGCATTTATGAACTCAAAACAACTAGATCTAGTTTATTATACTTGTTATAAATGCATGAACACTATGACTATTGTGTGGATAAGGCTAGATGATGAATACATGCATAAAATGTCAATAATAACAACATAGCTTATCAAGAAAACAAAGTAATAGAAAAATAATATTAAATAACAAGATCTACCACATTGTAACGGCAATGATCTCATGTCTAAGTGTTTCCGCATCCCTAGCTTTAAGCTCATGGGGATTTTTGAGTGAAATTACACATGAATGATGTTGCTATTACATGTTTTTAAGATATTAGAATATAGATCTATTACCTATTTAGTGTTTGGAACAAGAAACTTGAAGAAAATACGTGAGTGTATGTGTATGGTATGTGTTACGGTTTGCAAGGCGGAGAGGAAGAGAGAAAGAAAAATTTTGCAAGAGTTTGATTAAGTGAAAAGTGGAAAAGTGAAATGAAGTTGGTACAAGTGGTATAAATAGGAAAGTGGATTAGGGTTTGTGTAATAAAAAAATCAAATAAAACAAATTGTGAGAGGAAAGAGGGAGAGGGGGGTAGCGCCAATTCTACCAAGGAGAGAGGGAGAGTTGTTTTGTTGTGTGTTGTGTGAGATTCAAAATTAAATAAGTAATTTAATAGTAAAAGTTGTATTAGAAAAAATTGTAAGGAAAATGATGAAATAGTAGGAATAAGTTGTACGGATAAAAATAGGTTATGAGTAATTTACTTGTGAATAGTGTGAAAGAAAACAAAAAGTAGATTAGACATTTAAAGTATCGGTAGTAATGAAAATACGATAAAAAGATTATAATTGTAACTTTTATAATCCAAAAAATTATATAATCGATATATTTGAAAATCTTATGAAATTCCGACTCTAACGGTACTAATAATGTATATTTAATATCTCGAGCCCCGGATACGCTTTTCAAAGTCTGTATCCGATCGGGTTCGAAATAGATCGAAAATTCTTTCATCTAATCTTTTAAGCACCCTAATATTACTACGAACCAAACTACATTCGTCACTCGTATTTCGACTTCTTGGTTTAGGAACACGGATTACCGGATCTAAATTGCTAGGGTTTCCTAGGAATTTGCTGACTTAGGGTTTTTGGTTGACTTTTTAGTTTAGGGTTTGAACTTAATATTACCCTAAAAATTAGGGCTTACAACCTACCCTCTTAAAGAAAGTTTTGTCCTCAAAACTTGAAGGCGTACCTGATTCCTCAAACAAACTAGGGTATTTCTATCGCATCTTGTTTTCAGCTTCCCAAGTTACCTCCTCGTATGAGTGATTCCTCCAAAGAACCTTAACATATTTGATTTCCTTATTTCTCAACTTTTGAACCTTTCGATCTAGAATTTGCATGGATGCTCTTCATAAGTGAGGTTCTTCTTTAACAACACCGGTTCCAACTCCATAACTTGATACGGGTCAGCTACATGCTTCCGAAGAATGGAGACGTGAAAAACATTGTGTACTCCAGACAAATTTGGCGATAAAGCAAGGTGATATGCCAACTCTCCCTCGCTCAAGTACTTCAAATGGACCAATATACTGGGGCTCAACTTCCCTTGTGAGCGGATTTGTGGATACTCTTGATAGGATTTACCTTTAAGTACACGTGATCTCCAATTTGGAACTCAACAACCCTCCTTTTTAGATCTGTCCAACTCTTTTGTCGATCTTAAGCCTCCTTCATTCGTTGTTGGATAACTCATACCTTATTAGCAACATCTTGTATAAGATTCGGTCCAAGAACCAATTTCTCCACATCATCCTAAAATAACGTAGATCTACACTTTCATCCATATAAAGCTTCATAGGATAGCATCTTAACTGTCGAGTGATAACAGTTTTGTAAGCAAAGTCCACTAAGGGTAACTGTGCTTCCGAACTTCCTTTAAACTCCATCACACATGCTCGAAGCATATCCTCTAAGATTTGTATGGTTCGCTCAGACTGTCCATCGGTCTGAGGATGATATGCTGTGTTGAAGTGCAACTTAGTTCCCATACACCTTTGCATGCTTCCCCAAAACTTGGACACAAACCTTGGGTCTCAATCTGATACAATCCCAGCTGGTACTCCATGTAGACGAACGATTTCCTTGATGTAGAGCTTTACCAATTTATCCATAGAATAAGTCATACTTATTGGTACGAAGTGAGTGGACTTGTTTAGCCGATCTACTATAACCATATAGCATCATGCCCTGTGGGCGTTTTCGGCAATCCACACACAAAATCCATGGAAATCTAATCCTGCTTCCATTCCAATATTGGCAAAGGTTTCAACAATCCTCCCAGCCTTTGATGCTTTACTTTCACTTGTTGGCAAATCGGACACTTCAACACAAATTTGTCTACGTCCCGTTTCATTCCATTCCACCAGTAATGTTCTTTGAGATCTTCATACATTTTCGTTCCTTCCTGGTGTACTGTGTACCAAGAATTGTAAGCTTTACTCATGATCTCTTTTTGTATCTCCTCATATTTGGTACACAGAGTCGTCCCTTCATTCTTATTACATCCTCGTCATACACTATGAAGTCAGTATATTTTCCTTCTTGAATTTCTCTCTTTATTTTTGTATTATCTCATCGTAATGCTGACCTTCCTTGATTCTTTCCACTAAAGTGGGTTCCATCACCAAATTTGCTATCTCGATCTTGGTATCTCCTTCCATGAACTCAATACTTAACCTTTCAAACTCCTTCACTAATTCCTTTTGATCGGTGAGCAAGGCTGCTACTTCTTTGTGATTCTTATGACTTAAAACATCAGCAACCGCATTCACTTTCCCCGAGCAATAATTAATCCCAAATCGTAATTCTCGATTAACTCAAGCCATCTCCTTTGTCTCATGCTCAACTCTTTTTGTGTGAATAAATACTTAAGGCTCTTGTGATCAGTATAGATCTTGCACCTTTGCTCATAAAGGTAGTGTCGCTATATCTTTAAAGTGAACACCACTACGGCTAGCTCCAAATCATGTGTAGGGTAATTCTATTATAGTGCCTTAGCTGTCTTGAAGCATAGGCAAACACCTTCCCCTCTTGCATGAGTACACATCCGATACCATTTCTCATGCCTCGCTATGAACTGTGTAGGTTTTCTCGGATTTGGTAGTACCAAATTAGAGCGAAAACAAGTCTTTGCTTAATTCTTGAAAGATTTGTCTCTCTTTCCATCTATAAACTTTTCATTCTTTTGGGTTAATGGTCAAGGGTTTAACTATCTTGGAAAAATCCTTAACAAACTTTCTATAATACCCGGCCAGACCCAAAAAGCTTCTTACTGCTGTCTTATCTTGGGCGGCTTCCAGTCTATTATAGCTTTTATCTTTTCAAGGTCAACAGATATACCCTCTCCTGATACCACATGTCCCAAAATGAAATCCTATCCAACCAAAAATCACACTTGGAAAACTTGGCATATAACTTGTGTTCTCTAAGATTTGTAATACCATACGCAGGTGTTCTTCATGTTGCTTGTGCGTCTTTGAGTAGATAAGGATATCATCGATAAAAACTATAACACTTATCTAATAAATGCTTATACACTCGATTCATCAGATCCATGAATGCAGCAGGAGCATTTGTTAAACCAAATGACATCACCAAGAATTCATAATGTCCATATCGAGTCCGGAAAGCCGTTTTAGGTACATCTTCCGGCTTAACCCTTAGCTGATGGTATCCTGTAAGCCCCGGAAAATTTCAATAAATAATTTCAAAATGAACTTCGAAAATAAACCCTCAAAATCACTCCAAATTAAAACCGAATTTTGACAAGTCCTAAATCACGAACGAATTCAAAAACTTCTCAATCTTGAGAAAATGAAAATCTTTAAACAATAAAATAAGAACTCAGTGGTTTTCAAATTCAAAACCACGACGTACGAAAAATTTCATATTTAGCTCCGGCTTGTAAAATCGGGTAATATAAAGCCCAAAAACAAATTATTAAAAAGTAAATAATGATTAACTTTTGAAAATGAAACCCAATTAAAGAATTCCAAAAACATTAAGAGTTATTAAATACTTACAAAAATAAAATTTAAAATAAATTTCTCAAATTAAATATGTTATATAAACATAAATATCAGTTTCCAAATTGGCAAAGGTCTAAACCGGAAAATCACCCGGAAACCCTAACCGGAATACAATAGTGTAAGTCCGGCAATCTAGTGCCCCTAACCCTAGAGGTCGAAATGTAGTTTGAATATATAGAATAACTCATAGTAATATAAGTTCGTTTATAATTATCAGATTGGTAAATTTTTGACCTATTTCGAACCCGTTCGGATACAGACTTTGAAAAGCGTGTCCCGGGGCTCGAGATATCAAAAATATACCACTAGTACCGTTAGACTCGTAATTTTATAAGATTTCTAAATATATCAGTTATATAATTTTTCGGGTTATAAAAGTTACAATTATAACCTTTTTATCGTATTTTCATTTCTATCGGTAATTGATTAGTCTTTTGCACTATTCATTTTATTTCATTACACAATTTTATTATTATTATTATTTTTTATATACCCCGAGTTTCCTAGTAATCGAGTAAACTTCGAAAACCAGAAAATGAAACCCTAAACCGGTTTAGTTCAAAGCGTTATGAGAAAGACCTAGAAACCCTAAATCCGGCTTTTCCTTGACTTCCAAATAAGAAACTTTTATAAGCAAAATTAATTTTGAATATAGTTCTTGATTATATTTCAAACCAAGAAAAGATCAGATTTTGAGAAAATTTCAACTCCGGGTCATCCCGAGACCCATTATAGAAAAGCGTGCCCCGGAACTAGAATTTCAAAACTTTCTTTATGAATACTCATTTGAACCGAAATAAAATAAGAATTTCAAAAATATATTTTTCATAATTTTCCGGCTTACGAAAAATACAGTTATAGCCTTTTTATTCGTATTTCATTACTACCGGAAATTAAATTGTCTTGTCAACTATTCACTACTATTCAAAAAGTACCACCTATACCACCTAGTCTACCTATTTGTACACTCTACAATTTCAACACTTACCATCACTCAAATCACCCTCTTTTCTAAATACTTTTTGTCCCCTTAAAATCAATACAATTTATGACATTTGTACATAATTCAAATCAAAAGCAAATCAATCAAAAAAAAAAAAATCAAAATTTTCCTTCCTCCACAAGCATTGGTTGGCGTGAAATGGCCCCCCACAAGCTTCATTTTACAATTTTTTTTTATTTATTTTAACCCCATTTAACCTAATTTCATATGCTATATAAACTACTTTTTCTCTCTCTCTCCTCATTCTTTCCTTTTTCCAAACTTTCAAAGGTAAAAGAAGCTCCCTTTTCCTCTCATTTTTCCTTCTATGCCGTGACCTTCATACCCCATACACACACACACACAACTTTCTTTTTCTTTCATTCATCTCCTATTTTACTCTAAGTAATGAGCTTCTACTCCTTCTACTCATGGATCCTTGTTATGGCAAGGATATTCTTGGATATTTCAATTAAATGTCCCCATGAGCTCTTGCTAGGGACAAGGAAATATCAAAACAAGAATACCAAACCATCACCAAGTGGATCTAGCATTTAAAGGAGCTTTCATGTCATAAGCTTTATGATTTTTCATCAAAAGGTATTTTGAACAAAAGAACTTTCATAAAAAATGTAGTTTTTATGTTTTCAAAACCTATTTAAGCATTTGATATAGTAGATCTACCATTTTACTACTCACATTCATGTAGACATACTAGATCTCATCTTTATGTTGAGTTTATGTGCATTTATGGTCATCAATGCTTTTGTCTTGAGTAAATAACTTGCTAGTATGTAGATCTATAGGTAGATGAGTTAATGAAACCAAAAAGGAAAAGTTTTTGTTTGAAATACTCAAAGTCAAATTCGTATGGTTTTAAAGGCCTATTTTAAAAACACTTTTATCAACTTCAAAACATGTATTTTACAAGAAAAATGAAGCCTTTAGGTGATTGATGGTGTTTGATGATATTTTTCATAAGTTTAAATGGGTTTCTACCAAAGGAAATGTTTAAAACAAGAGGTGAAGTCCATGTAAAAAAATACAATAGAAGTTTTGAGCTAAAAGTCTTGTAGGCAAAATTCGTAATAATGGATAGATGGTTACAAAACACTATTTTTCCAACTTCAAAAATGGTATTTTCTTAAATAAATGAAGTCCTTAGGGTATAGGTAAAATGAATACTTAAAGTTTTAAGTATAAAATACATTTTTCTTAAAGGAATCCTTGAAAATGAAATTTTCTAAATTCGGATTTTTGGAACCACCCTAGTGAAAGACCCACTTAAAAGTTTATAAATGAAGATTTTATTAAAGAAATAAAGGCCTTAGGATATAACTAATATAAGGGTCAAAATTTCTTTAAACAAAATGGAGTTTTCCCAAAGAAAATCCTTATAATATGTAGGTATGACCAAGTGTAGTAAACTCACTTGTTAAACAATAGCATGAAGTGGTTTTCTAAGAAAAAGTTTAGTTAAATTCTTTAAATCTAAAAAGCTATAAGAACTTAGGCTCATTAAAGTTCATATCATGACATTCATGATAGGGAAAATCATTACCATTGCATTTAGTTTCATTTTGTACTTAGGAATCTCAAGTGCATTCATGAAAACCGCATTTTCGGAATCAATATACTCGCTGTACAGATCTGACCCCTCAATTCCGAGGCTTAGATATTTTCAAAACTTGATTTAAGCTTCATATTTAAAAAGCTCTTCCGAAGTAGATAGAAATCGATATAAAATTTACGAGATTCCGAGTTAAAATGACCAAGTTATGGCCATTTTAAATCGGGACTTCGAAAATGACGCGAATTTCGATTTCACTAAGTTTTCTTAGAGTTTTAGTATCCTTAGATGGTAGAATACTCATTAGAGTATTTCTTATGTGATTAGGTGAACCCGAGAACGTTGACTCTTTGCCACCGGATTATTATTACTAGAAGACCGTGATCCAATGGCCGAGTGAGTTCATTTCCTAAGTAATTATGCTCATTGAGTGTGCTTGTAATTGTAGTAGCACTAGACTTAGGTAAAGATAAAACTGTTGATGAGAAATGAATTTTTCCGGTTGAATGAATGATAAGTATATCGAGGCGAGACTTGTTGAAATAATATTGTATGAGTTAGTATAGACTTGGATTGTTTGAAATGCTCTATGATCGCTCTTAAATTACATAATGAACTTGCTACGAATCTATAAATAAACTGTACATCATATCATTTAGTGAGTCACATTGCATTACGAGAATGCTTTTGGTGGGAACAAAAGTATGATCGGAGGCAGCGGTCTTTAATGAAGGGGACTAGGGTTGCATGACTTATGGACCACCCCATTCAAATAATGAAAACTATGGTTGCATGACTTATGGACCAACATTAAAATTGTGGTTGCATGTCTTATGGACCACCCCACTTAAGATTGGGACTATGGTTGCATGTCTTATGGACCAACATTGGAGCTGTGGTTGCATGACTTATGAACTACCCCAAACCCCGAATGGAGGGCGTAAATCCATTCACATATGGCTACCGGAAAGTCATATGCTTGTATGTTCACGTGCTTGTGCATTCATATGATTGTTTAAATAAACTTGTTTGTATAATTTACAATGGAGTATATTATTATGGAAATGAATCTCACTAAGCTAGTGTAGCTTATACCCCAATAGATGTTTAAATGAGCAGGTTATTCCAAGAATGCTAAGTGGGGACTGAGATGGTTGAAGCCAAGAATGAATTCGAGATTCCAGCAAGATATAAGAATGCTTGAAGTTTTTAGCCAAGCTTTACAATTTGCTTTGTAATAGCTTTATGTAGTGAAGTCTTAGGATGAATGTAGTTGAAGTTTGATGAATTGTATCTTGAAGTATATGGTTTTGTATTTGGAGTATAGTAAATGTATATTTCCTTTACATTGTTACTCATTTGTATCAACATAAAATGTATCATTCCGATGTGTCTCCTTTATGTGTTAGACGCCTTGTACATAGTATGGAAGCCTTCGCATGATTGAGGTGATCATTCTTAGGCTTTAATATTGTGTACGGCGGACTGCCACGTTTAGGGTACCCTTCGGGGCGTGACATATCCTGATCGAAGATCAATCCTTGAAAGCACACTTGCTCCTTATAGTTGGTCAAACAAATCATCAATCCTAGGGAGCGGATACCTATTCTTGATTATGACTTTGTTTAGCTCCCGATAGTCCACACATAACCTCATCGATCCATCTTTCTTCTTAACAAACAAAACCGGTGCACCTTACGGTGACACACTTGGTCTTATAAATCCTTGATCCAAAAGTTTCTGTAATTGTTTCTTTAACTCCTTTAACTCAACAGGAGCCACGCGGTAAGGTGCCTTAGATATTGGTTCCGTGTTTGGTGTCAAATCAATCTCAAAGTCGATCTCTCGCTTTGGGGTAACCCTAGTAGTTCATCAGGGAAAACATCCGGAAACTCATTAACAACTGGTATATCCTCAACTGGAGGCAACTCTTCCTTATTTTCCATTGCACCAAAAGAACTTTCCTTTTTGGTCTCAACCTCCTCATCTACAGGTAGTTCAAACAAACTCAACTTAGTTCCTCTTGAAATTGCTGTTTCTCCCTTAAATTTGACATCCTTTCCATCTAAGTCCTTAAACTCCACTTTCTTCCATCTACAATCTACAACAGCTTTAGCAAAAGTCAACCAACTCATACCTAAAATCACTTCATATTTACTCATTTCCAAAACAATCAAATCACATCTTGTGTGATGTCCTTGAATCACTATTGGGCAGTCCTTCAACACCTCATTAGTCATCACCACATTTCCAGTTGGAGTCTTGATACGAAAGCCAGAGGTAGCGGTGGCTATTGGTAATCCAACTTATTTCGCCAAATCGGTGGTGATAAATGAGTGTGTGGCTCTAGTGTCGAACAAGGTGTAAGCAGTCGTCTTATCTATTAATATGCATCATGTACTCAACATGACTAATTACTATCCCAAACCATTCTAGTCCATTCCCTAACTTTATCTTAGATTACTACTTTTCCTTTTTATAACCCTTAGATCCTAAGCAATTTATAATCAATTGAAAAACAGAAACAAGGGCTGGAAGACTAACCTGTCATGAGTCCAAAATCTTGGCCATCGTCTTCCTCAAGGGCAGCCAATTCATAGCCTTTGTCCTCAGCCTCCTTCCTTTACCACGACTGTGTTACGTTTTATTTAACTTAGTTAAGCAATCTTCCAGTAATATTATTAACATTTTTTATCGAGATTTGGAAATGTCGGAAATTCTAATACAAGCGAGTAATATAAAAGCAAGGTATAATTTAAGAAACTTAAATAAAGAAATACATTGGTATTGAAAACAAAGCATAATGATTCAAAACAACACAACATGAAACAACCATAGACAACATCCCGGAATAACAAAAGCTACTATAACCTGTCTTTCAAGGTCGCGAATACAAAATTCAGCTTGGACTTATGGGTCAAAACATAGGTCTTGTTTCCTTCCTTTAATCTTCACATTCTCTTTTTGTATCTACTTCTTCTCCTTCTTCATCCTCATTTCCTTCAGATGGGGTAACAACCTCATCCTCTATCTCATCCACTTCTTCCTCATGGGGTTAGTAACCAATTTCACTTGGTGGAGGTGGCTGGGCCATATCGGCGAGTGGAGGTAGTATTTCCTCATACACTCCCCACCAAAGAAAGTGACTTTGAGCATCCACTCAAAGCTAATCAGTGTGATCGCCCAATAGGTCATGGGCATAAACAAACAGATATCTAATTGGGTTCCAGGTTTGAAAATCGGGAAAGGTCGATTTTCCTTCATTCCTTAACACAAAAGTAGCTTCTTGGAACATGGGTTGCCCTAACTTATAAACAACAATCCTTTCTAATGCATAAATCACTTCAAGCTCCGACCAATATTTCTTCCTTAGAGGGTAATACTCTATGTAGGTCACTACTTTATGCCACTCAGTGTTCATCAATCATTTTTTCCACAAATTAAACATCTCTCGAATCAACCTAGGGTGGCCAGCTAAAGCAAATTCTTCGCATAAGACCCTAATTCTTAAACGATATTCAACCAAAGACTCATCGGGTTGCTTACGCATTTGCCTTGCCACTACGTGGGCTTCACCAAGAGTAAGCTATTCACAAAAGACGAAAATGATTAGAATTGTAAAACTCATACTACCCATGCTATTCTTATCTAAGCCTTCTTTATTTTATTCTTATCCTATCTCAGTTTTTTCTTTTTATTTCTCCTTAATTCTATTAATTAAAGCAATGATTGTAGATTCTTAACCATGCTCTGATACTAACTTAAATTTTCGTGCCCCAAAAGGTACCCTAAACGTGATAGTCGGCCACACTCGATATCTAAATTCATGTATGACAACCTTAGTCACTCTATAAGTTTAAACACCGAGTGCAAGGCTCACGTTTAACATATAGGGAACCATACTTTGAATCGAAATAGCTTAAGGAGACATACATAGCGATAAGAATGTAAATCATAACAGTTATATCCAGATTTAATCTATCACATGATTTAAAGGGCATACCCGTCAAAATATTAATAGTTCTTAAGTTCTCAAAAGTTTCTTACAACAACCATCATATATATCGATTGAGGAGATTCAACTAGAAGTCTATGCCTATATCTAGATCCCGACTTCTTCAAAAAGCTCCTTAAGTTCAAAAAGATGTACCTGAGGAATGTGGCCTCTCGGAGATAGCCATAAATATTCATACTGCAACAAGAAACTATGGGGTATAAGTTTACAAACTTAGTGAGTTCCACTTCTAAAATTATATGCTCAACAAGCAATATATAACATACAAGTTATATTAACAACCATATGAAATGCACAAACACGTGAGCATATAATACATTAGACCGTTCGGAAATCTTATGTTGAATGGATTTATGCCCTCCATTCGAGGTTAGGTCTTTTAGGCCTATACGACCATAGATTTCAATTTTTCTCATTTATATTGTGGTTGATATAGGTGTCTACCCACACATATTTTTAATTTTGGCCCTTATGCCAACATTTCAATTTTCGGCCATTATGCTAACATTCGAGTTTATAGGCCCCTCATTGACTAGCTATTATGCCTTCTTCCAACAAAGGTATAATAACCTATGTAATGTGACTCACATATAGTATGCATGGCCAATTTGATTATAAGAACATGACATATTAATTTAACAATTTATGGGTGATCATAGACATGGTAGACACTTCAATTCTATACTAAATCATATAAGTATTTACAACAAGCTCATTTTGATATTCTTATCATCAATTCACCCAAGTAGAACTCATATACACACCATCAAAGTTTTATATAGCCCTAATTCTAATGCCACTAACATTACAAGTACAATCACAAGCATATAATTTAAAGATAGTGAACTCACTTTGCTATGGCGCGAAAGTCCACTTAATCGTAATAGTCCTTGGGAAGATTTAGTCCATCTCCCAAGTCTCCCAATGAAAATAAATAACTCTAATGAGTATTTCTATGAAGTTTGAATAAACTTATAAATTATACTCTAACAAGTTCGTCAAAATTCGTCTAAGAGGAAATTCCAACTTAAAACGACCATAACTTGGTCATTTTAACTCGAAATTTCGCATAATATATACCGATTTCTACCTATTCGACGAGAGTTATCTATTTTTAGAGTTATTTCCAAACAAAAAGGTCGTTTGGTCCATGAACAGTACGGTACAAAATACTTTGCGAATTTCCCATTCCACAATTCAACTCCTAATTTCAAACTAAGCATCATAATAAAGCTTTGATAGACACTTAGCTATCATTATATCTTGTAAGACTCTATTATATACATATACAACTCAATATCATACATGATTCATTAGTGTTGGTAATTCTAATGGCTCTTGTACTTATATAATATCAAATGGGATGTATAGGACATTATTTTCCTAACTTTGTTTCTACCAAATGCATCATGTATATATGCAATACCTACAAGCTATTGTCATGAATGTTATGAGATGGCTATCTATATGTATATTCTTAATGATGTAGTACCAAGAATTCTTTTTGAAAAACTTTTGCTTTGCAAAACTTTTGAGATTTACTAGACTTAAGAAAAATAGTTTTTTTTTTCTTCTTGTAAAATCACACTTGCTTTTATCAAAACTCAATCTTGATGACCTATATACCTAACACCTTTATTATTTTAATAAAAACCTTCATTTTGGGGTTAGAAAATATATATTTAAATAGGTGGTTTACCTAATTACGAATTTTACAAAACTTTAAAGAATGAAAACATTGTTTAATCTATTCTTTGAAACCATTCCTTGTTTTAGGATTATACTTTAATAAACCTCTCTTATCCTTGTCATAATTTGGTCTTCATTACAAGTATCCCTTAGGACTTCCATTTTTCCATAAAAATCATCATTTTGGCATTTGGAAATAGGTGTTTAAATAGTGGCCATTTTCGAATCCGAATTTTAAAATTTCTATTTGGGACTGTTTCTTTTGTAAAACTCATTTAATCTTTCAAAAAGCATTCCCTAATCAAACCCACTCCTTAAGGCTTCCATTTCCTTAATAAAAATCTTGTTTTGGGGTTGAAAATGGGTATTTACACTTCAGGCTTCCCTTATTACGAATTTTTTAACGCTCTAACCTAAAGGCATTACAACGCACCGCATATCCTCTCTTATATAGGACACGCAAAGGCTCTAATATCCACAATAATGCATTAATCACCTGTAACACACATAGGGTATCTCATAGGATACAAAACCTGTTTACATTAAAAACATATACTTCATAAAACATAAACTCCTGGTACTAACATAAGATCCAAGTTTACATAACATAGCTAACAAATTCAGCAGAAACTAAAACTGTTTACATCAAAATCCTTTCATTGAAATCAACTTAAACATCCAATACAACTTCAAAAGACCTAAACGTTTCTTTTCTTTATAAATCTTGATATCTGAAGCTTAGCTCTCGGCTGGGTAGTCGGGTCCACTATCGCCATCCCCGTTATCAAAGAAAAACTCATATCTAGAAAGATCATATACTATATCCTCTTTACCTGTACTTGAAATTTTAAAGAATGAGCGGTAATGCCCAGTACGAAAACTCCAATCCAAAAACAAATGCATATGCACATACAACAGATAGATAATTCATTCAACTTAAGCTAATGCAAACAATCATATTATTATCTTTCTTAAGCCTACAAAATAACACGGTCTAGTATTAGGTATACTCTAATCCCGAACTCAGAGTTATTCAGGCCCCTTGAAAATCAAACAACTTTTTGAAAATAAATAATCATATACATACATGGATGAGTGGGTACTCCCAAACACCTTGAATCCAAAACACCTATTTCTACCAGAATTATATCAAGGCACGAGTCCACTTGGGACAACCTTACACCAAGATCATCAGGGTACCTCGTCGATATCACTGTTTTCTAGCTTTTACTGGTCAAAGCCAATCACAACCAAACAGACAATTATTAAGCCAAATCTAATTAGGTTTATTATGAAATTATGTTCCTACAACTAGTCAATCAATACTAAACTTACGAGCAAAAACAACAAGCAGGATTGGTCTTACCTTTCTCAATTTCAGGAATACAAATCAAATTTAAATCCGATATCAACAACAACAAAGACAACCCGAACTCCACGAACTCCTATATCAACACCAACAAAAATTTCACAAACTCCAAATATCCTATTACAATATATATATATGGATACATATACATAACAGATATGAACACGTTATCAATATATCCTAACAGACATGAATTTTCCAAAAACCTTAACCTGATAAGAAATCTCCACTATCTACACCATCTACTCGGATCAAACTCCACAAATATCTTCAAGAACAACAATGAACCGTACAAAATTCCACAAACACCAAATATTTCACCAAAACCCTAATTTACATAACATAAAGAACGTATAAGGATTGTTTAACTCGTATTTTGTTTGAATCCATCATAAAAGAGATAAACTTACTGATTTGAATCTCTAAAACCGACTTGCATTCGTCAATCACAGATCTCAACACGTGCTACGGTTTCCTTACAAGAACCTTCATGTAAAAATCCAACCAATCCCTAAGAAACTTATATAAATTCGTATGCAACACATAGAAGAAGGTTAAGATCACTTACTTTGGATCAATAACACTTTTGATGGTTCTCAAACCCTAGATATCCAAGAATGCTCCAAAACTCTCTTTTACGAAGGAAAAAGATGATAAAAATGTTTCTATCGAAAATATCTTTTTGCGTCTCGTATATATAGAAATTGCTTATACGCCGGTGGCGTACTTATTATTTTGCCAGCGTACACCCTACGCTAGCAAAAATAACACGAACACTGGCGGCGTTCATCGAGGCGTTGAATTCCAAGAATTTCGATCCAACAAGATATGCAGGCAAATCCATAATCAACGCGGGGTGTTCCTATTTAGCGTTAAAAGAAATCATACTGATCAAATGAACGCTCGCGTACAGCGGTGGCATTCCCCATTAAAAAAAACGCTAATGTTTCTTTCCTACGCCATCTCTACGCCAGTGGCATAGATTCTCCAGATGGTAGCGTTGAATCTGTCAAAAATTGCATAAATTCAAACTTCAACATTCACTCAAAAATCAAACTTAAACTTTTACAACTTAATTGTTTTGACCTTAAACTCATCCTATATCATCTTATGATCCATAATCCATTATATTTTCATCTTCATATTTTGTATATTACAAATTTAAATCTTGTTATTGGGATTGAAGCATAACTTTTGTAAACTTTTCTTTGTTTTGAAAATATTCTTTAGTATATCTAAGCTTTACTCATCAAAATCACTCATTTATGATATTTATTCCCTAAGACCTTCATTTTCAATGTAAAATACACATTTTGAAGTTGAAAAATGGCTTTTCTAAATATGGTTCCTTTTTTATCCAAAATTTCAAAAATCATTTTTGTTGAAACTAAAGTAATCTTGAGCTTTCTAATATTTTCCACTATCATCATACTATTACAAGTTATTTAGGCACATAAAACAAAAGCCTAATGCATTTATGAACTAAAACAACTAGATCTAGTTTATTATACTAGTTATAAAGGTATGAACACTATGACTATTATGTGAAGTGGCTAGATGATGAATACATGCATAAAATGTCAATAATAACAACATAGCTTATCAAGAAAACAAAGTAATAGCAAAATAATATTAAATAACAAGATCTACCACATTGTAATGGATCTCATGTCTAAGTGTTTCCACATTCCTAGCTTTAAGCTCATGGGGATTTTTGAGTGAAATCACACATGAATGATTTTGCTATTACATGTTTTTAAGATACTAGAATATAGATCTATTACCTATTTAGTGTTTGGAACAAGAAACTTGAAGAAAATACGTGAGTGTATGTGTATGGTATGTGTTACGGTTTGCAAGGCGGAGAGGAAGAGAGAAAGAAAAATTTTGCAAGAGTTTGGTTAAGTGAAAAGTGGAAAAGTGAAATGAAGTTGGTATAAGGGGTATATATAGAAAAGTGGATTAGGGTTTGTGTAATAAAAGAAATCAAATAAAACAAATTGTGAGAGGAAAGAGGGAGAGGGGAGTAGCGCCAATTCTACAAGAGGAGAGAGGGAGAGTTGTTTGTGTTGTGTTATGTGAGATTCAAAATTAAATAAGTAATTTAAGTAGTAAAAGTTGTGTTGGAAAAGTAAATTGTAAGGAAAATGATGAAATAGTAGGAATAAGTTGTACGGATGTAAGAAATAGGTTATGAGTAATTGTACTTGTGAATAGTGTGAAAGAAATCAAAAAGTAGATTAAACATTTAAAGTATCGGTAGTAATGAAAATACGAGAAAAAGGTTATAACTGTAACTTTTATAACCCGAAAAATTATATAACTGATATATTTGGAAATCTTATGAAATTATACATCTAACGATACTAATAACGTATATTTAATATCCCAAGCCCTGGATACACTTTTCAAAGTCTGAATCCGATCGGGTTCGAAATAGGTCAAAAATTCGTTAATCCAATCTTTTTAAGCACCTTAATATTATTACGACCAAACTACATTCTTCACTCGTATTTTGACTTCTTGGTTTAGGGACACGGGATTATCGGATCTAAACTGCTAGGGTTTCCTAGGGATTTGTTGACTTTGGGTTTCCGGTTGACTTTTCAGTTTAGGGTTGAACTTGATATTACCCTAAAAATTAGGGGCTTACAAAACTAGCTGAGCATTGTTGTTTTCAGAAAGTAAACACAATATTTTTGAAGTACCATTTTTCTAAAAACACTCTCTTTTACCCGCCTAAAATCCGATTCTTTCAAAACCATTATATTTTAGCTTAAAAAACCCCAAGATCATGTTTATAAGCTTTATGGCCAGTGTTTTGGAAAGAAAGCATGAAGTGATCTTCAAAAGCACGACAAGTAACTTCGTTTTATTCTATTTTTGGGAAGTTACTAGAAATATATTCATTTTATTTTATTCTCAAAAGTTGTAAAAAATATCTTTATCAAATACACTAATGCATGTGCACATTTCTCTATTCATGAATAAAATATCGATTTTACCAGATATCTGTTTTAGAAAAAATGGAAGACAAAGCTGGGTTTGTTAAGGAATATCAACAATAGATAAAAACCTATTTTATGAAGTGTTTAAGGCTAAAACGAACAATGTCCATCATATGCATTTATAGACAAATTGTCTAGGCCTTATTTTTCTAGAAAGTGTCAAAGAAATGTTTTATGAGCTTGTCGAGGCCTAGAGCCTTGCCAAATTTGTTATACATGTTGAAACAAATTTTTTATGAGTATTATCTAAAGTTAAAGAATAAAAAAACATGCTATATAATAGTAATTATGCCTATGAACTTAGTTTTTCAATCAGTTTTTCTCTCTCAGGTTTTCTCTTCCTGTTTCTTTCTCCATTTTCTCTTTTTCTCTCTCATTCGATTTGTTATTTGATTCTCTTTTTCCAGAATTTCTTTTTTGGCTCTCTAGTCTTTTTCCTACTCCCTCTCATTTTTTTCTTTATCATTCTTTTCTTGTCACTCTCTTCTACTACTCAAAGTCATAGCACGTGCTCTTTCTCGAATTCCTTCTTCTTTGAGTTGATCCACAATATTATTAAACTGTTGCTCAAGGTTTTTGAGAGAATTAGAATGACTCTATAACACAACTCGGTTTGTTGGTAGTTATAATCAACTTCTTTGATGAAATTGAGACGAGTCTCTTCCAAACTTGGTTCCTGCTAGCAGTCATTAAAATAGGAATTTCTCGATAAATATTTTGATGTGGACAGTATGAATTCCACTGTGGATGATGGCTCCAACATGTGGCAGGAAAATTTGCTGAAAGATTCATCATCTTCGAGAATCATAACAATAAGCATGGTAAGGTACAGAGAATCTTCTTCTAGCATGTTGTCTACCGATCAAATCTTCAATTTGTCTAGCTATCTTTTGCATCTCTTGGTCCATCCTAGCTTGATATAAATAAAAGCACCACCAAAAACAAAAGAGTACATCACAAAGAAACAAGAAATGCTAATCTAACAAAAATATATGCAAAAGCGGCTAAATTGGTACGGTCAAAGCTTTCAAATAGTGTCTCGTTGATCTTTACTTTCATGAATCCAACACCGATTCCCTGGCAACAATGCCAGAAAACTTGGTTTGTGATCCTTGGTATTTGCAATTAAATTGAAAGCTTTTTGAAGATAGGAAATTGAAGTTTTCAAAATTTATAAAACTAATATGTTATGTTCAACTTCAATTAGTAATTACCAACACTTAGGCAAGCGCACCTACTGAAGTAGCATAAAAAACATTAGGTCTATCCTAAGGGAATGGTGATAACCATCTTACTCACTCATCTTCTACTATCTAGCCTAAGAAAATTTAGCAAATCATGATGAAAAACGAAGAAGTTATGCTAGGTTAGACTATTCATAGGAAATTTTCAGGACAAATAAAAAATCTGTTTGTAATTACGTAAGAGAAAACTTAGGGATTGCTTCATCAACTCCCTATCATGTGATTTCGATTTAAACTTAAATTGAGTGTTTGCTGGTGTATTTGCACCGTCAAATTCATGAGTGTAAACTACATCCTCTCTCGAGCTCAGTAATTCTAGAATTATAGCTAGACTATTACTCTCTCGAGCTAACTGTAGACACCCAATTTTTGCCCAATTAATTAAGGCTTAAAATTTAATTAAATTCATTTTTTAAAAGCCTTAAGTATTGATGAAATTGGCTAAGTGATCAAGGCACAGGCCAAATGGCCTGTTGGTTAAACATATGGACCCAAAAACACACTCAAGCTCAAGGACACAAGTTCAAACCCTAGCAAAGGCAAATTTTTGCCTTTTTTATCATTTTTGTCTTTTCATTTTCCTCAAATGTGACTCTTGCCTTACTTTGCATCAGTTTTTAACTGACAAAAAATCATTGATGATGGGATTGCAAAGTGGTTACAAAGTGGTTACAAAATTAGTGCAAAAAACAACCAAAAGTTACAAAATTCAATGTATAAAGCATTCAATTGCACATGAATGAGGAGTTACAAAATTGAGTGGATGAATCTGGTATGGAATATGAAAACAATCATCAATTCATCAGTTTCAAGCAATTCAATAATGGATTTTCTAAATAAATTCGTGGAAAAATCAAAGGGCAAAAATCCATTCATTTTCGAAACTGTTCGAAACTGAAAATTGAGCTTGCAACCTATAAATAGGAGGTCCTAGGAACAAAAGGCACAAGTCAATTTCAGAAGAACACATACATAGCAAAGCCAATTCGAAATTCTTGAAATTAGGATATAGAATTCGAATTTTTCAAATTCGAATTGATTAGATCAGTTTTAATCCAAATTGAGTGTTGTAACAATGTTAGAAACTTTATTTGGATGATTTAGTGTGCTTAGATTTGTTCGAATTGATCGGATTTCTCCCTGAAAATTTTTTTTATTTTGTTCTTCAAACGCCGCCGTACAACCACCACCGGAACCGCCGCTTGCCGCCGTTCTGAGTGAACGCCACCACCACCAAAAGACGCGCCGTCGCAGCAGGAGTCGGGCCGACAAACTTCCAGCCACCGATGACCCCGGAGCCGCCGGAATCCGCCCCGAAATGTCGCGTCATCGTCTTCTTCACCCGCCGGAGCTCCGAGATCCGACGCGAAAATCCGAACCCAACCCGGTCGGTCATCGGTCAACGGTCGTCGGTCAACGGTCGTCGGTCATCGGTCAACGGTCAACTCTGATCGGACGGTCCAGATTCAATCAAGCAGATCAGACGGCCCAGATTCAATCAAGCAGATCAGCGGCTCAGATTTGATCAAGCAGATCAGACGGCCCAGATTTCATCAAACAGATCAGCGGCTCAGATTTCATCAAGTGATCAGACGGCCCAGATTTCATCAAGCGATCAGACGGCCCAGATTTCATCAAGCGATCAGACGGCTCAGATCGAGTCAACAAGCGATCAGACGATCCAGATCGGTCAGCGAGATCAACGCTCCAGATCTCGTCCGCTTCATCCGACGGTCCAGGTTAATCCGCATTATTTTATTAATAGTTTATTATATAATTAATTTCAGAAAATAATAAAAAATAGTAAAAAATTTATAAAAATTCATAAAAAATTCAGAAAAATTCAGAAAAATACAGAAAAATCCAGAAAAATCAAAATATCTATTTTTTATATAAATTTATTTTTTTTTTATATTTTTGATATTTTTTGAATATTTTTAATGTGTATTTATACACAAATTACCTCTGAAATGCATATTTAATGCATAAAAAATATTTTTAATATATTTTAAATTATTATGGATATGTTGTGAAATTATGTGATATTTTTTTAAAAAAAAAATAAAAAAATAAAAAAAAAAAAAAATAGATAAAAATAACAAAATTGGATTTTCCAAAAAAAAAAACAAAATTTTTTAGAAAAGAAATAAAATAATAAAAATGATTTTCGGACTTAGAAAAATTATATTTTCAATAAATAAAAAAAAATCAATTGATTAGATCATAGGAGCGTCAAAAAAATGATTTTTTATAAAAAACTTGAAAATTTAATGAACTTAAATTGAGAATAGTTCAAAAATTAAAATTGACCAACAAATTTAAGTTCTTTTTTTTAAAAGAACTACGTTTTGTCTGATCTCGATTAGCGAGTACGTAGGCACCTGCGGGGCGACATAAAAAATAAAAAAAAATGTTTTTGTTTTTAATATTGTGAATAATTATTTTGTAAATATAAGTTTTTGTTAAAAAAAATGAAATCTATTTGTTGATATTGATATTATAAAAATAAATAAAAATAAAAAAAATAAAAATAAAAAATGAATAATGTGATTTGTGAATATTGTTTCATAATGTATTATTTAAGTTTTTGAGCATGAAAAGGATAGATTATAAATTTACAATTCCGAAAGTGGTAACCATTTGGTTTTAATAGGTTAGCCCCCGAATCCATGATATCTGGTTTTAAAAGTTTGTTTTTTTAAAAATCAAATTTTCGCAGACTAGTAGCTAAATTAGGATCAACCGACCCATTGATCCTAGCTTTTTATTTTTTCCCGATTTATATCGGGTGGCGACTCTAAATTTTTTAAAAAAATTTCTTTTAACCCCTAGTCGAGGATTCATGTTAAATGGGTTCGGGTTTAATGTGAATCGGGTTGGGAGAAATGAACCAGATCCAGATAAGTGGAAAAAATCCAGTCTCGACACTAACTATCAACGGCTTTAAATCCGCATAAAGTTCAAGAATCTGTTGTTTGAAAACCCAGTTTGGTGTTCAAAAAACAAGTGATAGAAAGTTTTACGGTTACTCTCTTGAGCTAACTATAATCAACTTCATCAATAGCTTTAGAACTTATTCATTAAAATCTCTTATCAGTTTTATTTCACGAATATCAGGCATGAATTTAATAAGATGCACCACCTAATTAGACTCACTTGTTGAACTCAAGCTATTGAATACAAATACCCACGCAGTAAACATGAATGTCCAATTGAAATCACATGAATCGGAATTTGGATCCATAAATCCTAAGTTAAGGAGATTACTCTTCCATGAGCTCAAGCATTACGATCAAATATACTGGAGAAATAAACTCAATCAAAGAATGAATTCAATTAAGTGTAATGTTCTCACAAGGAATTACAAACACAAATTTAAAGCCATTTACCTAGAAAATTTGAGATAACCAAGCAAGAAGAAATTGATTCTTTCATTGAGAGCTCTCTGGGCTAAAACTAAGTTAAAAACTATTCATAAGATTACCCCCTATTACAATGCACCTATCGTGCTTATTTATAGTCTTGTTGTAGAAGGGAACTATTTAGAATATGATTTGCCTACGTAGAAGATCTTATTAATGGTTCACCTTTTTGTTCTTACGCATGTGTGCAAACAAAAGAAACACACGTTTTATTTATGTTGCAGGGTACTAGTTGAGCTTCCTCCGAGACTCGACTTTATTTATTAGGACTCGGCTTCTTTGTGACAATATTCTATTGAAAATCATTGTCATGTGGTGCAACAGTGCTCTTGTCGAGGGTTCGGTATCAAGGCTCGACTTAACTTCAACTTCAAAATTTCCAAGTTTTTGATGTACATTGTCACGGGGTGAGTTTTAGCCTTGACCTCAAGGTGTAACTTCACATTTTTGGCCTCAACTTGATCTTTTCTTCATAATTTTAGCCCTCAAAGGTTCTGTTATTCCTTCGATCGAAGTTTGATCTTCCTGCAGCTGTTGTTTTGCCTAAAAATTGATATGAAACTTCTTCGTCTTTTCACTTCTTCATCTTAAAAGCTAAAAACAATAATTAAGCCATAAAAGCACATTTTCATAGGAATTTATTTAAAAATGCATCAGAAATATGGCCAAAATGCTATGAAAATAATAAAGTAAAAGGAACTTATCAACTCACTTAGAAAATAAAATCGATAGACAACTCAAGGGATCCAATTTTTAAGAATGTAAAAATTTATGAAGTTAAGAAAATACGAGAACAATAGTTATAATAAGAAGACATTCATTTATAAAAACTGAAAATTTTAGTTTTCTCCCAACAAGTCCTTAAATAGCCAAATATGAGAATAAAAATTTAGATCAATCCATTCATTAAATTTTCCTCATGCTAAAACTTAAAACATTTTAAAGGTAATAATACTTATAATGATTTTTCTTCATAACCACATAAAGTTTCCTGTTTTGAAAAATACTTAGTTCAAAGAAGTTTAGTATGCAAATAAAATATTCATTAACTCTAAAATAAATATAAAATCATGATTTTCTTTAATCAAGTTCCATATTTACAAAATCCAAGAATTAAAATTTTGTTTAAGAACCAAACTTTGGAACATTTTAAAAAAAGATACACTTGGAGTTTTATATCATAAGTAAAACCATCTTTTATAAAATAAATTGTTAAACAAGATTTTTGAACAAATATAAGACGTTTGATATTTCAAAATATATGTTGAACCATAAAGTTTTATAAGTCACATAGTTATAAAAATGTAAGATAACATATTTTATCACAAGTTAAGAAATTGATTTCTTAGATAAAAACTCAACTTTGTTACTATCCACCAAGAATGTTTAATAAAAATTACTTTTGAGACAACATCACTAGTATCATGCATATAATATGAGTTAATTTGATTACCAAGTGATTTTAAAAAGTAGAAATATTTGTATGATTGATATAAAGTATCTAAGTAAAGTAAAACTTTGAAAAATACAAATTGAGGGCTGGAACTTTCGGGCCAGATTTGTACATACCCATTTTGAAACCCAAACAGCTTTAAGTGTAAAAAATAACATTAGAAATAGGTAGATCTTTTCGAGTAAGTAGAAAACGGCATTTAATATGCAAAATTCTAAGTTAAAATAAGCAAGTTATGACCAATTTAAGTTGAAATTTTCATCTATCCAAATTTCGATGAAAATAACAAGATAGAATTAAGAATTCAAGTAGAACTTCTATGAAATACTCAATTTAGGTATTTCTTTTGTCTAGGTGATGAGGAATACGAGACTTTCCTTCCTGAGGATTATTACAACTAAGAAGATTGCGATATGGATGAGTAAGTTTTTCCTCCTAATTTCATTACCTTGTTTGTGCTCGTAAAATAGTTGCACTAGCATGATAAGAAATGATAAAAATGGGTATGTATTAGGGATTGTCAAGGGTTAAGCATATGTTTCTTTTTCTTGTGTGATTAAGTGAATTCTAGGCATAACGTAACAATATAACATTTGTTTAACTATATTTATTCATTTGTATGCTTGATTGTCATGTGTATTTAAATTGATTAGTTGCCCTCAATGAATCATAATACGAAATGGTGTTAACAAGAAAATGGTCATGCATAGCATTCATTGAGTCGCATTTTTGGAAGGCTGCTACTCCTATGAGTAGAGTTAAATGGGCTGCGAGCGTGTTGAGACACGAGCCATGCTCCTTCCTAAGGAATCCACATCGCTCGAGGAATACGACCTTAGGTTCAGAGCCATGCCAACCGAATGCCTTGGGTGAGTGCCTAAGGACTAGCAGTAGAAGATCAAGAGGACCTTCATCAACAATTCTCTAAGAGGACCTTCATCAACAATTCCCTAACCCTTGATATAGAAGGCATAAATCCATTCTATGTATAGGTTTTGGATAACTATACATATATGTGTTCTTCATGTGATTGTTGCATAGGCATAGCACATGCTTGACTAATCAACTTATTTGTTTATGATTTTCGGTGTGAATGATAAGGAAATATCTTACTAAGCTCGTTGTAAACTTACACCCCATAGTTTTTATTGAAATAGGTATGCTTGAGACTTCATTCTAGGAAGAGACATTAAGGAAATCATTGGTAGATTATTGAGCTTTTACAAAAGAAGTGAGAGCATAGAAGGAATTTACCATCTTGAAATTTCTTTATGAGTAATATATGTTATGTTAATATTTTGAACATTTATAGGAAGTGTATTTGTTTAGACTTCAAGACATTAGCGGGGGTATGCCCTTAAGAAGTGTAATCGACCATGTTTATGTTTCATGTTAAGTATTTCTCTTGCCTTGTTACTTTAATTGTTATCAATATAAATTGTGCTACTTTGATGCGTCCCTTTGATTGTTATGTACGCCTTGTGCATAATATGGAAGCCTTTGCGTAACTAATGTAGTTATTCCTAAGCTTTAATATTGTGTATGGAGGGCTATCATGTTTAGGGTGCTCTTCGGGGCGTGACGACGACAGAAGCTGTGCTCTATGCACTTTATTTTACTTTGGCCACGACAAGCCTCGGTGTCTGTCGAAGGCTCGACCATAGGCTACAATGGGCACTATGCTAACACTTAAGACATATTTTTAGGCGTGACAATCTTCAGTGTCTGTTGTGGGCATGTTAAGGGCTCGACTTTAGGTCGCGATAGATACTGTGCATAAAAAACTTATCCCTTAACACTGACATAAGGCTTCCCACTGATCTTGTAATCAACCAAAATTGTATAACTCGAATATAATAATAATTAAGTGCTGTGATTTATCTAACCGAGTTTTAATTAAATGAAGTCCTATTATTTCTTTCCTTTAATCTGGTCAGCACTAGGCAAGTGCACCTATCACATGTAATATAGGAATGAAATATAGGGTCATATTCCTCGGAGTCATCGACAAGTACTATTACTCACCCTATTGATTATATTCTAGCAAATTAATTCAACTTAGCAATCAAAGTATCAACTACCTAATCTTGACTACAATTATGTTCATTACGATAATTAACGAAATTACGTTAACTTAACAATTAACAACACAACAGACTTGCTTCACCATGAATTAACATGTAATATTACTTTATTGTTTTTTTTTTTTTTTGTGTATTGCTTCACCATGAATTAACATGTAATATTACTTTATTGTTTTTTTTGTGTATTTCCTAACTGTAGGATTCCACTTATTAATTCAATATCTCTCTCGAGACTATTGAAACTTAACCTTAGCTTTGTTTACTGAAATCTCTTCCTAGTTAATAGCTGACTAAGACCACATTAAGCATATGATCCCAAGATAATTTTCCAATTATATGTAGAAGATTTCATAACCCTATCTCTAGGCGTTATGAGTAGCCTCTTGCTATATCCCAAATCTATTCCATGAGTAGATTTCTCAATCGCATCCCATGAAAATTTGATCTAATCCTAAGTCATGTACTACCTAGAATTAGAATACTTCAACACACTATAGAGATCAGAAAATCCCACAACAATTGGACTTTCATTCCATGTATGTACATGCGAATACACAGCTACACAAGCCCTAACAACTACTCACGCATAAAACAAAGAAGACAACACATTTTGAAAAAGAAAACGTAAGGCTTAAGAAGAAAGAATGTGGGAACAACCCTTAAAAATTGAAATTACTTATAGGTCTTGTATAATTTAATCTCATACACGAGTACAATGATGATAGATAAGATGGTAACAACAGATGGGAACAAGTGAGATAAATGGTGTGCATTAGAATGGTTGATCTATTGCTAATTTTCTTCTTGTAATGTTTCAAAAATGTACTTATATGTATCGTCCATTGGGTGCATTTGATGGGTGAAGATATGCATTAGTTGGACTTCATTCTTCTTCAAAAAGACACTTAAATTCTGAAATAGTGGGAAAATGTAATTAGCAATTGCCATCACGATAATTATTCGGCCCATTATCTCCTCAAAAACAATTATCTAAGGTAGATCATGGCTGTATCCTAGGTCGTTATCTTCTCAGATGGCAAAATCAACATGTCATCACATCTGCAATTTGCCCATATTAAAGACCGGCAATTCAATACCCTGTCAATCACGGCCATTATCCATATCGTGACGTCTTCTCATGCATGATGGGTGATATATCTGCTGATAAGGCCTTAGATGATCTAAGAGAGAGTATCAATGTGATGCCATATTCATTCTTCAAAAAGCTGGGCTCTCTGAACTTAAATCGACTCGTATGACTTTGCAACTTGCTGATCGCTCTTTAACATGCCCAATGGGAATTATTGAAGATGTCTTGGTGAAAGTTAGGAATTTTATATATCCTGTGGACTTTGTGGTCTTAGACATAGAAGAAGAAGGGGGTATGCCTTTAATTCTTGGCAGACCATTTCTTGCCACAGCAAGAGCACTCATTGATGTTGAAGGTAGCTAATTGATATTGCAAGTTGATAATGAGGAGATGGTTGTAAAAATTACCACACTAAGTTCTGAAAAACTTGTCATCAAAAGATCAGAGGTAGTTGATCAAATAACAAATAAACTCAATGATTTCATTTAAAAAGTGTTGTTGAACCACTAGATATAAGCCACCAATCAAGGCCAAGTGTGAAGACGTCATGCAAACCATGCTCTCCAAAGTCCAAAGGTAAGGGGAAGAGGGATCATGATGCAAATTCTGTAGCAATGTTGGGATCAACCTAACTATGGTCTATTATATGTGATCATTGTGGAAGGTGGGTCAAGAAATCCAATGCAACAACTATTGAAGGTTTTGAGCTTAAAGCGAAGAGACCTCACAACTCTAAATTTGACCCTACTTGATTGATTAAAGAAAGTGAAGGAAGTTGAGCTAAGATGTTAAACAAGTGCGCTTCTTAGGAGGCAATCAATGGCTAACTTAGGTTTGTTTAGTTCTTTTTGTTTTGTTTTTGTTTTCACTATCCTATGTCTTTTTCGCTGTCAAAATTGCAGGTTTTAAAAGAAGGAGATCAAGTTTGAATGAATGATCATGAAGTGTATTTTTAGTGTAGGGAAGCATCTAATACAAGTAAGAAACTCTTAGCTATCACTTTTAAGGATCCTAGGAATGAATTTTTCAATCTTGATACAGTCAAGTAGCTTAGAAAATCTAAAAAATTTGTAAGTATCCACACCATCGAGAGCATGAGTAGTGTTTAATGGGAGGCACTTAAGTCAAAGAGATTCTGGACAATATTTTGAACACTCCATTACCTCGAATACGCTTGTGTATGAGATGAGATACTTTCAAAAACACTCAAAACAAGCTCTCGAATTAAGTTTTAGGGTGTGTACGTGCCCAAACACGCTCGTATATTCCTTAACACACTCTAGAAAATCTTAAAAATCACTCTCGTATCATGTTTTCAAGGAGTGCACATCCTCAAACACGGGTATGTACATGGTAGGGCATAAAGTTTTAGACTCCATTTGAACTCTGGTCATGTTTTCGCACCCTACACGGCCACGAACACGACTGTGTACCCTCAGGGGCTGACCAACATTTGCTCCTTATTTCTCCCATTCTTCCTCATCCATTTCGATTTTGTTCCTTTATGATTTAAAACTTAAGAAAGTTCCTCTTCTTGTTATTTTTGTGATGTAAAAAAATTTGCTGCAATTTTCTTGCATCTCTTTGGACTTATTTTCCTAGACTTTAGGATAGGCTAACTTCTTTTTAGATCTCTTTTGCTGTTTTTCTTTTTGCTTTTGTTTTTCAAGCATAAGCTTTGAAGGGTTCATAACCTAACTGTTGAAGCATTCTCTTTTAAGTAACTGGATATGGAAAAATTTTTGCTGCTATCTTGAAAATCCGGGGAATTTCTAAAGTCCTTTTCTTTTTAATTTTCTTTCTTTTCCTTTTTCCTTATTTGTGTCTGAATTGGGAAGACATTGAGGACTATGTCTTAGATAAGTGTGGGCAAGGGATTTATAGGAAGAAGAATTTAGGTCTTGATTTGCTTATATTTTATATGCACTTGTTGATGTCAAAATTCCCTCACTTGTAAGTTTGCAATTGAGCTTAAATGTTGATTTTGAATTATTGAAACTTAGAATCTTGAAATTATACTCATTCATTTGTGATTAGTATTCAAGAGATAAAGTATAGTGACTTTGTGCCTTGCTCACTTGTTTTAAACTTAGTATACTTAGTTAAAGTTTTAGGATGAAATCTAAGTGGAGTAAATTTACTTACTATTTAATAATTGAATCTAAAGTTGTGGAAGAGGTTAGAAGTTTCTTGTTTAAAGTTAAATGGTTGTGTTTCTAAGGTCGTTGGTTAGTATATTTACTTTTCAAAAACTTTGAGAGCCCTTCTAACCTTTTGTGAAAGGGGTATAGGAAATCAATTCACTTAATGATTTTTTTGAACAATCTCTTTGAAAAAAATGAATCAATTATTGTGCGTAACAGAATATAAAAGCTTAGTTGATATAGGTAGCCTTTGGTCCCTTAGAAGAGCAAAGTCTGACCTCACTGTTGACTATATAAGCTTCTTGTAAACAATTGATGGAAAAAATAAAATAAAATAAAGCTAAAAAGAAGCAGGCTACACCCCCGTCAGAGGAAAAATGAAAAGATGCGGCTAAAACTCGTCCCTCTAAAAGCTATAAAAAAAATTTTTTTGAAGAGATTTCAATCAAAGAGAAGAAAATCCAGGGGAATGATGGATATCATATACTTTCATTCTAGGTTACTGAGTTTAAAGAGGTAGTTGAATGGTTTTTATACTCTCTAATTAGTGGTGAGATGAAACTAAGCCGCTTTTGCTTTGTTTGACTTTGTGTTTCTTCTATAACTTGGAAGCGGTTATTAAATGGTAAGGGTAATAGTTTGATTTACTTGGATTAATCTTAAAAATTGATTATAGTATACAAGTACAAGTACAATTATCATAGGTTTGAGCTGTAAGCACTCATGAGTCACTTTGGGTTAATTGAATTCGAGAATGCTACCATTGTTATGATAATTGTTAATGGTACAACTGATGAGAGACTCTTTTGTCCTCATTTTTTTGCTTGAGGACAAGCAAACAGTTAAGTGTTAAGCAATACTTGATAAGTGTCAAAAAACCTTATTTCTAGTACTTATTGCATATGATTTTATATGTATTTCGTGTGAATTTATCAAGAAAATGATACTTAATTGATTAATATTTGATTTCAGGGTTTTAGGGAACATATTTCAAAGATTTAAGGATGATTCAAGCAAAAACAAGATGAAATTTGACAAAGGATTCAAAAGGTTGGTTTTCTATTCTACACAATCTTGAACATGGCCATGCAGACATTGGGGCAGAGCTCTAAAAAGTGACTAGAAAGTTTCCCAAATTGTACCCTAGTTACTGCCCAAGAAGTGTAGAAGGTTGTGTTGGAGAAAAAATGCAGCCAGAGGCGAAAATGAAGACTTCCCAGAGTGCACAACCCCGAGCACGGCCATGTAGGAGGTAGGGCACATTCGAAGACGGTTGCAACACTATAAATAGCCGTTCCAACTTTTAGTTTTGAATCCTTACACATTCTATACATCCTTAGACACGTTTTAAAAACCCTAAGAGAGGAAAAAGGAAGAACTTCAAGGGAAAAGTGCCGTCCAATTTGAAGATCACAAAACAACAAATGAGTTTTATTAGTCTTGATTCTTTCTTGTCTTTTTCTATTTCCTTTATCATGAACTCCATGGAGCAGTAGATTGTTCATGCCCTAATTATGTGAAACCTAAACCATGTGCTTAAATTGATGATTGATTTATATTATTGATTTCCTTGAATCTATCCATGTATTATAATTATCTTGTAATGAATTATGGCCAGATTTGTTACTTGTCCAATTTTTGTTAGATAGAAAGAGGTTTTATCTGACAAGATAGATCCTTATTAATAGAAGACTTGCATGTTTTATCTAGAGGTAGGAAAAACTTAAGTTTCTGCATAAAAGATTTAATCTTTGATTAGGGTTTTGTTTCCTTAATGCAATTTTGTAAGGCGTTGGTTAGGGAGAGGTCTCTACCATCTCTTATGAGATTAGGAATCAATTAACTCGAGGGAGTAATTGTTTTAATTGTGAATCCTACAATTCAAGAGATCAATCATTAATCAATCTATTTCTTTTATGAGATTTGACGGTTTAGGGTGGAACATGATTAGGTTATGGTTCTGTGATTTGATATATTTATTGAAAAGAACCAAAATTGATTCTAGGGTTGAAAAATTTAGATAATTAGTAGTTAAAGATTGGATATTTCTTCATATGATTAGACTGAATAGTGGAAAAAAGGTGATTCTAGTACTTGTTTCGTAGATTCCTGTGGACGATACCAATTGTAATCCTATACTATTATAGATAGGTATACTTGCCTAGCTTGATCGTAGGATTTAAATTGGGTCTTTAGAATTTGATACGATCACATCAATACTTCATAAAGAAAACACAACGTAACGTTTTTTTCGCAAACAAATGCTAAACTACACGACCTAATAGTCTAGGTCTTGATTACAAAATTTGCTATTGGACTCATGGGATGCTCATCCTTCCTTCTATTTTCTACCTTCTTCTTTTCTTCCTCATTCTAATTCCTTTTTTCCTTCTTTCGAACCTACGGGGATGGTGCATCACCTGGATTTCAGCTCAATGATCCTCTTTGCCTCTTACCTAAACGAACTCAAGTACCTTGCTATTTCCCTTCTCCTTTCTCTCGTAAGCTCTCTTACTTGCTCAGACATTCTAGCACTTTCATTACTTTTCAGGGTCGCCATATGTTCTTGACGGGTTTCTTCTTAGTGGCTGATGGGTTGTGGATTCTCATGACATACTACTACGGCCAGCCAAATACTCACTTTGCACATACACATTCTTCCAAAGTAGGGGGTCTAGAGATTTAATGTCAAACTCGATATTCATCCTTGCTGGAAAATTCATTATGTCTTCATTCATTGGGGGAGTGATCTCATGATTCATTACAGTCATCCGAGCTTGGCCTTCTTCATTCTATTGGTTGTTTCCATGATGATTGTTTTCTTCCTCGTTCCATTCCTCCTCCATCCATGGTATATTGGCGTTTCCTCCAACTGGTTCTTGTTCCGGTTCCTCTTTTGGGTCTTCCTCTAGATCCTTTTTGGGTCTTCCTTGGATCCTCTTCTGGATCTTCGACTTCTTCTTCTTCCATCTCGGGTTCTTCGTTCTAGCTTCTCCCATGGCAACATCCACTACCACCTCATTGTTAGCTAGTTAGATCCCTGTTCGGGCAGGTGATTGAGTTGACACATTGCTCGATGCCCATAGCGTATTTTGATGTATTCCTTGCTAATAAAAAGCATCCTTGAAATCTACTCTACAACAATCATTATGATCCATAATTCATCATGGGTGTAAACATACAAAGGTCTAATCGATTCCATGTTTGGAAATCTAGAAAGGTTGGTTCTCCTTCCCTTTCGCAACATGAAAGTAGCTTCTCACAGCATGGTATGTCCATATGCATGCATAGCGATTCTCTTAATGGCATATATCACTTCCAACTCAGACCATCTCTTTTTCCGTATTGGGTAATACCTTATTGTCGTCACAATCCTTTGCCACTCAATGTTCCTTAGCCTCCTTTTCCACAAAATGAACATCTTCTTGATAGACTTTGGTCTTCCCGCTAGGGTGAACTCCTTGCATAGAACTCTAAGCCTTAAGCGATAGTTAGCAAAAGTTTCAGCGGGTCTTATGGAATTGCTGGCTTCCACACGTGTTTCACCTAAGGTCATCTATTCATACAAAAGAAAAGAAAAAAATTAGCAAACCTATTCTACCCATACTAATATTTCTATTTTTTTTTTCTACTTGTTTCTTCTTAAGTTTATTTATATTATTATGATATTAAGTTTTTAACCATATCAACTTAAATTGTCATGCCTCAAAGGATACCCTAAATGTGATAACCTGCCACACTTAAATTTAAGACTTAAGTATGATAACCTTAGTTATCCCAAAAGTCTCAATATTGGGTGTAAGCGTACTTTCACGATCGTAACGGACCGGATCTTTGAAACAAGCCGTTTAAGGAGTTATACATAACAACAATTAAAAAGGTAAATCATAACAATATAATCAAGGTTCTAAAATATGAAGAGTCTTATAAACCTTAAGGCACATTCCATTGATAAATCAACTAATTTTATCAAAGTCCATTTTCAAATAATTACATTTTTCACTTTCTACTTGGAAATCTATATCTACTTCTAATTTTTGACTTCTAACCAATAGCTATTGGCTCTAAAAGTTATTACCTAGGTGAAGTATCCCCTAGGCTCTAACCAAAGATATGAGTGCTGTAAGAGATACCTAAGAGGGTATAAGCTATGCACTTAGTGAGAACTATTTCCACAATTAAATACCCAACAACCAATAATCAAAACAAGTTTATTTAAACAACCATATGAGATGCACAAGCACGTGAGCAAACAATACTGTCACGCCCATAGGGTATCCTAAACGTAACAGCCCGCCACATACTATATAAGACTCTCTAAATTCTATCCGAGGCCTTCGAGAGTCTTGTATAGATGTAAAGCGTCCCTTTACGACAATAGAATACTCAATCAATGGAGTTAAGAAGTTTAATGTGGCATTCATTAGCCATAGATCATAAACTAAAACACATATATAATTTACAAAGTCTAAGGGCCATTCCCCCGCAAAATAATATTAAATCCATTACAGTCATCCAGAGTCCTTTAGTTTCCAACGGAAGTCTAAACAAAATCGAAATAAACTTCTAAGCGAAACTCCTAACTCCGGTACCTGAGCTGTAGCCTGCCTTGGCCTAAGCCAAATGAATCATGCTGCAACAAGTAAAAACTATAGGGGCGTAAGCTAACTAGCTTAGTGAGTGAAAACTTCCATATCACAATTAAGACAAATCATTCAAGCAAGTGGTTACTCAAGCAAATGATATGTTCAAGAAACATATGACCAGCCGGAAATCATATGTGGATGGACTTGCACCCTCCATCCCGGGTTAGCAGATTAACGAATCCTGCGGTATGACGCCGTTTAAGCTCACGGTTAACTGAACAATAATTCATTTTATGGATTGATTAACCAACATATTCATTTTATGGGTCACGAAAAACCAAAAATGCTAATGCTCCATCCCATCATGATATGAATGAGTTCAATTATAATTGAGGTCCAATAATAGATCACTCCAATTCTTTTAGGTGCCCAACAATTATTCGTAGACAATCAATCATAACTCCTAGCTATACAAGCAGTAGCTTAACACCCGGTTTTGATATTTCTTAAGTTCAATTTCACATATCAACAGCAGACAAGTATATAATTCCCATATACCCCATCATGCATATTCATTTTTATCTTTGCCTAAACATCTAATGCCACTATCATTACAATCACAAGCAATAATTGAGAGCGGAAGTAATACTCACTCGCCCATGGTACGCCGGTCTCTTAATAGTAGTAGTCGGGTGGTAGGGTATCGTCATGCTCGGGATCACCTACCAAATAAGAACAACCTAATAAGAATCTCATCACTAAACTAATTCAAGCTATGCATCTAAACTACACAAAATCGGAATTCTCGCTATTTGCGAAAGTTCCAACTTAAAACGGCTATAACTTGGTCATTTTAACTCGGAATTTGGCAAATTTTATATCGATTTCTATCTACTTCGAAAGATCTATCTATTTCTAATATTATTTTCAAGTTTTGAAAACATTAAGGTCACGAACAGTGGGATCAGATCTGTTCTATAACTTTCCTTTTTCCGAAAAATTGTTTCGCAATTGGTAAAAATGTTTCTAGTTGATGATTCATGTATAGATGGTATATGAATGAATTCCTAGTATGAATTTCATGTAATGAGTTCAATATATGCATGGTCTTGATGATTTTTGATGATGAACTCTTATGAACTCCTAATTATCATAAAACTCCATGATGGTCACTTCTAAAAATCTATTCTTTCCAACTTTGCATTCCCTAGGGTTTTTAGGATTCTATTCTTGGAATTTACTTGTTATCTAAATAAAAATGAGTCCTTAACATCTATACTATCCATGACCTTCATTTATGCATAAAAATCCACATTTTTCACTTGGCAAATATGTTTTTAAACAAGCTTTTCACAAAAATCCGAATTTTGGAAATTTTCTTTTCTTGCATTTTTCCTATGAGAAAACTTGTTTAATGCATCAAAATTTGAAGCTTTATTATATCTATTGTCTAAGGACTTCATTTAACTCATAAAACATTCAATTTAAGCTTGGATACTAAGTGTTTATGTAGGCATTATTCCAAATTACGAATTTAACAAACTAACCACTATCTCAAGATTTTCTATCCTAACTCCACTACTTGTTTTACATATTACTCATGCTTAAACTCATTCAAACTTGTAAAAATCTTTCCTTAAAGATATCTATCACACATACCCTTCATTTTTCATGTAAAATATGAGTTTCAAGGTAGTTCTAGTGGTTTTTAAGATAGGGTTCCAAAATCATCCGAATTTTCATAAGACATTTCTAGCAAAAATCTTTTCTTTTTCAAGTTTCTTGCTTCATATACATGAAGATCTATCATCTAACACATCTATACACATGCAAGTCTAAGCTTTTATGATCATTAATGCATGAAAGCTCAAAATAACCATATGAACATAAATGTAGATGAAGGCATGAATGTCTAAACACTAGATCTACCATATATAGTGCATGAATCATGAGTTTCATGGCATGAACCTAACTTTCCATGCAAGATCCTACTTTACATGCATGAACATAACATTATCTCAACAAAAACTCTTTTAAACACTAGATCCACTTCTTGTGATGGCTTGATATTCTTGTATTAGTGTTTTCATGTCCCTTGCACATGCTCATTGGGATTAAAAGTGGAAAACACTCAAAAATGGTCTTGCCATTACAAGGTTAGGAATAACAAAGCTTAGAATCATCATCTAAAGGATGATTTGAAGAAGAAAAGAAGATGAAACAAACTTGTGGAAGTGTGCATGTGTGTGTGTGTGTCACGGCAATGTAGGGAGAAAGAAGAGAGAGTTTTTCAACCTTTTCAAAATTTTAGAAGAGTAAAAATGAGAAGAGAGAGAGAACATAAGCTTATATAATAGGTGGATTAGGGTTTTAATTGAATAAAATGAGTAAAATAAAACAAAAATGAGGGGGAAATTGGGGAGGGGGGCCGGCCAAGGGGGTGAGAGAGAGAGGATTTGAAATTTGATAGAATTTGGATTTTATTAATAAAATGTAATAATTGTATTAATTAATTAGGAAACAAAATTTCTTGGAAAAGAAAATTGTAATGAGTAGTTGTAAGGATGTAAGAATAGGGTATGGGTAGTGTGTAGTGTAGGTTGTACTTGTGAATAGTAGACAAGACATCTACTTTACTGGTTGTAACAAAAATACGGAAAAAGGCTATAACTGTAATTTTTATAGCCCGAAAAATTATAAAATTGATATTTTTGAAATCCTTATAAAATTTCGTTCTAATGAATATTCCAGAACATTTTTCTGAGTTTGTGGTCCCAGGGCACGATTTTTCGTAATTGAGCTCGGGAAGGCCCGGAATTGAAAAATTCCCGAATTTAAAACTTTCTAAGGTTTAAAATATACTTTAAAACAATAATTCATATTCATTTACTTTATAAAACTTCTTTTATTATGAAACCAAAGGAAAGACGAATTTAGAGTTTCTAAGCTTCTCTCACTAGACTTAAACTGGACTGGATTAGGGTTTCGCTTTTCAACTCCCAGGGTTTACTTAACTACTGAGAATACCAGGGTTTACAAATACATACAATTTTTTGGGAATCATATATTGAATGGATTTACCCTCCATTCGAGGTTAGGTGTTCCAGGCTGATTAGACCGATTTTCATAATTATAAATCCTTTGTAGTTTTTGTTCAAGTCACTACCTAGCTGCAAAAATACAATTTCTTTCTTTGTAGTTTACCCACTACTGCATAATATAGTTTATTCAGGTGTTTATGCACTACAATTTAATTTGGGTAACCCTTCGCTATCACGCCCCAAAGGGTATCCTAAACGTGGCAGTCCGCCATACACAATATTAAAGCCTAGGAATGACCCTTAGTCACACGAAGGTTTCCATACTATGTACAAGACGTCTAACACATGGAGGAGACACATCGGAGTAATGCATTTTATATTGGTACAACTTGAGTAACAATGTAAAGGAAATACAATTCACTATACTTCAAATTACAATTCATCAAAGGTTTCGCTACATAAACTATTACAATACAGTTCACAAAACCTAGCTAATATCTTCAAGTATTCTTACTTCCTACCAGAATCTCGAAGTCATATTCGACTTCAACCATCTCGATCCCTACGTAGCCTTCTTGAGTTAATCGTTCATTCAAACATCTATTAAGGTATAAGCTACGTGAGAATTCTTTAATTACGTACCATAACAAGCAAGTTATAAATCATTCATATGATATGCATGAACAAACACATGAGTAGACAATTATGTATGGGTATTCGGAACCCATACACAGAACGGATTTACGCCCTCCGTATCAAGGGTTAGGGATGGTATTGAAAGTCTACACGACCGCTGCTAGTCCCGAAGCCCTCAGGCTCAAGCACTCGACTCGGCTAGGCTCACATACATGATGCATCCCCGGTGCGCCTTAGTTCCCTATGAATGAGCTTTGATACCGATCTCATTATCCAAACGAGTCCTTGGACCATACCGATCGACTTGCATAGGAGTAGCACGCTACCAAATGCAATATGTCCGATGTGACGCATGACCAATTTGTTTTTGCTTAGGTCAAATTATTCATACATTCTTTAGAGTGACCAACCAATATCATATACATAAACAGAAATAATATGAACAGTGCAGTTATCCAATCGAATCATGGTTTCAATATGCTTTAGTATTCTTTGGCATGCATATATTAAAGTCTATCATCTATCCCATCCCCATTCATATTGGTTTTTATCTTGTTCCCATAATTCTAATTTAACTAGCTACAAGCACAAACAAGGTAACAAAATAAGAGAAAAACTCACTCGGCCATTGGATCACCGGTCTCTTAGTAAAAATAATCTGGTGGTATGGAATCGTCGATTTTGGGGTCACCTAAAAAGGAAGAAATACTCTAATAAGTATTTCATTACTTAACTAATCCAAACTATTTAACAAATCTAGAAAATTCGTAATTCTCGTTCTACGTGGGAATTCCAACTTAAAACAGCCATAACTTGATCGTTTTAACTCGGAATTTAGCAAATTATACATCGATTTCTATCTACTTAGAAATTTATCTAATTCTAATATTATTTTCAAGTTTTGAAAATGTTTAGGTCACGAAACAGAAGGATCAGTTCTGATCAGTAGCAATTTCCAATTCTGAAAAATAGTTTTGGAAATATTTGTAATGTTCCTACTATATAGATTAACTATACATGCAATATGAACAAGTTACTATTATAAATGATATGTCATGAGATATATATATATATATATATACATGTTCTTGATGATATTGAATAAAAGAAATTTTTTGAGAACTTTTTCCTCGTAAGATTTTATGAAAAATCAACTTAGAAAGGCTAGTCTTATATTCTTGACAATCCCTGCTTGTTTTTAGAAAAATTCTTAATAAAATTTATTTATTCTTGTTAAAATTAAACCTTCATTATGTATATTCCTTAAGGCTTTGCTTTTCAATAAAAATTTTCATTTTACACTTCGTAAACACATTCTTAAAATTAGTTCATTCCAAAATCCGAATTTTATAAAATTGTTTTTGTGGTGATTCCTTTAAGTAAAAATCATTTTGTACTTAGAAAATTAAGGCTCAACCATACCTAGCCACTAAGGACTTCATTTCTTTAATAAAACTTCTATTTTGAGTTTGAAAAGTAAGTGTTTCATGTCATTACTCCATTATTATGAATTTCTTAAAATGACAAACAACTCAAATTTTCCTACTTTATTTCTACTCCTTGTTCTACATGTTTTTTTTAGCAAATCCCATCTCAACTTATAAAAATCATTGCTTGATGATATCTATTACCTATACTCTTCATTTTTCATATGAAACACAAGTTTTGGAGTTGATAAAAGGGTTTTTAAGACATGGTCTTGAAACCATCTGAATTTCACAAAGTTAGGATAAAACTCAAATTTTATATTTTGTAATCTCTTCCCATTTTGAGAATCTCTATTAGTAGATCTACCATTTACTTATCAAAAACATCTTCTATTGATACTTATTCCATAAGCCTTTCATTTTTTAAACAAATCCTTCATTTTGATGTTGAAAAATGGGTTTTCAAAATTGGTCTTGGTTGAGATCCGAATTTACAAAATTTATTTTTGGACATATCTTTTGATAAAATCTATCTAAACTTATGAAAAATCATCCTTTACATATCCTATCTTAAGAGCCTTCCATTTCTTGAATAAAAACTTTATTTTTGAGTTGGAAAACATGTTTTTAAACTATACTTGGCCTAAATCCGAAAATAGAGTTTTGTTCTGAAAAATAATCTTTGAAAATAATCTTTGAACCATATAAAATGAAGTCTTGGTGATATATATACATTAAGCCTTCATTATCTCAAGTAAAAATTTCATTTTGGTACTTACAAAGTGGTTTTTAAAAATGGGTCTTGCCTAGAACGAATTTCACCATTTTTTTAAGTTTAAAACCAAGATCTACAATTTCTATGAACATAAATATAAAAGAAATCCATGGTAGTAAACTATAAACTCATAGATCTAAACATAAACATAAGCAAAGATACAAAAAAGTTAGATCTACAAAATATAACTACTTCTAGCAAGAAAATAATAATAATAATAATACAAGAGAATAATCATAGATAAGAGGAGTGTTTTATTTTGGCATCATCATCTTTAGCTTTTAAGCATATGGAATGTCATTTGATGCATGAAACTCTCATTATACTTTACTTACATCAACTATGGAAGCTTTGGACAAGAGTTGTATCAAAGGATCTTGAAGAAATATGTGTGGGAGCTCAAATAAAGAATAGGGGCAGCAAGGTTTTCTTATAAGAGCAAGAGAAAATGAAGAGAGAAAGAGAGGAAAAATAGAAGAAAGTGTAAGGAATGGTAAATGTTTGAAGGTGTAAATGAGAGAGAGATAGAATGAGTTAAATACACATTAAGTAAAGTAAAAAAAAAAATAAAATGGTAGGCTATAGATTACAATAGCGTGCGTGAATTTTGGGAGAAGAGAGAAAGAGAATTTGGTTGGCTTTTGACTTAAAAATGTAATGTGTAATTAATGTGTAAGTGTTGCTTCTTAAAGAATGGTTGAAAGAGATTTATTTTAATCAATTTGGAGTATTTCAAAGGACACAAAAGGCAACCAAAAGGAGTCAAAATTTCTGCCATGAAGTGATAATGAAGTGTAGAAAGATTGAACTGAAAAAGAAGTGATGTGTGAAAGGTGTACTTAAAGGTATAGGTTATAAGAGTACTTTTTAATAAAATAAAATAAAATAAATAGAAAATTCATTCCAAATATTTGTAACAGATTTTTCATAATTAAAATAAGATTATTAATTAATTTATTTTAGTGAATTATCTAATAAGTTACTAGTATGATCAAAATACGCGAATATGAGCTATAATTGATATTTATATAACCCGAGAAATTCTAAAAAAAATATTTTATGAAAATAAAAATATTTTAAAATATTTTCCAATTATTAAATTAATTTATTTTATTTTTAGTATTAGGTCTTCAAAAGAATTTGATCCCGTAAAAACCCGAAATGAACTAAATTTTTAAAAACAGAGTTTTCTATGATATATAAAATATTTATCGAAAAAGTATAAGGGTTTACAAGATTAGTAAAATCGTGTAATGAAATAGTAGTGAATAGTGCAAAAAAATAGTTAATTATTGGTAATAAAGAAATACGAATATAATAGCAAAATCAGATATTTTTAGTTATTGAAAAATTATAAAACTGAAATTTTTGAAATCCTTATGAAAATACGAGTCTAACATATTAATGGTATATTTTTGATATCTCGAGTCCCAGGACTCGCTTTTTAAAGTCTATATCCGAACGGGTTCGAAATAGGTCAAAAATTTACCAATTTGATATTTTTAAGCGACCTTATATTACTACGAGCTACTCTACACTTAAACTGCACCTCGGCCTTTAAGGTTAAGAGCGCAAGATTGCCAGACTTAAACTACTGTATTCCACTTAGGGTTTTCGGGTGATTTTCCGGTTTAGATCTTTACTAATTTGGAACTAGGGGTTTATGTTTATACATTGTAAGCCCTGGAAAATTTCAGTAAATAATTCCAAAATAAACATTTACAATAAACTTTGAAAATGACTCCCAATTAAAACTGAACTTCAACTAATCTGAAATCTAAAACAAATCCAGAAATTTCTTAATCTTGAACAAAGAGAAAATCCTTAAAAGTAACATAAGAACTTAATAGTTTCCAAATCCAAAACTACTACGTATAACAAACTCTATGCTTAACCTTGACTTGTAAAATCGGTATTATAGAACCTAAAAACAATTTATTAAATAGTAAGTAATAATAAACCTTCAGATATAAAACCTGATTTAGGAATTCTGAAAACGTTAGGAGATATAAAATACCTACGAAAATAAAATAATGAATAAATATTCTCAAATTAAATATGTTGTATAAATATAAAACATCAGCTTCCAAGTTGGCAACGATCTAAACTAGGAAGTCAATCGGAAAACCTAAGCCAACAATTCCTGGAAACCCTAGTAGGTTAAACCCGGCAATCCCGAAATCCTACACCAAGGAGTCGAAATATGAGCAAAGATTGTAGTTTAGGTCGCAATAATACTAAAATGATTTATAATACAAGATTAGCGAGTTCTCTATCTATTTTAAACCCGGTCGGGTACAGACTTCAAAAAACGTGCCTCCAGGATTCGAAACATCAGATATATGATATTAGTACCATTAGAATCATAATTTCATAAAATTCCAAGTACCTCAGTGGTACTAATTTTGGATTGCTTGTAAACCCGGTTTTTCTAGTAACCAAGTAAACTTCGTAAAGAAGAAACCAAAACCCTAAATAGGATTAGTACAAGCAACCTAGGAACCCTAGGTCCGGTTTTTCTTGATTTCCATATACAAGAACCTCTATAGAATAATTTAATGTGGATTATTGTTTTATAGTATATTTCAAACCATATGAAGTTTTGATTTCGAAAAATTTTTCATTCGGCTTTTCTGAGTTTTTCCATTCGGGCTTATCAGAGCTCTTTTACGGAAAAGCGAGCCTCGAGACTAGAAACTCAGAAAAATTTTGAAATGTTCTTTAAAACCGAGATTTTATAAGGATTTCAAAAATATAAGTTTTATAATTTTTCCGGGCTATAAAAATTATAGTTATAGCCTTTTTCCCGTATTTTCTTTACTACCGGTAAAGTAGATGTCTTGTCTACTATTTACCACTATTCACAAGTACAACCTACATTACACACTACCCATGCCCTAGTCTTAATTCCTTACAACTACTCATTATATTTTCTTTTCCAAGAAATTTTTGTTTTTTGCTAAATTATTACATTTTATTACATAAATTACAAGTTCAAACAAAATTAAATCGCTCCTTCTCTCTCTCAATTGATGGCCGGCGAACAACCCCCCCCCCCCCCCCCCCCCCCCCCTCCCAACATTTTTCCCCCTTAAATTGTTTTATTTCTTCTTTTATTAATACAAACAAACCCTAATTTACTTAATATATAAACTCATTTTCATTCCTCTCTTCATTTCTACTCTTTCAAAAATTTTTACAGAGTAAAAACTCTCTCTTCTTCTTCCTCTCCTTGCCGTGAACCCCAACCCCCCACACACATACACAAGTTTCATTTCTTCTCCATTTCTTCATCAAATCTTTCCTTAAGTGATATTTTTAAGCTTTATTACTACTTAATCAGTAATGCAAGACCATTCATGTGTATTTTCATCTTAAATCCCATGAGCAAGTGCTAGGGATAAGAAAATGCTAATACATGAATATCAAGCCATCACAAGGGTAGATCTTATATTTGATGAGCTTTTGTTGAAATATTAATATGTTTCATGCATGTAAAAGTAGAGATCTTGCATGAAAAATATATATTCATACACCTTTAAACTCTTTTTCATGCACTATAAGTAGTAGATCTAGCATTTAGATACTCATATTAGACTTGACATTCATATTCATATAGATATTTTGTGTTTTCATGCATTAATGCACATAAAGATTTAGTCTTGTATATATAAATGTGATAGTTGGTAGATCTTTATGAAGATAAGACAAGGAACTTGAAAAGAAAGGCTTTTATTAGAAATGTTCAAAAGAAAATTCGTATGATTTTCAAGACCTATTTTAAAACCCTTATAACCACTTTGAAACTCATATTTTATATGAAAAATGAAGGGTATAAGTAATAGGTATCATTAAGTAATGATTTTTATAAGTTGAAATGAGTTTGGATATGAGTAATGTGTAAAACAAGTAGTGGAATCAAGATGGAAAATTTTGAGTTGGTATTCAACTTTAAAATTCGTAACTTTGGATGATGCCTATGTAAACACTTAGTGTTCAAGCTCAAAATGAATGTTTTATGTGTTAAATGAAGTCCTTAGGTAGTGGATATAGTAAAGCCTTAAATTTTGATGCATTACACAAGTTTTCTCAAAGAAATCATTCAAAAAATGGATTTTCTAAAATTCGATTTTTGAGAAAAGCCTACTCAAAAACATATTTGCAAATTGAAAAATGTAAATTTTTATGTAGAAATGAAGGTCTTGGATAGTATAAATGATGAAGACTTATTTTTAATTAAGATAACTAGGAATTTCTAAGAATGAAATCCAAAACATTAGTGAGATGTCAAAGTTAGACAATTGGATTTTCAAGAAGTAGTTATTGTTGGAGTCTTGTGAAATTTAGGAGTCCTCTAAGTTTCCTTTATAAAAAAAAAAAAAAAAAATCATCAAGATCATGCATACATTGGACTCATCACATGTCATTCATGATAGGAACTCATTCATGTTTTATATACTTGAATCATCAACTAGATACGTTTCAAACAAGTGCGAAACTATTTTTCGGAATTGGGAATGGATACTGATCAGATATGATCCCTCTGTTCTGACCTAAATGTTTTCAAAACTTGGAAATAATATTAGAAATAGATAGATTTTTCGAAGTAGATAAAAATCGATAAAAAATTTGCGAAATTCCGAGTTAAAATAACCAAGTTATGGCCGTTTTAACTTGGAACTTCCGCAAATAGCAAGAATCACGATTTTGTTTAGTTTTGATACATAGTTTGGATTAGTTAACTGATGAAATACTAATTAGGGTATTCTTCTTTGGTAGGTGATCCCAAGACCGACGAATCCCTACCACCCGATTATTACTATTAAAAGACCGGCGTACCATGGCCGGGTGAGTATCACTTCCACTTTCAATTATTGTTTGTGATTGTAATGATAGCTGCACTAGTTACTTAGCAAAGATGAAATGAATATGCATGATGGGGTTAAATGGGAATTATCTTTTTCTGCGGATATTGCTTGATCACTTAAAAGAACTGGTATAATTGATTATTCGATATTGAAGGTAAAATTGAACTCATTCATAACACGATGGGGATGGAGCATTAGCATTTTTTGGTTTTTCGTGATCCATAAAACGAATATGAGTTGGTATGAGTTGGTTAATCGTGATCCATAAAACGAATATATAAGTTGGTTGACCGTGAGCCTAAATGACGTCGTACCGCAGGATTCGTTAATCTGCTAACCCGGGATGGAGGGTGCAAGTCCATCCACATATGATTTTCGGCTAGTCATATGTTTGTTGAATTCACGTATTTGATGCATACCAGTTGACTGATTAATCACTTGCTTGAATGTTATGTTTTAATTGTGATATGGAAGTTCTCACTCACTAAGCTAGTGTAGCTTATACCCCAATAGTTTCCTGTTGCAGTATGAATACTTATGGCTATCTCCAAGGAGCCGCTATCATCAGTACAGCTCTTGGACATTAAGAGCTTTTGATGAGGTTGGGACCTAGAAGTAGGCACGGACTTCTAAATGAGTCTCCTAAATTGGTATTTGAAGGATAACATAAGAGACTTTGAGAATATAAGAAATCTTAATGTTTTGACGGGGGTATGCCCCTTAGATCATGTAATAGAATAAGTCTAATTGTAACTGCTATGATTTACATTCGTGTTGCTATGTATGTCACCTTAAACTATTGCAAAGCATGGTCTTTAATGTGAAGTGAGCCTTACACCCCGATGTTCAAACTCATGGGAAGACTAAGGTTGCCTTACTTGAGTTTAAATATCGAGTGTGGTGGACTATCACGTTTAGGGCACTCTTTGGGGCGTGACATACATCACATTTAGTCTGAGAAATTTATTTTAAATTTTATTTTTGTAAGTATTTAGTATCTCTTAACGTTTTCAGAATTCTTGAATTGGGTTTTATTTCGAAGGTTTATCATTATTTACTTTTTAATAATTTGTTTTTGGGTTCTATATTACCTTATTTTACAAGCCAAAGTTAAGTATAGAATTTATCGTACGTAGTGGTTTTGAATTTGAAGACTGTTGAGTTCTTATTTTACTTTTAAGGAATCTCATTTTCTCAAGATTAAGGAATTTCTGGATTCGTTCGTGATTTAGAACTAGTTGAAGTTTAATTTTAATTTGGAGTCATTTTTAGAGTTTATTTTCAATATTTATTTTGAAATTATTTACTGAAATTTTTCGAAGCTTACATTCGCCATTTTATAGATCTTACGAGCTCTATGAACCTCCTTACTTATGCCTTGGTCCTATTAAGGGTATAGTAATGACTGCAATGAACTTACCCAATGGTATACATTAATCAATTTAATTAAATACTCATGGCATGATTAAGTATATTATGGGTGATCATAGAATTTACAGATCATCATTCCTATATTAGATCAAACACTCATTATAAATAATTCCTGCCTTGATATATTTATTCATAATTTCAAGCATATATGTAAAGCACATGCACTTTTTCCATTTTATCTTTTCTTAATTCCTAGGCCACTAATTTACAAGCAAAAGCATAAGTGCAAAAATGTAAGACATAAACTCATTCGGCTATTTGCGCTGAAACTTCTAGTCAAAGTAATCATCGGGGCATGGGAATTCAATCTCCACATCACCTATACAATAGAAATACCTAAAATGAGTATTTGTTGGAAGTTCTTCTTAAACTTGCTAATTCTATTCACTAAGTTCGTAAAAAATCATATAGGATGAAATTCCAACTTAAAATGACCATAACTTGCTCATTTTAACTCGGAATTTCACATATTATAACTGTTTTTTACCTACTCGAAAAGATCTATCTATTTCTAATGTTATTTTTGTCATAAAAAGTCCTTTGGATCGTGAAATAGGTAGGTACATAATCACCACAAAAATCCAACCCTTGAAACACAATTTTCAAACTTTTCTTTATCCAAAAATCCTTTAGCAAAATATATATATATTTATATGGTTGGAAAATCTTTGAATACATATATATATAGACTCATATTGCATGCAAAATTTCTAATGGTGTTGTTTCAATGATTATTTTTTTCATAAAATAATCTGTTTTATGGTGTTAAAACTTGAGTTTTAACAATTTCTTTTCTAAGTGTTTTGAAAAAACTTTATAAATTCTTAGGTTATTACAAATGAGTATATTCCTATTTTGTTTTCTAATTTTCTTTTTTTAAAATAACTTAATTTTTCTTAACTTTGGTCTTCTATAAGTTTTACTTCTAGTGATAAAAATAAAATTTCCAAGATTTTTATTAAGTAGTTGATAGCTTATAATAATTTGAGTTGTACATATTTTCTTTTTAAATAGTTTTGATAAATAAGTCTTTTTCCTCTTATATTTTTATTTCCTAACTTTTCTAAAGGTAATTTTTTTTTATTTCTAAAAACTTGGTCTTTTAAGTTCTCTACAAATTTTTACTTGGAAGGAAACATTTTCAACATTTTCTTAAGTTGTTGATACTATCTATTGTTTTTGAGCTTATCATGTTCATATTCTTTTATTTCTTTGAAAATGGGTTTATACTTTAGAAACTTAGCAAACTTTTATTTTTCTAAGTGGGTTTATAAGCTAGTGAGTTGATTTTATCTTAACTTTGAAAACTAGTCTAGTTCTCGGTTTTTACCATAGAGTTGGTAAAAATTTTATAAGTAAGCTTTTTAAGAAAAAATTTCTTATCAAAGAATTATTAACACTAAGCTTTAATAAACTTCATGTGACCTATTAAAATAAAATGTTTATTTCGTTAGTTAATTTCTTTGATAAAATCATCTTTATTATCATGTAAGAAAATTTTTTGATGAGTTTGAAAAGAAGTTGTAAAATAATTTTTCCTATATGTTTGATGAAAAAATCTTTATTTAGTGACAAAGTTACATATTGAAAGAGTTTGGTTTCATTTTCCTTTATTAAAGAAAATTCCACTTTAATTTTGTTGAGACAATATCATTACGATGATGCATGTATATGAGTATGTAGTATGAAAAATATGAGAATACCACATGATAATATATGAAAGTTATAAGAAGTAATAAAAGCAATATAATAAGGTCAAGTATTGGGAACCTTAGCTTCATCAAGGTATCCCGAGACTAAGAATAGACAAGTAGTAAGCTCTTATTTTCTTAGCAATCTGAATTCGGTTTCGGAGATTAGAACTGGAAACCAAAACCCTAAAAGAATACCCTGGATCAGTTGGACTTGGAAACCCTAAACCCAGCAATCCCGAGAACGAAACCTCAGAACAATAAAAATAAGTTAACTCCATAATATAGCCCTAAATAATTTATCAAAACATAAAAAATCAGAATTTGGAACAATTTATTCGTTTTGAACACGGTAGGGATTTGTTCTCGAAAATCGGTCCCTAGGACTCGAAGATAGAAAATTAATATATCGAACTCGTTAGAACCGAAATTTAATAAGGAATTCAAAAATATATTTATAATAATTTTTCGAGTTATAAAAATTACAGTTATAGTCTTTTGTCATATTTTCATTATTATCGGTATTTTAGTTTTCTAATCAACTTTTTGATTTTTTTCACACTATTCACCAAGTAACCATCCATCCTATTCTTACATCCTTATAACCTATTCTTACATTCTCACATCATCTTCCTTACATTTTCTTTTCCAATACAACTTTTACTACTTAAATTACTTATTAAATTTGAATTTTATTACACAAAACAAATCAACACACACCTCTCTCTCTTCTCTCCCTCCAAGCTGGTGTAAAACTCCCCCTTCACCCCTTCCTCGCGCCACCCCCACCCACCCCAACATATGCCCTCATTTGTTTTATTTTTCTTCTTTTATTTATTGACACAAATCCTAATTTCATTTTCTATATGAACTCTTTTAAGCCTTACACTTTACATCTTTCCTTCTTTTTCACAAAATCAAACTTTTGAAAAGTTTTTCTCTCCTCTCTCTTCCCTTGTGTGCCGTGAGCCCCCTCCCTCTCTATCACACATACAATTTTTTTTCTTCAAGTTTCTTGCTTCACACATCTAAATAGGTAATAGATCTTAACCTATCACACTAAAACATGTAATGGAAAAATCATACATATGTGGTTCCACTAAAATCCCCATGAGCTTTAAGCTAAGGATCCGAAACACTTAAGCATGAAATCCTTACCATCACAATGTTGTGGATCTTGAAATCTAAGTTATCTTGCAATTATTATGCTATATTATTGTTATATATTGCTCTTATAGAAATTTCGTACATATATTTATATATTTTTTTTTCACTCTCATCTATATATTGTCTAGATGGGATTTGCATCCATGACATGACTAGTGTAGTAGATCTACTTGTTTAGAGTACTTAAATGCCATAGTTACTTGTCTTACTTACATAAAAGATTTGCAATAAGATAGTCTTGATGAAGGTGTTGCCAAAACTCAAGATCCATTTTGTTTCTATCAAAAAGTGATTTTTAAAATTCGGATCTTGAGAAACAACCATTTAGAAAACCTATTTTCCAACTCCAAAATGAAGGTCTTACATGTAAAATGAAGGCCTTAAGTGATAGATATCATAAAAGGAGTGATTTTTATAATATGAGCTTAGTTTTACTAAGAGAAATTTTCAAAAACAAGAAAAATGTTACAAAAGTTAAGTTAGATCTATGTTTCAACACCAACAAAAATGTTGAAATTCGTAACTAGGGTGAAATGCCAAGAAAACACCTATTTTCCAACCTTAAAATAAGAGTTTTATTAAAGAAATGGAAGCCTTAGGGAGTAGGTTTGATTATGACTTAATTTTAGAAAGATTAAATAAGTTTTTCACAAGAAATAATCTCAAAAACAATTTCTCAAAATTCAGATCTAAAAATGAATCCCATTTAAACACCTATTTCCAAATGTCAAAATGAGGATTTTAATAGAAAAATAGAAGTCTTAAGGAATAGATATAATAAAGACTTGATTTTATAAGAGTGAATGTATTTTATCAAAGTATAAATCTAGAACAAAGGAAAGTTGTAAACCCCAAAGTTTTGTGATCGGTTTAGCTTAAACCCTAATCGGAAGGTCAACCGAAAACCCTAAAGTCAACAAAACCCTAGTTAGACGTAATTGTTAACCCCGGTTTTCCTAGTAATCAAGTAGACTTTGGGAACCGGAAACTAAAACCCTAAACCAGATTAGCTTAAGCTTGGGAGAGAAACCTAAGAACCCTGGATCCGGCTTTCCTTCGATTTTAAACTAAAGAACCTTTGTAAAATAATTTACTCTAGAATATTGTTCTAAAGTATATTTCAAATCATAAAAAGATCTGATTTCGAAAAATTTTCTATTCCGGGCCTTCCTAAGATCCATTTTAGAAAAGAGGCCCCGGACTCAAAATTCGAAAAATATTCTGAAATACTCTTTAGAACTGAAATTTAATAAGGATTTCAAAAATATAAATTTTATAATTTTTCGGTTTAAAAAATTAAAGATATAGCCATTTTTCTCGTATTTTCTTTACCACCGGTAAAGTGATTGTCTTGATTACTATTTCCAAGTACAACCTACTACACTCACAAGCCACACCCTACTCTTACATCCTTACAAAATACTCAATTATGTTTTCTTTTCCAAGAATTTTTGTCTCTTAAGAAATTATTATATTTAAGACTTATTATTACATAAATTAAATGAAGCAAAACAAATTAAACTCTCCCTTTTTGAAACTGGCGCACCCTCCCCTCTTTTACCCTCATTTGTGTTTTTTTTTATTCAATTTATTAAACCATTAACCTTAACTTACTTCTCTGTATATATCCATTTATACTCTCTCTCCTCATTTTTACTCTTTCATTTTTTTTTCACTCAAGTAAAACTCTCTCTTTCTCTCTTTCTTGGTGCCGTGACCCCCTATCACACACATACACTCACACAAATTTATTTTCTTTCTTCATTTCTCCTCTTATTCCAAGCTTTAGGTGATGGATTTTACCTTTCTACCATTAAACCTTGTAATGACAAGACTATTCATGAGTATTTTCATCTTAAGTCTCCATAAGCTCTTACTAAGGATAAGAAAATACTATTACATGGATATCAAGCCATCATGATGAGTAGATCTTGTATTTGAATGTGTTTTTATATAACGATCTTCATGTTCATGCATATAATGGTAGAGTAAAGTAAAGATCTTGCATAAAAATCTATATTCATATTTTCAAACTCCATTTCATGCATCCTAAGTAGTAGATCTAGCATTTAAATGCTCATATTATACTTGACATTCATGATCTCGTGGATAATTTGTGTTTTGGTGCATTAATGATCATAAAAACCTTTGTCTTGTGTATATAAATGTTGTAGTTTATAGATCTTTAAGTGGATGAGACAAGAAACTCAAAAAGGAAAATTATTTATTTGAAATGGTCAAATGAAAATTCGAATGGTTTCAAGACCATGCCTTAAAAACCCTTTTATCAACTCCAAAACTTGTGTTTTATGTGAAAAATGAAGAGTATAGGTAACATATATCATCAAGTGACTATTTTTATATGTTGAGATGGGATTTGCTAAGAAAAATATGTAAAAAGGAGTAGAAATAAAGCAAGGAATTTTGAGTTGCTTGTCATTTTTAGAAATTCGTAATTAAGAAGTAATGACATGGAAACACCTATTTTTCAAACTCAAAATGAAAGTTTTATTTAAGAAATGAAATCCTTAAGGGATATGTATAATAGAGCCTTAAATTTTAAAGTATCAAATGAGTTTTTCTTGAAGAAATCACTTTAAAACCCTAGGTACAAAATTCGGATTTAGGAATAGCCCTTATTTGAAAACATGTTTACAAAGTATAAAATGGAGATTTTTATGAAGAAATGAAGGCCTTAAGGAATAGATATAATAAAGTCTCAATTTTAGCAAGGACAATTAGATTTTCCTAAGAAATAATTCCAAAACAAAAGAGAATGATCAAAGTCATAAAACTAGTCTTCTCAAGAGTAAGTATTCATGGAGTCTTACAAAATAAAAATTTCTAAAATTTTTTTTTAGTAAATATCGTCAAGAGCATGCATACATCAAGCTCATAACATGCCATTCATGATAGGAAATCATTAATATTGCATGAATATTTGATCTATATAGTAGAAACATTTCAAACATTCACAAAACTATTTTTCGGAATTAGATTTTGCTACTGATTAGAATGTTTTGAGACCTAAACGATTTCAAAACTTGGAAATAATATTATAATTAGATAGATCTTTCGAAGTAGATAGAAATTGATATATAATTTGCAAAATTCCAAGTTAAAATGACCAAGTCACGACCGTTTTAAGTCGAAACTTCCCCAAATGACTAGAATTACGAAATTACTAATTTTGTTTAATAGTTTAGTTTAGTTAAGTAATGAAATACTCATTAGGGTATTTCTTCCTTTTTACGTGATCCCGAGATTGACGATTCCCTTCCACCAAACTATTATTACTAGAGGACCGATGTTCCAATGGTTGAGTGAGTATTTCCTCCCTATTATATTTATTGTATGTGATTGTAATGATAGTTGCATTAGATTTTAGGCAAAGATAAATGGATATGTACGGTGGAGATAAATGGGAATTATGTATGTTTGTTGATGATATGAGAAATTGAAAATAAGAATATCGAGGCTGGGTGATTAACTAATGGTTGTATAGATGAATTAGGATTGATTATATGCAATTATTGATTGATCACCTAAGGAATTGGCATAATTAACTACTCGGAATTGATAAGAAATATGGACTCATTCATATCACAAATGGGGATGGAGTATTAGCATTGGTTGGTTGCTCGTGATCTAAAAACGGAGTAAAAGTTGGTTAATCGTGATTCGTAAACGAAATAATGAGTTGGTCAATCGTGATCCACAAATGAAATTATAAGTTGGTTGACCGTGATCCAAAAACGGCATATTTTAGTAGTACCGCAGTATTCGCTAATCTGCTAACCCGAAATGGAGGCCGAAATTCCATTCACATATGATTTCTATTAGTCATATGTCTGTTGATTTCCATATGTTTGATGCATATCACTTTTCTGATTAATCACTTGCTTGTATGATGTATTATGAATGTAATCTTGGAAGTTCTCACTTACTAAGCTAGTGTAGCTTACGTCCCTACAGTTTTTATTTGTTGTAGCATTCATTTGTCTGGCTTAGATAGAGGTACCCCACGGCTCAAATACAGGACCTAGACGTTTCCTTTAGAAGTTATATTCATTTCTGTTTAGACTTCTGTAGAAAATCGAAAGACTCTAGATGACTATAATAAACCTCTTAACAATATTCTTTTGCAAGGGAATGCCCCTTAGTATTTGTAACTATTTATATGTGTTTTGATTTATATTTTAATGCTATTGAATGTCGATTTAAACTCTTTATCTCCATTGGTTCAAATATTCTATTATCGTAAAGGGATGTCTTACATCTATACAAGACTCCCGAAAGACTAAGGTAGGAATTCGTGGGTCTTATATGGCATGTGGTGGACTGTTATGTTTAGGGTGCCCTATGGGGCGTGACAGTAATAGTTTAAGTTCGGCAATCTCATGTTCGCAACCCTAAGGAAGTAAGTAAGAAACTTAGTATGTAGAATAGTTCGTAATAGTTTAAGGAAGGTAAAAAAAATCATACTAGTAAAATCACAAATCGTTTTGAACCCGCACAGATACAGTTCTTGAAAAATGTGTTCCGGGGCTCAAAATAGTAAAAATATTCTAGATATACCATTAGACCCGTAAAAATATATGGTTTTCAAATATCAGTTTTATAATTTTTCAGTAAGTAAAAATATATTTTCTTACTACCGGTACTTTATTAGTCATATCTACTTTACATTATATTATTTACTAATATTCTATACTATTCATTTATCTCTACTTTTTCTAACACCTATTCTTACACTCTATACACCTATTATCTATACTTTTTACCTTTTCCATAACTTTATTTCACATCTATTTTACTTATTATTACATTTAATCAACAAAAATACAAAAAATAAAACTCCCTTTCCCTCTCTCTTCTAATGGCCGGTCCCCCTATCTCTCTCCATTTTTTTTTCAATTTTTTTATTTAAATCACACAAAATTCACTCCTCATTTTCCTATAAATACCCCTCCTCTTTCACTTCATTCACACATCTACTACCCACAAATTCACCACAAATCTCTCTAAAATTCTCCTATCAAAACTCTCACCATATACACTCCCAAAAATTCTCCCAAAATATTCTCAAACCCTTTCTACATCCACAAAACCCATATTACTCTAAAACCCTTTTAGGTAAATTTTTCTTATTATGTCATTCTTACCATGTCATGTAACTTTACATGACCATTGTGTGAGTTTCCTAAACCTATTATTATGGAAGCTACACTCTATTCATGTATTGTTATTGTTCATGAAAATCTATTTATCTAATTTTATGTTATTATTATATACATGTTATGTTAACTTCTTATATATAGTTAATTAAATATAATTATGTATCTATATATATATATATATATTCTTTAGAGCATATAAGCTCACTTGCAATTTATTTACTTTCATGCAAAGTAATTTATTTATTTATTTCTTTGCAATTTATTTATTTCATGTTGTTTTAAGACTAGTCTCTCGTCTTAGACTTGTCCTCATCAAGTCAAAACAATTTTCTTTCTTTTTGTAACTATTCTACTTCTTAGTCCCGGGAGTCTTGAAGAAGCTAAGAATCTCAATACTTGACTTTATTATTTATTTTGTTACTTTTGCTTGTTATTATTCTCATGATCATGCACATAAAGATTGTTGTCTAAACCTTTAAGCTTCAATTATACTTTGACAAAAATGAGATTTTATTACCTAAGAATGGTTTTGTATGAAAATTAGAATCTATGGTTTAACAAAAGTAAATTTATTCTTTTCAAAACTTTAGAAAGAACTCACTACAATTTTAAAAGCTATTTTTGTTTTGAAAAGCTTTTTAATCATTTCTATATTACTTTGTTTTCCTAAAAGAAGAAGACTTTTGATACTAAAATGTTTTCCATAAAAGCATAATATAAGGAAACCCCATAAAAAGGGAATGAGAGTTTTCAAGTCAAGATTTTTCGAGTAATGATCAAGGAAAAAGTTGTGTAAAAACTAATAGGAAAAATGACACTAATATTGAAAAATCCAAAAAGGAAAATAGAGAAATCTAATAGTATTAAAAAGTCTTTAAGGAAAATAGTAAGATAAATACAAAATAATTCTTTGAAAACAAAAGAATCAAAATATTCATTTTAAGGGATTTACAAAATGGATTTCTTATAAACTATGGTTTTCTAAACTTTCAACTAACATTGTTTTACTCAAGAAATTTTGTTAGACAACAAACACTTGAGTATGGATGAAATGCGAGCTATATATCGATGAAAAAGGAATTTCTCAGCTATATAGATAACTAAGTATTTATCAAAGCAATTTTTAGATGGTTTTATGTTTGAAACAAAATGCCTTTAGGATGGGAAAATTCGTGGTGGATTTGATCGCCACTGTTTTGGAGCCTAAATGATCTATTTTGATGAAAATAGTTTTAGAAATAGATAGATATTTTCGAATAGATAGAAATCGGTATATTATATGCGCAATTCCGAGTTAAAATGACCAAATTATGGCCATTTTAAATTGGAATTATCTTCTATGCGAACTTTGATGTTCTTATGATATGGTTTTGTCAAATTTCAGGAAAGTTATCAAGAAATACTCATTTTAGGTTTTTCCTTGACTAGGTGATTCGGAGGAAGATTACCCATATCCCGAAGATTATTTCGACTAAGTGGATTATTTGAGCGACTCATCCATTTAGAAGAAGTATCAACATGGCAACATGAGTTTATTTCCTTAAAATGTTTTACTTGATTGTGCTTGTAGTTTAGTCCCATTAGAATTAAGGAAAGACAAATTGATATGTATTTTAAAATTGTTGAAAGGATTCTAAGAATATCGAGGTTGGAATTGATTGGAAGTAATTGTTTGTTTTCGTATAGCACTTGATATGTATGAAATTCTATGATCACCTTAAATTTGATAATAATAATGCTATGATATCTTAAATAAATTGATTCATGCATACCATGAAGTGAGTCACATTGCATGGGGTTATTATCCTTGGGTGAAAAAGATAGTAGCACGGTCGAAAGCAACACTTGGCGGCTATGATCGAAAGCGATTGCTTGGCGACATGGAATCAAACTAATGCTTGGCGGAAATCCGAAGGTTTTGCTTAACCCGAGTAGACTTAATATACTTAGCGGTAATGATCAAAAGCATAAATCAACTAAACTACTCGTTTTGAGATTACTCATCACCGAAACCCTAATGGAGGGTGTAAATCCATTCAACATATAGTTCTCGAAAAACTATATGCTTTTTTTTGCTCATGTATATGTTGCATTTCACTTGGTTGTTTAAATAACTTGTTTGATTTTTTTTTTAACACAAGATTTTACTTATGGAAATAATTCTCACTAAACCTATTAGCTTATACCCATAGATATCTTTTGCAATTTAGCTATTTATGGTTGAGGCCACGTGGACCCTGCAGCCAAGTATTTCCCTTTTTGGTTAAGGAAATTTTTAGATGAAGATTAATGTTAGTTAAGATGTAGACTTTATAAAAAATCACTTGTAATAGATTTATAGTTATTTTGGCAGGGAATGCCCCTAAGAAGTAAGATAATCATTATGAATGAATGAATATTATGAATCCTCTTTTCTTAATATGTTATTGTATCTTCTTAAGCTTCATAATTCCATGTATGGTCCTCTAAATTTGTGAGAGCACGCCTTACACTTAATACTGAAGCTTCTGAGAATAACTAAGATTGTCATACTTAAGCTTTAATATTGAGTGACAGACTGTTACGCTTAGGATACCCTTTAGGGCGTGACAAAAGTTTTCCAAACATGGATCAAACAATATTTTTATTTCCAAAAATTGTGGAAAATTTGTCACTAGAGAAAACCCATATTTAAACATCTATTTTCCAACATTTACATGAAGAATTTTATTAAGGTAATGAAAGTATTAGATATATATGTCATCAAGGTCTTATCCTAGTTAAATCATAGATGATTTTCAAAGAGATAAAGTTAGTTTTCTCAAACAAGTGTTCTTGACATTGTTGTAAAGTAAAAGTTTTCCAAAAATTCTTTTTAACCAAAATTCATTAAGAATATACATATAGATAGCTCATATCAATCCATTTATGATAATAACTTGTAGATAATGCTTGCACATATAATATACTTGTTAGGAATAATGCAAATTTCACAAAACAATTTCGGAAATGCAAGTTTTAGCTCCTGATCAGATCTGATCCGAGCATTCTGAGATCTAATTTTTTTCAAAACTTAAGGATAACATCATAAATACATAGATCTTTCGAAGTAGATAGAAATTGATAGCTTATTTGCGAAATTCCGAGTTAAAATGACAAAGTTATAGCCGTTTTAAGTTGGAATTTTCGTCTACTACGGAAATTACGAACTCAAGAGCTCTATTTAATAAGTTGGGATTAGTTATGGTATAAAATACTCATTTGGGTATTTCTTTCGTTTAGGTGATTTTGAATCGGGGGAAAATTCTTGTTTCTGGATCGCTACCATTAGAGATCGGTGTCCATGGCCGAGTGAATTCACTATCTTTCAATTATATGCTCCTGTTTGTGCTTGTAATGATAGTGGCATTAGAAATAAGACAAGATAAAATTTGGAATGTGCATTGAGTTCTATTTGGTTGAATTGATGATAAGAATATTGAAATGGGAAGTGCTATGAGTATTTGTATGCTTTAGTATAGTATTGGAGTGTTTGAAATATCTATGATCGCCTATAATTTGCTTAAATAATATGTCATGATCTTATAATTAAATTGGCCATGCATACCATATGTTAAGTCACATTACATTGGTTATTATACCTTTATAGGAAGAAGGCATAATAGCTAGGCAACGAAGGGCCTAAAGACTCGAATATTGGCATGAGTGGCCTGAATTAAATTAGAAGTGGTGTAGGCACTTGTATCAACTACAAAATTAGTAAGTAGGTGAGTACCTAAGTCAACCATAATATAAATGAGAAAAATTAAAATCTATGGTCATATAGGCTTGAAACACCTAACCCCGAATGGAGGGCGTAAATCCATTCAACATAGGACTCCTGGAAAGTCTTATGTATTGTATGCTCACGTGCTTGTACGTTTCATATGATTGTTAATATAACTTGCTTGACATATTGCTTGTTCAAGTATTTAATTTTGGAAGTGAAACTCACTAAGCTAGTGTAGCTTATACCTCCACGTTTCTTCTTAATGCAGTTTCCGTACATATGGCTGTGTCCCTGGACCTGGCCAAATCAGGTAATGCAAAGCTAGTAGTTGTTCCCTTAGAAGTTATGATTAGATCTGTATAGTCTTTCTTTGTAAACCTTAAACGATCGGGTTTTACTTAAAAGATAATACCTAGACTTTTGTTTAGCAGGGGAATGCCTCTTAGTATTTTTGTAACTGATCCTAAGATATTTGTGGCTTATGTTTTTATGCTTATACTATCAAGTTGAACTATCTATCTCCAACTGCTCATGTATTCTATTGTCATGAGGGAACGCCTTGCATCTAATACAAGACTTTGAATAACTGTGGTAGTGATTCTTAAATATCATTTAGCATGCGGCGGACTGTTACGTTTAGGGTATCCTTTGGACGTGATAGTTTAAGTTGATATCAGAGCAGCAAAAATGTACAGCATGCAATAGAATTTAAAAACTTAAAATGTGGAAATAAATGAATCTTAGGGTAAGAATAAAGTTAAAGTAGAATCTAACTAGAAAGCTTTTCTTAGTATAGGTATCCCTAGGTGAAAACCGAGAAAGAGCCAGAAAGTTTCTAAAGGGAACGGGTGAAACATTTATGGATTACAAATTGAGGCTGAGAACTCTATGTGAGGATTTTGCTTTGGCCGAGAGACCTAGGACTCTAAGAGAAATGTATGTCTGGAAAAGAGGCCTTAGGTACATCCGGTGGGAAAGGGTAGTTGATCATATTAGATATGATCCAGTCAGGAGGAGAAGATGGTCAATTTTGGAAACAATCTATACTACTGAGAGAATCATGGTAGATTACGGAAATGAACCAATGTTGAGCGAGGCCACATTTATTTTGAAGTAGGAAGATAATTCACCCTATCCTGATTCGAGTGTAGAGGAGCATTGGACATTTGTATGTGTATGCCTACGATGACTTGATGACTCATAGGGAATGGCTTGAAGCCGACGCAAACAATCATTTCTATTGGCAAGGAATATATTTGGACATTTTGCCAACACCTATAGAAATTCAGGCTCTGCCCCCTGGTGAAGTAAGCATACAATTTGGGAATGCCCAATAGAGGTATACCAGCATGAAGATGAAAATGAGGAGGAAGAGGACCTGAGGAAGACCCAAACTAGGTAGATGAGGAAGGTAATGGAACACCTCAACTAGCTAGAATTGAGGAAGATCTAGGCAATGAACCAAACCGCCCAATCCGGATTTTGATCAAGATTTGCAAATCCTGGATAGTCACAGGGTAGAACCAAATATGATCCTATTCTATGAAGGACATCTATGTATTTGGAGAAGGCCCGAGAGTGATAAGTAAAATACCCATTGATCCGGTAGAGAATGAAAATTCTGAGGATGTTATGATGAGGGAAGCCCAAGAGAATGATAAGAGGAATTTAGAGGAAATTGGAGAGGAAATGATAAGAGAAGATGATAGAGAGATGCAATGATAGGGCCGAAGAAGAGGAAGAAGAAGAAGAAGAAGAGGAAGAAGAGGAGGAGCCAGAGCAAGAGGAGCAAAATTGGCCTCCTAGGAAGAAAAGGATGACGGTAAGAGAATATCTGAGCCTATTTGTTAGGAGGGATGATGTATTTCTTCTAGTAGAGATCGTCCTCTGACCCTTACCCCAGGAGACTCTAAGAGTAAAGAAAGTAGTAGTGACAAGCATGACCCATAACAGTCAACAAAAAATTTTGTAATAGGCAATGAGGGATGCCGAGTTGCCTTAGTGATGTCTTTAGGCAGTTCTAGTGTGTTATGTATTTATTTTCTTGTCTTATGTTTTTCCTTCTTGGCTTAGCAAGAAATTGTAATTTGGATAGGTCTAAATCATCGAGTAGCATGGCTTTCATGTTTTGTAAGTATAATGTAAAAGACTCGGCCGAATGTATGACCTCGATATGATCTAATGAAATTTAACATGTACTTATTTAAGGAAGGAAGTTTCGTTTCTTAACCAATAATGTAATCAAGCATACACTAATAAGGAATATTTTACGCAATATGCTCTTAAGAAACCATAATTAAGAACGAGACACATGCATATCATTGCATCCACTGCATCATTATGTTTGATTTCTTTTGCTTGATTTCATAAATTGAGTTATGATTTCAATTCTACAATTTAATATTACCAAATTTTCTTGACTTGGATTGCATGATTTGGAATTATTATGACTTATCGAAATTTCGATTGATTATTGATTTCTAGGATTTATGATTAAGTGTTTGAGGGGTATCTTAAAAGAAAATCTTAAAGCTTACATAGCAATGTACAAACGGGTGAATCCAAAGAAATTGAAATTATGAACAAGGAAGTTCCCCGGTAAAAGAGAATAATTGACCTGCTTTACTCCAACAAAACTAAAGATAGCACCCCAGAACCATTAGATGGATTTAATAAATGCAATTGAGCAACTAGCTAATCCTCTAAATACATTCATGCAAAACCCAAACTAAAAGCAAAACCTAAAATAAAAGCCAAGTGTGCAGGATCTCACATCACCACCACCTCTACCTTACCAAAGAATCCATTAAAGCTCTTTACTGGACTTCAGAAGAGTAACCCGTATTTCGACAAAGCTTTTGGTAAACCTGATGAAGCCAATAATTGGTTGGCTTAAATTGAGAAACCTTTTGCAGCTTAAGAGGTTCCACTATACCTTCAGTGGATTATGGGACGTACATACATAGATACAATTCTAGAATATAATGGAAATCAAGGAGAAGGAGTTGATGCACTTGATCACTTGAGAAGTTTTTGTTAAAAAGTTCCAGAAGACTATTTCTGTCATGCCCCGAAGGGTACCCTAAATGTGGCAGTCCGCCGTACGCAATATTAAAGCCTAAGAATGTCCACCTCAGTCACGCGAAGGCTTACATACTATGTACAAGGCATTTAACACATAAAAGAGACACAATGGAGAGATACATTTTATATTGGTACACTTGAGTAACAATGTAAAGGAAATACAATTTACTATACTTAGATGCAAATCACTATACTTCATATACGAATCGCTATACTTCAAAATATAAATCATTAAACTTCAATTACATTCATCCACAAACTTCCTTACGTAAACTATTACAAGACAAATCATAAAACTAGCTGATAACTTCAAACATTCTTATTCTTTACCGAAATCCCGAAGTCATACTCGGCTCCAACCATCACGGTCCCCACTTAACATTCTTGAGATAACCTGTTCATTTAAACAACTATTGGGGTATAAGCTACACTAGCTTAGTGAGAATTCCCTTAATTCCGTACCATAACAAGCAAGTTATAATCAATCATATGCTATGCATGAACAAACACGTGAGTAAGCAATTATGCATGGGTATCCGGTACCCACACACAGAACGGATTTATGCCCTCCGTATCTTGGGTTAGGAATGGTATTGAAGTCTACACGACCACATCTAGTCCCCAAGCCCTCGGCTCTTAGCACTCGACTCGGCTAGGCTCATCCAAGGAATGCATCCACATACACCTTAGTACCCCTGAATGAGCTCTGATACCTAGTTCGTCATCCCAACGAGTCCTCGGACCATACCGATCGACCTGCATAGGAGTAGCATGCTACCAATGTAATATGTCCGATGCGATGCATGACCAATTTAATTTTTTCTTAGGTCAAAATATTCATACATTCTTTAGAGTGACCAACCAATATCATACATATAACGGAAATAATGTGAACAGTGTAGTTATCCAATCAAATCGTGGTTCCGATATGCTTTAGCATTCTTTGGCATACATTCATCACAGTCTCATCATATATCCCATCCCCATTCATGTCGATTTTTATCTTGTTCCTATACTTCTAATGCGACTAGCTACAAGCACAAATAAGGTAACAAAATAAGGAGAAAACTCACTCGGCCATTGGATCACCGGTCTCTTAGTAATAGTAATCCGGTGGTAGGGCATCATCGAATTCGGGATCACCTAAAAAGGAAGAAATACTCTAATAAGTATTTCAACTCAAACCAATCCAAACGATTTTATACGAACTATCAAATTCGTAATTCTCGTCCTAAGCGAAAATTCCAACTTAAAACGGCAATAACTTGGTCATTTTAACTCGGAATCTCGCAAATTATATATCGATTTCTATCTACTTTGAAAGATCTATCTAATTTTAATATTATATTTAATTTTTGAAAACTTTGAAGCTTTGAAAAGGTTGGATCAGATTAGGGCAGTAACAATTTCAATTTCCGAAAAATAGTTTTGAAAATGCTTGAAATGTTTCTACTTGTCAATTCAATTATACATGCAATATGAATGATTTCCTAACATGACTGACATGAGATGAGCTTAATGTATGCATGATCTTAATGATTTTTGTTAAAAGGAAATTTTATAACTTTTTATTTTGCAAGACCATAATAACAACTACTTATGAAAAGTCTAGTTTTCTAACTTTGATCATTTCCATTTGTCTTGGATTTATTACTTAAGAAAATATAATTATTTTTGTTAAAATGGAGTCTTCATTATATATATTACTTATGACCTTCATTTCTACATAAAAATTTCCATTTTACACTTTGTAAACATGTTTTTAAAATTGGTTCATTTCCAAAATCCGAATTTTATAGAAATTAGTTTTTGAGTGATTCCTTCAAGTAAAAATCATTTGATATTTAGAAAATTAGGGCTCCATCATACATAACCACTAAGGACTTCATTTTTACACAAAAATTTACATTTTACACTTTGCAAATATGTTTTCAAATAGGATTTACTCAAAAACCTGAATTTTAGAAAATCCACTTTTTGAATGATTCCTTTGGGAAAAACTTGTTTAATGCATTAAAATTTAAGGCTTTACTATATCAATTACCTAAGGACTTCATTTAACACATAAAACATTCATTTTAAGCTTGAATACTAGGTGTTCTTATGGCCTTCATTCAAAATTACGAATTTCACAAATTGACTACTAACTCAAAATTTTCCATCTTGATTCTACTTTTTGTTTTACACATTACTCATGTCTAAACTCATTTCAACTTGTAAAAATCACCACTTAATGATACCTATTACCTATACCCTTCATTTTTCACATAAAACATGAGTTTTTGAGTTGATATGTGGGTTTTCAAAATTAGTCTTGGTTGAGATCCGAATTTACAAAATTTATTTTTGGACATTCTTTTTGATAAAATCTATCTAAACTTATGAAAATCCATTCCTTACATGTCCTATCCTAAGAGCCTTTCATTTCTTAAATAAAAACTTCATTTTTGAGTTGGAAAACATGTTTTTAAAATATGCCTTGGCCAAAATCCGAAAATAAGATTTTTATTTTGAAAATAACTTTTGAAAATCGCATTAGATTCTTGTAAAAAGAAGTCTTGATGATATACATATATTAAGTATTCATTTTCTTAAGTAAAAATTACATTTTAACACTTGGAAAGTGGTTTTTAAATATGGGTCTTGCCAAAATACGAATTTCACTACTTTTGTTCAAGTTCAAATCTAAGATCTACACAATATGAACATAGATCTAAATGAAACCTATGGTAATGAACTTTAAACTCATAGATCTAAACTTTACTTATCAAAATCATTCATTTATGTTGTCTATACCCTAAGTCCCTCATTTTAAATGAAAAATACACATTTTGAAGTTGAAAAACAACTTTTCTAAATATGGTTCCATTTTCATCCGAATTTTCAAAAGTGGTTTTTGTTGAAAATAAAATAGATCTTGAGTTTCCTAAAACATTCCTACTATCATCATGCTATACAAGTTGTTCATGAACATAAAATATAAGTCTAATGCATGTATGAACCTAAAACAACTAGATCTAGTCTTCTAAACTAATTATAAGTGCATGAACACTAAGATAAACATGTGGATGATGGATCTATGCATAAATCATAAGAAATAACAAAAATAACAACTCAAATAACAAGATCTATGGCATAAACGAAAATCAAAGCTACAAAAAGTTAGATCTACAAAATATAACAACTTTAAACAAGAAAATAATAGTGATACAAGAGATTAACTTTAGAGAAAAGGAGTGTTTCATTTTTTGGCATCATCATCCTAAGCTTTTAAGCTTATGGAAGGTCATTTGATGCATGAAACCTTCATTACACTTTACCTATATCACCTATGGAAGCTTTGAGATGAAGATTTGCTTAAAAATCTTCAAGAAATATGCATGGATGCTCATGGAAGAAGGGGGGTAGCTTGTTCCTTGTATGAACAAGGGCAAGAAGAAGAAGAAAAGAGAGGAAAAAGAGAGAGAAAAGCTAAAGAATGAAAAAGGAAAATGAGTAAATGAAAGAGAGAGAGAAAATAAGTGTATTAAATGAATGAAAGAGAGAAAAAAAAATAAAACAAAGGCAGATTTTGGGGGAGGGGGTTCATGTGAATTGGGAGAGAGAGAGAGAGTGTGTGTTTTGTTGAATTTTGACTTGAAATTAAATTGTGTAATAAATGTGTATATGTAGCTTCTTTAAGAGAGGGGAATATAATTAATTTAGTCAAAATAGGAGTAATTAAAGGATAATGGCATCCATAAAAAAGGGGAAAAATCTGTCATGAAGTGTGGGATAATGTGTAGAAAGATTAAAGTGAAAAGGAAGTGATATGTGTAAGGTGTACTTGAAGGTATGGATTGTAAAAGTACTTTTTTAATAAAATAAAATTAGAAAATTTATTTAAAATATTTGTATCAGATTTCTCATAATTAAAATTAAATAATCATTTGAATTATTTTAGTATTTTAACAAATATGTTATCGGTATGATCAAAATACGCGAATATGAGCTATAAATGATATTTTTATAACCCGAAAAATTCTAAAAAATTATCTTATAAAAATAAAAATATTTTTCAAATATTAGTATCGAGCCTTAAACAGAATCTGATCCCGTAAAAGCCCGAACTAACTAAATTTTAGAAAAACAAAATTTTCTATAATATATAAAATATTTATCTAAAAATATAAGGCTTTATAAGAATAATAAAATTGTGTAATGAAATAAAAGTGAATAGTGTAAAAGACTAATCAATTACCGATAATAATGGAAATACAATAAAAAGGTTATAACTGTAACTTTTATAATCTGAAAAATTATATAACTGATATATTTGGAAATATTATGAAATTACGAGTCTAACGGTATTATTGGTATATTTTTATATCTCGAGCCTTGGACACGCTTTTCGAAGTCTGTATCCAAACGGGTTCGAAATAGTCAAAAATTTATCAATCTGATATTTTTAAACAAATTTATATTACTATGAGCTATTCTACATATTTAAACTACATCTCGGCCTCTAGGGTTAGGGACGCTAGGTTGCCGAACTTAAACTATTGCATTCCACTTAGGGTTTCCGGGTGATTTTCCGGTTTAGGTCTTTGCCAATTTGGAAACTGATATTTTTTATTTATACAACGTATTTACTTTGAGAAATTTATTTCACATATCATTTTTGTAAGTATTTAATATCTTTTAACGTTTTCGGAATTTTTGAATTGGGTTTCATTTTCGAAAGTTAGTCATTATTTATTTTTTAATAATTCGTTTTTGGGATCTATATTACCTGATTTTATAAATCGGAGTTACGTATGGAATTTTTCGTACGTTCTTACTTTGTTTTTAAGAATTCTTATTTTTCTCAAGACTCGGAAATTTCTAGATTCGCTCGTGTTTTCGGACTAGTTGAAATTTGATTTTAATTTGGAGTGATTTTTAGGGTTTATTTTCGAAGTTCATCTTGAAATTATTTACTAAAATTTTCCAGGGCTTACATTTTCCCTTCTAGTTAGAGGGTGAGATATAGTGCAAATCTTCTGCACGTAAGGCAAAGAGGTAAAATGCATGAACAATGTGAAATCGAGTCCACTCACCTTCTACAATATACATTCGAACCTTTCAGAGATAGCAAAGAATGAAAAGATACGAGTTCTTTGGAGGCCCAAATAAAGACCTGAGAATTAAATTGGAAGAACTTACAATGAAAGTTAATCTAGAGATTGTGGAAAAAGGCTTGGATAATCGAAGGAGTAAGCAAAAGGAAATCTCAAATGATGGAAAAAGAAAGATGTTGAGAAAAGTCCATTTGATATGTCAAGTTCAGAGTTTAAAGACAAGAGAGGTAAGTTTTACTATGGATTATGAGAAAGTGAGAGTGTAAAGTCAGCCCAGCAAAGGATGATGGTAAGAGTAGGAGTCGTGTCGCATCAGTCAGTACGGGATGAGACTCTACAGTTTCGAAGAATAGTAGATGGTAGAGGAATGAGATGGTGATGAGATGGAATTAGCCAGCCTTGGACTAAGGTGGAGAGTATGATGCTGGTTTAGTCACCGGGCACATAATGGTAAATAGATGTGAGGCCTATGTGTTGTTCTATAGGGGGGCAACACACTCGTTGCTCATCGCTAGTCTGCCAAGACGACTCGAATTACCAATGGTCACCACCACCTTTAGTCTACGAATTAAGACACCTATAGGAAGAGTTGTGTCGACTCGGGAGACGTCAAAAGATTGTCCATTGGAAACACAAGGACACCCCTTTAAAAAGGTAAGCTGGCAGTGTTAGAGATGAGTAAGTACAAAATCATTTCTAGTATGAGCTGGTTAACCATGGTTTAAGCTATTGTGGATTGTTGGGAGAGGATAGTAAGCTTATTTAAGCAATATGGGAAAAAGGTGAAGTTGTTAGAGGAACCACAATACCCTAAGAAAATAGATTAAATTCTTGTGAGATAAGGATGAAGGATGAAGACATAATGCCCATTGAGGATACTTTTGATAAGGAAGAATCAGGGGAAAATAAAAGATATACCTGTGGTGGATGAGTACTTAGATGTATTTCAATATATTGCCTAAGTTATCCCTGAAGATAGAGATTGATTTTGAAGTTGATTGGACCCCTCATACATAACCAATATCAAAGGCATCTTATCGGATGGAGCCGGTAAAGCCAAAAGAGTTGAAAGTTCAGATGCAAGAATAGTTGGATCAGAAGCTCATAGGATCTAGTGTGTTGCCATGGGAAGCACTTGTTTTGCCTATAACGGCAAAAGATAAATCCTTGGGGCTATGTATTGATTTTTGTAAACTCAACGAGTTACAGTCAAGAATAGATACCCTTTTCCTAGGGTTGAGGAATATTCAATCAGTTGTAGGAAGAACGCGTGTTTTCAAGCATTGACTTATGCCCTGAGTATCACCAATTAAGGAAAAAACCTGAGAAACGCGCCAAGGTTAGCTTTTTGTTCCAAATATGGGCACTATAAATTTTGGAGATGTCTTTTGATTTTATTAATGCACCAACTGTATACATGGATCTTGCGAAGAGTTTATAAACCACCCTTGGGTAAGTATGTAATATTCTTCATTGATGACTTTATGATCTGCTCAAAAAGTGAGAAGCAACATTAGGAGCATCTTAGGATGGCAATGCAAGCTCTAAGAGAAAATAAGCTGTACGCCAAACTATCTAAGTACGACTTTTGGCTAGATTGGACATTCTTTTAGGACATGTTGCGTCGTGAAAAGGTCTTTTGGTCAACCCAAGGAGATCATAGTTGTTGTGGATTGGAAACAACCACAAATAGTAACCATAATAAGAGTCTTTTGGAATAAGCTGGCTATTATCACAAGTTTGTAAAGGATTTTTCTTTTGAACATAGCTAAGCCTATACCCAGTTAACGTAGAGGAATGAGAAATTGTATGGACGAAAGCAGGAGTAAAGCTTCCAAGAATTAAAACAACAACGAGTATCAACACCAATCTTGGATTTTGCCAAACATGGAGAAATCTCATATGGTGCATAGTGACAATCTAGGGAATGGCCTTGGATGTGTATTGATGAAGGAAGGAAAAGTCATTGCTTATGGCTTTCGATAATTGAGACCACATGAGCAGAACTACCCTTGCATGAATGGGAGTTAGCCACAATTGTCTCTGCTTTGAAACTTTGGAGGTACTATCTATACGGATAGGGATGTGAGATATGTATGTACAGATCATAAAAGCTTTGGGTATCTGTTTACATAGGTGGAACTAAATATGAGACAAAGAGGATGGTTGGAATTGATCAAAGAATATGATCTAGAAATTTACTATCGTAAGAGAAAAGTAAATGCAGTTGCAAATGCTCTGAGTTGGGAAAAGATAGGGAGAGGTGACTGCATTAATCATAAGCCAAAGAAGGACTAACGAGAAAATTTGAGGAATTGAGGATTTAATTCACTAGACAAAGTACGAATTAGAGATAGCCATTTAGTGTTGAAACCGACCTTGGTTAAGAAAATCTAGGAGGCTTAGACAAATGATGAAGTAAAGCAGGAGCTTAAGAAGGAAGTTCAGGAGGGAAAATCCTCTAACCACGTGATAGATGAGGAAGATGTAATGTAAGGAAAGGATGGCTATACGTGACGAAGGATGAGGAGTTCATGAAGGAAATTTTGAGTGAGGTCACCATCCTGGCTACACTATACACCATGGAGGTACCAAAATGTATCAAGACATGAAAAGTCACTACTGGTGGGATGGTATGAAGGGGGATATAGCAAGTTTGTCATGGAATGTAAAGCTTGCCAACAAGTGAAGGTAGAACACCAAAGGTTAGGTGGAATGTTAAGGCCTTCGCCCATCCTAAATGGAAACGGGATAAGACATCCATAGATTTCGAGAGAGGTTACCCCAAAAATTTTAAGGGTTGTGACATATGGGCGATTGTGATCGTAAACCAAGATAGCACGCTTCTGCCAATCAACATCGCATACCCTATGGGCAAGCTAGCCAAGTTCTACATTCGAGGAATAGTGCAGTTACAGGGTGTATCCTCAGGAATTATATCAGATGAGACCCAAAGATTTTAGGTCCCGAATAAGGTTACAAAAGAGTTTGGGATCCAAAGATATATTTTAGCACCGCCTATCACTCTCAGACCAATGGACAATTTGAGTGGACGATCCAAACCCTATAAGCATGTTGAGAGCATTTTCTTGAAATTATACAAATAGAGGAAAGCTATTTTTATAAAATTAGTCAAACATTTAAAAAATTTGCTATTTTTTTTCAAAAAAACTTTTTTAACACAAAAACGTTGTCATCTTCAAATAGTCTTCCATAATAAATTGGGGCTTAAATTGTAATTTATTAGAGCTTTAAATTAATTGAAATCAATTAATCCCAGCTCTTGCCACATGGTAGAGAATCACCTAAACCCCCAGCTTTTGTTGGACTGCCTGGGCCACCTCTCGTCAGATTTGAGCTTTAAAGCAGCGCCTTCTTCTTCTTCTTCTTCTTCCTTTTTTGTTAGTTAGTTTTTTTTTTTTTTCCTTTTTTGCCCTTTGTCATGCCACCCTGGACGGCCTTTTGTTTTGAAAATGCTGGATCGTTGTCCCTCACCCACTAGGGATATTATCCCTATCTTTATTTTCATAGTAAATTCTAGCAAGTTTTAATGTTATGTTTATATTTTCAGAGGTCATAAAATGGTAAAATCACAGTTTAGTACTTGGTAATTTAAAAAGGTAGAAAAATAATAAAAAAAAATCTTTGAAAATGTAATTTTTTATTGTGTATCCGATAACTTATGGAGAAATATGTTTTTCTTTTTTATTATTTGGTTTGTTTTTAGAGATGAAATAAAAACAAATAAAGTTAGTAGTAGATAAAATTACCTCTATTTTTATCTGTATGAAATATTGTTAGAAAAAATAATTTTACAGTTTGCCTCTCTTTTCTTCCCGTTTCTATCTTGAATAGAATTAGCTAAAAAGTGAAAGAGTTTATGATATACGCATTTGTTTCGTTTTTTCACTTATTTTATTTTATACTTAGGTTGTCAAACCATCAATTTCTTTTAATTTCCTTTAATTTTCTTCGTTTCATTCGATTTCCAGCCCCATGCAAACGCACCACAATCTTATAAGGGGAAATGTGGAATTTGGAAGCTTTAACTTTACATAAAAATTCAGCTAGCATTTGGTTGCAGAGATTGAGTAATATATAGAAGATCTATATAATAAAATAGAAGAGTATTGGATAGAATAATTATCTTATATCATATTTAATATACATGATATTAGACAACATTAAGCAGATTCTTATTAAGATTTTTTTTAAGAAATTGCACAGAACTCTCCTAAAAATTTTAAAAATTACATGACTCAAATTTTTTTTTTTTTAAATATCAACAATTACTCCCCTAGAATAACTAACATGGAGAATGCCTTGTAAGTTTTGCTTATTTTAAGTGGCAGTGCATTATTACATATAATAAATATAATTAGAGAATGTTTTAAAAATATTTGAAAGATTTAAAATTTTCTAAAAAAAAATCCAATGACAGCAAAGAAAAAAAATCAATTAAAAAAATGACATTATGGACAATGTGCAAATTTCAAACCTGTCAGAGCTATAAATAGTATTGCTCAGTATTAGACAATTTGCAAGTTCCAAATCATCTATATTGCTCAAGTATTAGACAATTTACAAGTTCCAAATCATCTATGTAATGACATTTTAAACTAAAATAATCAATTTTTTTTATTTGTTTTTTCATTTTTCATTGAATTTTTATCATTGAATTTTTATAAAATTAAATATATTTTAAAAATGATAAAATTACATATATTATCGTAATGGCACCTTAGTGTTTAGATATATATGTATTTGCCAGGTCAGTTTTTCACAAATTGTAAGCGTTGACCTTTTAAAAGACTGAGGGTTTGAGTAATTTTATATCTTAGAAGGTTCGTGCAATTTTCTTTTTTTTTTTTTTAATCTAGTTCAATATTTTTTACTATCAAATATATAAAATATAAATTTTAAATTTTATGAAGACTTATAAAGAGATCTTTATCTATTTTTAAATACATTTATTAACGAGGCATTATATAAGGACCTTTGTCATTGCAGTACCATGAAAAGTTGTGCAAATATTTCTAAACTTTAAAGTACTCCATTTAACATCTAAGCCAAGTTCTTATAATTATTTTTAACATTTTTTTAATATCATTACTCTATTTGCAAATACAAAGTAAATAGGATTGGTTTAATTATTATCATTACTCCTAATACCGTTTACACTGGTGGATTATTTTCTCTATATCAAAAAAATATTCGAATGATGTTATAAGATAGTATAAATAGTTATAAAATCTTTAATTAAATGTTAAATTGATTATTTTAAAATTCAGATATAAAATCAAATTTGTGTATAAAATTCGGTTATAATTGACGTATCCACAAGCTGTCTAGTTTGGACTTGTACACACCTCTTAGTTTTATCCGGGGAGGAAGTCTATCAAGCGATATTACCAAGAGAAACACGCATCGAAGGGTCCCGCTTTCACCGGATACGCGGTCTCTGCTCTCTCGTCTTCCTTTCCCCCACATGATAACACCCTTGTTTGGGTACTTCGAGGAAACAAAACTTTCTTTCTTCTTTATGACCTTTCTAGAAAAGTTGACCACGCTGTCAACTCAACGGAACAACTTTTGAAATCCAATAATATTCTTGTGTGTGAGCATGTTTTCGCGTTTAGGAATCTGCGAAGTTGTAAAGGCTGTAGACTAACATGCACAAATTCGAACAAGGTGATAATTAATAAAGATGTTCTCCAAAGAATGATCTATATTATTAAAATCAAAACATATATTTCGGTACCTTTAGGCTTTTTTATTTAAATTTATTTTTAAATTAAAATTTCTCCTTCATAGAATTTAAAAAAATTTTACATATTTTTTCAAAAAATAACTAGTCCCTCTTTTTTCACTCTAAAAAATCTGAGTTGGAATTTCTAATAAAAAAAATCATTACGTATGGAAAATATTTTCTATTTAATTTGAAATCTAGATATAACTATATATGGTCTAATATTATTTTTAGCTAAGCACACGATCTAATATTATATGATAAAAGCTTTATGATTTTATTACAATTAATATTTTATAATTTAGTATTATTAAATTTGCACGCACAACATATCACGCCGCAAGTAGAGTCTAAAGGAACAACAATTCCATCACTATATTTAATTAAGTGAGTTTCTAACTAATTTTAAATTAAGAAAACCTTATTTAAATTCCATAATTAGCTGTAAATAATCTCTCAATACTACATTAGAAACCTCACAACAAAAACGTTAAAGTCTTAGATTAATAATAAAACAATATCCAATGCATCTAGGTCCAGCTCATCCAGCCTCTCATCAACATTCAACCCATAACCTTAGTAGTCAAAGCATCCACATCGGCATCATCATCATCACCTATAAAAGAAATGAATGAGTCAAAACCTAGTGCAACAACAATATAAACACACACAATATAATCACACATTCTATACAAATGCACATGCAACAAACATTAATTTATATTTAATTTAGGTAGAACTAATCAAAGTAAAGCACTCATACTCAAACAACACGACTGGGAATATGGGGGTCTTAAGTTGTAGCAACTACTCTAGAGGTCGATATAGACAATCTAGATACTTATATCTCCTATCTCTATATCAAATAAGTAGTCTCGTCTAGAGGTCACAACTACTATTCCTCCATGCCTATCACTGTCCATCATACCGTATAGATTAATGGAGCTCATAATCCAAACTTGTATAAGTGTAACTTCTCTCCGATTAAGATATATGTTTCCTCGCTACCGTTCACTTTATCAGCTACCCGCCGAACCATCCATGGTGGTCTAACGGCCTAACTATCGTGGTGGCATAGCTACGCAAAGTTGTCCTTTCTTTAACCAGATCTCAAAAATGATAAAAGCACACTAAAAAATTATTATTTAGGTCTTTTTTAAGTATTAATTTATTTTAGAATGTCTATATTAACAAGCAACAACCAAATCACTGCGTATGTAAACTCAATTATGAATCTCATCTCAAAGTAGATGATAGGGAATCTAAAGAGTAAGAATCTATATAAGAAAATTATTTCAAATAAGTTTTAAGTTACCAACTCAACCATTTATTCTCATTAAATTAAGTATTATATTCCAAGTTGACTATACACATTGCCTATTTAAATTGAGATTTCACTTAATTCCTTTTTAAATATTGTTTCATTGATAAATATCAAGTTTTAAAATAAATTTAGTTTTAAGTCATTTCATATATTAAAGTCCATTTGATACTTAACTCAACCACCTAAACTTATTTTATAGTAACTAGGTCCTTAAGGTGATATTTTTATAATATATCTTATATATACTATTAAAGCAAAACCACCCTTGTAAATATTTTTAGTGTAAATATTTTTAATATAATGTTTTTAGTATATGGGCATAAAATATTTTTCGTATACCTGTAATCATGAAAATTAAATAGGATTTGAATATAATTAAATAAGGGTTAAAATTATAATCATTTGAACATAAACTATAATCATTCATCACCAATTCCTAAGTCAATAGATCTAATAATATAATCTATGATTTCAACATTAAATCATTGAAATCATTGATCACATAATCAAAATCGATTTAAAGGCAAGATTACTTACTGATAATGAAGAAAAACACAATCATAAATTACCACTACTATTAATCAAGGCTTGCTTGTTAAAGAAGCTTCTTAAACACTTTTCCTTTTTGCTCTTGATTCTTGATTATCCTATGATTAGTTTTTGTAAAGTGTTGTTGAGTTAACGACTAGAGAGATTAGGATGTTGTTCTTACTTTTTTCTTTTAAATCTTGTTGTATAAGTCTTTCAATCCTAAAAGAGATAGTAAAATTGAGCTTTCTTCCTAATTAAGGTTAGAGAAAGTTTTGAAGAGTTTGAGAGGATGACTTCTTTAAGAAATCTTGTAATGTAAATAATGAGAGGAAAGAGGAATTTTAAGACTTTTATGAGAGTGAGAAGTTTTAAACGTATAAATTATATGTATGAGATGTAAATTACTTCCATGCCCTTGTGTTTTGTATTGATTTAGTTAGGTGCAATCTTAATTGTCTATTTTACATCTCCTTGCTTTATGACATGTGATGTATATTAAATATTATCCTCCTTTTAATTATTTGTTCTTGTAATTTTATTAAATTTCTAATAATTATATTATTTTATTTACTCTTAATAATTTCTTATCATATTTGTTGAATATTATTATTAATCTCTTTATTTATTTTCATTCCAAGATGATTTATTATTGTCTAATACTATTATTATCTTTGATATTGTTACTACTCTTATAATATTAATTTAGGATATTGTTGGTCCCAAATAATAATCAAGAAGGGGATTGAATTGATTATTATAAATTTTTGCCTTAAGAAAAATCCCCTTTCGGTTTTGAAAAATGAGAACAATATATCAACATAACTAATATGAATATAAATTGCGTAAAAGTAGAGAGAAGAAGATTAGGCTATGATTTATAGTGGTTCCACCTTGTGCGTCAGTCCACTCTTCCAGCTCCGAGTTGGGATTCCCATTATCCTATGGGTTTTGTTCCACTATATCCAATAAATTTCAATTTACAAGCTTGTACAATTCTCTTTGCTTGATTCTTACAGCTATCATCTAGCTATAACCGATCTACAGAATCTAAACTTGTAAAGAACTATCAACTAAGAAGGCAACTACACGTTCCTTCAATTACAAAAGAAGAATAAATTTTCAGAATCAAAAAGCAAAAGAAAGATTGCAAAATAATCAGCTTGTCAAAGCAAAAGTTTTTGAAAAATCTATATTCAATGAAACTTCTGGACTTTATTCTGGATAAGCTTCTGGTTCTTTTCTTTTGGTAGATACTGGAGAAATTTTTTTTTGCTGCGTGAAAGATAACTGATATACCTCTTTTCTCTTTCTTCCTGAAGTTATATCATACTTCATTTAACGTTCAAAAGATAAGAATGCAATCCCAAGAATCTCAGTATGAAATCTTTTGAACTCTATCTTGATTTGAAATTTTAAAACTATTCCTTCCTTCCAACGGTTATTGATAATAATATCTACCTTCTGTTTGACTTCGTGAATCAAATTCCAAACACGGTATGATCATAACAAATGGATAAACTCTGCTTGATCTTCGTAGATTTTCAAATCTGATTGCATATCTCCCATTAAATCAAATCAGTCAGCTGTGGATAAGCCTTGAAGATCGTTACGGATATTTTTCTTCCCATCGTGATCATAAGCCGTTTTGAATACACTTGGAATGAGGATAATGTCTGCTTGATTTTCGCGATTCATCATAATCTTGTTTGTTTCTTCTTGAAAATCTTCATGACGTTGTTCTGCTTAAAGATCTTTTGAAAATACCCATTGCTAATATCTTGGACTCCATCGTGATCTTCATTTGTTATCTATTTAAGATAACATTTTTCTTATTATGATTTCCTTAGTAATATTTATGTTTAAACGATAGATAAATTCGTCCTTAAAAAGGAAGAAATATGTTAGAATGAATAACTACTTATCTTGAAATAAATCCCGTAACTTCTGCTTTTTGTCTCTGAAGAAAGCATTTTTGTTGATGAGAGAGAAACTGAAAATCATATAAATCTCCTAGGATATAATCCGACTTTAGTGGAATTAAATAAGTATATTACCTAAATATACTTATTATCTTAGAGCTAGGCCTTAAAAAACGTGATTGTACTGATCTGAAATACTGTATGTTTGATTGGAGAAGATGAACAGTAAATATTCCTAACTCATAAATGCTTGTTCAAAGTTCTTGTAAAGGTTCTGTAAAAACTTCTGTATTTCTGGAAAAATCTTTATCCCTTAACCAAATTTTTGGAAACATTATGTGTTCCTTATCTTGTAATAAATTCTTGTAATACTTGTTTAAAGCTTGTTTAGAACCAAAACATCCGAAATTCAAAATCATTCAACTCATATATTTATTTATCAATATTCAACAATATTATGAGAAAAGTTCTATATATAATTCTGCACCACTAATAGAATAGTTAGTTTCTTGAGTATTTTGTTATCATCAAAATTTTAGATAATAGAGAATCAACAGATATTTTAGAACGTGTATGTAACATCTGTTAATATAATAATAAAGGTAGGCCAATAGAAAATTGACCTTTTAAGTTTTATTATACGTCTTCGACATACAACAAACTTCCGTTTTCCAATTTTTGACCTATAAGGAATTGTATTGTGATAATTTAATGCCAAAATAGTTAAAGTGAAATTTGACGATAGCTAATGGTAGTCTAGTGGTATCCAATTTAGATCCTCATCCTTGAGGTACAGAGTTCGATACTCCGCATTAGCATATTGTAATGGTTCTATATAGCCGTGTTCTAACAGCTCTTGTGGCAATAAAAAAAAAAAAATTTGTTGATGATGGAATTATATATTTCAAAAGTTATTTATTTTTCACTTTACATACTTATATTATTTTCCTATTTAAAGTCATATAATATGAAACTTTTTCCACTTTCCGTACTTAGATTATTTGTTCTAAGTTGAATATGTTAAGTTTTCACACTGCCTGATTTGGTATATTTATATCGATAACGCTATACCATCATGTTTCCTTTTAAACTCCCTTTGTTTTTGTTTTATTGTAAAGAATTCAGGTTGTTATAAAAATGAAAATAGAAAGATAATATATAGTGTTGTAAATGAGCCGAGTTAATTCAATTTTTTAAGGGTTTTAGGTTGACTTGTTTAAAAATTTTCGAACTTGAACTTGAGTTAAGCTTTTCATTGAGCTCGGAATTCAAGCTTGAGTTCAACTTGCTTAGCTAAATGAACATAATTTCGAACTTGGTTCGATTGTTTGCAAATCGAGATTGAGCCAAGCCGAGGTTTTTATTGAGCCTCAAAATCAAGCTTGAGTTTGACTTGTTAAATAGCTCATTTTCCTTTTAATTTCTTCATATCTTGATTTTTTATCAACTTAAAAATAATATTTTAAGAGCCACTAAATATATATTAAATAAAATTAATTTTGTTATTTTAATTATATATTTAAATATGATATATTATAATTATAAAACTTACAAGTTTGCTAATGAATTTATTGCTGAACTTGTTAATGATTTGTTAGCTAGCTTTAGCATGAGCCTAAACAAACCTATTCATGAGCTAGCTTACAAGTTTTAAATCAAGGCTCAAAATCACCTAGTTTAAATAAATTGATTTTATTTTAAATTAAACTTGATTGTTTATTAATCAAGCTTGAGTGGTTATTTGCAACTTAACTCGTTTACTGCCATAATAATATATGTTTGCAAGGGAAAAAGCGCAAAAGTTGGATTTATAAATATTCATAATTTTCGAAAGAATGGAAAACTAATGACAACGGTCGGGTGGGGGCAATATTGTTTTGTTTTATTTCCTTTTTAATCGGAACAGGGAAATTCCCAACATTTTTTCTTTTTTGGATTGTTTAAACCTAAAGTCAAAATGTACATGCTAAAATTGAAAAGCAAAACTAGTTATTAAAAGTAAAATATATATCATATCAGCCACGTGCTTGATGTTGAAGATGTTTATGATATCAGGCATGTACAATACAAGAAGTAATCCATACGCCTTTCTCTAACGGATGTGCTGCCTTGCTAATTGCAGTTATTAGAATGTGGCTTCTAGAAGGAAGCAAAATTTTCAATTGATAAGTAATGAATTGTTTGGTCAAAAAGATCAGTAATGAATTGACAATTTATTAGTAGAGGTGTTTATGGTTCGATTTAGGGATGGGATCGTTAAAATGCATTTAAAATGATTTAGTTCAAATCCATAATGAATCGAACCGCTTTAACGGTTAAGGGTTTTGAACTGAACTGCTTCATTCAGTTTGAACCACTTTTAAAAGCATTTAGTTCTAATTAGTAATATTAATAGTCATTTGAGTTCTTAATAAAGAAAAAAAAAGATGTTTAGATTAATGAATATTGTATAAGAATTAAAGTTATTTATCATTATATCATGTTGTATATTTAACAATTTCATAATACATATTATCTCTCTCAACAAAAATTTTTCAATATGAATTTAAAGTAATATATATTTTTCATAAATCTATAACATTAATTAAAGAGAATCATTCTTTTACATTAATTCCTTTTTTTTTTTATAATATTCTTTCCTTACAACGTATTTAAATTTCTACTATACCAATACAATGATTGTGTATGTTCTAAACTCAATTATATCGTTTTATTTTAATTTGATGCATATCTACTAGTTCTAGAAAGAATTTAATTAATAAAATATGAAAACATACTTGGAAAGTTTTGAGATGAGTAAAAGATTGCTTGTTTAATATTATTTGATATATAATACATTTAACAGTGTATTATGTAAAATATATAATAAGAAATATATATATACAATATTTATATTTATAAATAACATTATGTGGTTAAAAATGTAATTTGCATTACATAAATTAGAACGGAACCACGATTTCTCCTAATAAATCTACAAATTAAGATCTTAATCAATTTCCTTTTAACGATGCATCTAAACACAAGAATGGTATAAGAATTCATAATTATTATTCCATTAGAAGTTTATTTTAACATACTACATGCATACGTGATATTAGAGTAAAATATCAAATGTGACTTTATCTAATGTTTAAGAATTATAAATAAATAAAATGACTCTTTTTTTCATTTCTTTTAATGTTCAATGATTTGGTTCCAGTTCAAACGATTTGGTTAGGTTCAACCCCTCAAACCGAACCGTAACTATTTAGACTCTTCTTGAATTGAACTACAAACCGAATCAAAACATAAAAGAACTGCATTTTATGGTACGGTTTGGTCCGATTCAATGAATAGCACTAATTTTTAGCAATATGTTCATTTATAAAATTATATATAAGATCATCTCATGTATAGTTATGAGGAAAATTCTATCATTCCATTATATTTTTCAATAAGATAAGTCACATTCATTATTTAACAGCTTATATTTATTTCTAACGGTAACTGCACTATTAAAGTATTTAATATATTATTTATCAAATTTATTTTAGTTATCAGATAAAAATGGATGATTAGATGGAGGAATCATAGAAGTTAAATAAGATTATTTACTTATGAAAAGTTTGAAAAGATATGAAATGTACTATAAACATATGCGATGCTATTAGTTCATTTAGGAAAGAGAATTTCTTCCCATGAATTAATTGATTCCGTTGGAGAAAAGTAAAAGAAGAAAAAGGGAATTGATTAGCCTCTTTCCATTTTTCTGAAGAATTGGGGACCTCGGAAGAATCGTCCTCGTTTCCTGGTTCCCACAGCACGCCGAAGATTTAAATTTGTTGACTTCTACGCGTTGAAGCCATCCATAGCGTTCACCAACGTTAAGGAACGAAAGGAGCATCCATTCCATTATTTATTTCCTTTGCCAGACCAGACAGCCTACCGTGTCCACATATGCCTCTTTTTTCCTATTTCTTTTCCCCTATATATCGTCGTCTATTCCCCCAAGGGCTTCACAACGTCTTTTAACAACCGACTCCTTTATTTAGTCTCTTTCATAGACCCTCCCTCTATTATACATTATTCTCAACTTGTTCTCTCATCTTCCCAACAGTTTTTTATATCTTCTTGCCCTACTTTTCTTCATTGTTGTAACTAGATTTCTAAGGGAATTTAATCAAATCTTAGCTCGATCATGGAGATGGGTCAGTACAATCACAACCAAGCTCCAGGTAATCAGAATTTTTCCTTTACCCTTTTCTTAATATTACGGAAAGTGAATGTGTTGACGATGGATACTAAGAAACTAAGTGATGCTCAGGTTTAAGATAAGCTCCTTAACAAGTTGATATATCCGAGGTCACTTGTTAATGGACTCTAAAGAAAATTGTTATAAAAATAGATGTATTATATATATTGGGAAGTGCATGCTAGTTTAACTTATGTCCACGAACATATGTAATACAATAACTATACTTGAAGTTGAATTCATTAGAAAAAGACTATAATTAAGTATATTTCATGCATTGGAGACGGAAGTATAATTTAAATTATAATCCATCAATTGATTTTTATCTGATGGCTCACTAATCTATATGCTAATTAATTATAAAGTTTATATTCATAGTTTCTATTGAATTACGATTAATAATCTTTATTATATTAGGTAAATGATTACTTTAAAGAATATAATTATTTTGGTGCAATTGCAGTGGCATATCCATATCCAGCTGGATCAACAGGACAAGGTCCATACGTGGCTCCTCCACCACCAGTTGGTTATCCCATGAAAGACGGTCAGGAACACCAGAAAACTACTGTTCCAGTTGAAACCAAATCCAGGGGTGACGGCTTCTGCAAAGGATGGTAAGTTAATAATAATTTTATTATATTCTTAATAATAATAATAATAATATACCTTTTAACCGTGATTTAAGATATTCTATCTTTTTTGAGAAGATAAGCACCGCATAAAAAAATGTGATGTTACTTTATTGGCACGAGGCGTATGGGTTTGTTTGTTTTGTGGTGTAATGACTGGTAAAGAAATTTTCATATTGTTTGTAAATAAATAGATTTATATGGAAGGTAGATATTTTTATTTATAAAAAAATTTTAAATATATTGAATATAAATTCAAATATAGATGAAAAATAAATCATTTAAACAAACCATGTTTAGATTGGATCAAAGGAATGAATTAGTTTGCTTTTTTCTTTTTGAAAATAGAGAGGGAGAGGGAAATAAATGAATTTAGTGAATAAAAATGATTCTCTAAAAGATAATTCCAAATTGGGAAAGGTTATTATGACCTTAAAAACCGAATGCACAATAAGAAAAATTTATTATATTTTAATAAAATAAAAAATTACACATCTAATTTTAGCCCCTTTCTTATTTCTTTTATTTTTTTTTTATGAGAGATACAATTTTATTATTTAATCGTTAAAATAAATATATTTATTAGGATATTGATTATTTTAGTGGTTCAATTATAGTTAAGTATAGTGTGAATCGTTGGATAGTGACGAGATCGATCGTATCAAAATTAATGATGAGATTATAAAAATTTATTTTTTATTTTTTCTTTTATTTGTTTTCTTCTTTTAACTCTTTTTTTTCTCCTAATTCTTCCCTATTCCACACATGTGTAAATTTCATATTGAAAAATATTTTCAAACTTCAACTAATTTACGTGTCAAACATGCATGCATTATTCAGCCCGCCATTTATTTTCCAAATACTTGTTTTTACCTAAACATCCAAGTCATTGTACTCTAGGTGCGATATTATTATTATTATTATTATTATTATTATTATTATTATTATTTTGTATTTGTTAGTTTATTATGTTATTTATCAGAAATGAAAAAAAAAAAAGAAAAGAAAAGAAAAGAACCTTCTGATATCATGAAGAACTGTGTACTTTACAAAATCCAGTTAGAAGAAAATTAAAATTGGTAATGTTTTCCTTCTTTTTTTTTTTTTTTTTTTTTACATTGAAAGTATTTCTGCTTTGTAATTTGAGCAAATTACTAGGTCCGGACTCTCAAACTTAGTAGTTTTGGTGTTTTTATTTTTTTTTTATATTAATATCTTTAGAAACACAAAAATATAAAATTTATAAATTTAAATACTAAGTTTACCTAAATTAAAAATACCGACACTCTACCTGTTTTTTCCGTTTTGTTTGGTTTTGATTTGACATTTGACTTTGTCGGCCGATTTGAGTTTGCCACACGATTCTTTTCCCCGTTTTATTTTGCTACCGCTACTCTTTATTTCTCTTTTCCATTTTCCTAGCGTCGAGGAACTGTTAGACATTCAACACATATTTGAGACACGAGCTTAAGACTTAACATTTTCCTTGTTGTCTGCACGTGGAACTTTCTACGTATCTGTCCCAATTCACATGATTCATAATTTCAAGTTGATTTTATATTTCACTATAAACAGGTGGTCTGATTAGAAGATGGAAATTTTACTTGTATTATATTTATATTAGCGTGTATTCATAACTTATTTATATTATATCTGTATTATATTTAATTGATTTATTTATAAATAAAATTATTAATTTTTTTATCAATATTTAGTTTTTTTTATAAACATCTGATTGAAACTATAAAAATATAATATTAAAATAATAAAAATATGATTACCTTTTTATCTTACTAGGTCTGAACTAACTTGTTTTTTCCCCAATTTTGTGCTGTGCAGTTGTGCTGCTTTGTGTTGCTGCTGCGTCCTTGATGCGTGTTTCTAATTCTAGGGGATGGCCACGATCCATTTATCTCCGAAAGGAGAAGCCCACACCTTTACCTGCTTTCGTTTTTTTTTCCTTTATTTTTGTTTTAATTCTGTGGATTTATCTGGTATAGTTGTACTTGGGATATTGTATTATCCTATCCTCATATTGTTGGATTCTTCATTATAAATAACAATATTTTATTTTTCAAATAATATTATGCCTATTTTCGCCAAAGACAAGACAAGAGTCTTTGTCTTCCGGTGGCTTTAATTAAGTTTATTCAGGATGCGATTTCCATTACGACAAAGCATAATTTTCAACTTTTTAGACTTTGCTATCAGGAAATAAAGATTTTAAATAGAGGGCAACCCAATTGGTGGTTTGAATAATGATATAAAATATAATGAGGACAAATGAGGTTCACCATCTTGGAAGATTAGCCCTGATCAAAGGGCTAGAAACATAAGGCTAGGTCAATTATATATATGTGCCTTTCATGATGTAATTGATTAAACAGCTCACGTCGGATTTTTTTCATAATTGAGAGGTTTGTTAGCTTGTTAATTGATTAAAAAAGAGAGAATCCTTTTGTTGTTGAGCTAATCCGGTAAGGTACTTATGATAATATTAAGTTTTATTGGTTCCTACATAAAAAATTTGAATCCCACTATGATATAGTACTGGTAAGATAACATTTAGAGAATACCATTATTATTAGAACAATTTTTTTTTCCTCTCTCTCTCTATATGTATTGCTTTGTGTTTGATTGACAAAATATGAATTTTGATAAGGAAAATTTTGCACAAAGTTTGATGGATTCGTGCCGATTAAATAAACATTATTGTTGTTTGAGGAGGTTGAGCTACATATGTTAGTTGCAAGAGAGAATCCTTTTGTTGTTGTGCTAATCTGGTAAGGTGCTTATGATAATATTAAGTTTTATTGGTTCCTACATAAAAAATTTGAATCACACTATAATATAGAATTAGTAAGATAACATTTTAGAGAATACCATTATTATTATAACAAGTTTTTTTCTCTCTCTCTCTATATGTATTGCCTTATGTTTGATTTACAAAATATGAATTTTGATTAGGAAAATATTGTATAGAGTTTGATGGGTTCGTATCGATTAAATAAACATTATTGTAGTTTGAGGATGTTGAGCTACATATGTTATTCACAAGAGTTGTATATTCTAAAAAGACGTACTCTTAACCAACGCCCCATCTCCCAGAGAGAGAGAGAGAGACGTACTCAGATGATTCACTTGAATAAGCTGCCTAGTGAGGGGATCTAGGTTTAGTATCCAGTTTATGTTGTGTGTGATTCATATTGCACATGATTATAGAATGACTAAGAATGAGAGGTCGATGGAGAGGGTTAAATTTTCAATGTTAATATATTAGATCAAATTCATTTGGATTTAAATCTTTAGGCTAAGTGGTACAATCCAATTGTCCAATTCATAGTTGGGATTAGGATCATTAGACTAATGCATGTGTTATTAACCTCTTTAAAATAAGTTCACATACCAAACGGGGTAGACTACATACTCATCAGGATAAGTTAGATGAGTCTATTTGACTCATCTTGTTTTCTTTTGTTTATCATTGTTTTGACATCTACTTAAGTGGATGTGTTTGTTAAAAAGATGCCAAAAATATAAAAATAGTGAATGATTAAATAGAGTGTAATATATAGATAAATAAATTATAATGAATGGCAAAATTATCATTTGTTGATTAATAAGAGGGTTTAATGGTCCATCTTAATATACATATATATATATATTTAATAAATAGTAGACATATGATTGGGGACCAGAAGACAACTCAAACTTCCTGGAAGGCCACCGACCTTTCCTTCTATACCAATAGCCTTGGTCCTGTATGCCACCGACCATCACAACCATAGAACCATCTTATGAGATTTAGGCTACCAGCTTTTGTATCTAGGCTGCCAATGTAAACCCCTAAAATTTTCATAATTCTTAGAAAATAATCCTAAAAGTAAAAAAACCAAAATCGAAATCCTAAAAATCGAACCAAGTTAAAACTTAATTCTAAATAAAGTCAAATACGAGAATTCTTAATCTTAAGAAAAAGAGAATCCTCAAAACAAAATAGAATATCCAACTATCGCTCGATTCAATATCCGTACACCAATCAAATCATCTATTTGATCCCTAAAATGCAAATCAAGACGATATATCCAATTAACGCTCGATAATAAAATACTAATACCTTAAATCATTTGGTGAATTTTAGAATAAAAATTTTCAATTTTCATCAAAAGTCAAACTGAGTCAACCTATAACCCTAGACTCGGTTAAACAATCTCGAGAATTGAAAAATTAAATAATCACAAATAAAATGAAATAAACCATAGACGTTGAATTAAAAATATAATATGGACCAAACCCTAAAATTTTATGATATTTCGAATAGCTTAACAAAACCGAAAGTCAAACCGGAATCCTAAAAGTCAACAAAGCTTACAACTAACCTTATTATTTAAGATCTGGCAATCCCACGCTCTTAAACTTTGAAAAACAAAATGGAAATAATTGTTGATAATTGTCACGCCCGGAGAGGTACCCTAAACGTGGCAGTCCGCCGTACACAATACTAAAGCCTAAGAATGACTATCTTAGTCACGCAAATGCTTCCATATCATGTACAAGGTGTACATCACAACCAATGGAACACAGCGGAGTAGCACAATTTATATTGATAATAAATAAGTAACAAGGCAAAGAAAATACTTATCATAAAACATACATATTACATTTCAATTCTTAGGGGCATATCTCTCTATTATCTTCAAATATACATCACTAATCATATAGGTCATTACATATAAAGAACCTTACAAAATTACTTCATCTTATGATTCAATTTCCTTCATAGAAGTTTAATCATCCTTCCATGACTTCCTTAATGTCATGATCCTCAATTTAAGCTACGGGTATACCTGTTTCAACAAAATCTATAGGGATATAAGCTACAGCTAGCTTAGTGAGATACTCCTTTTCATTCACACCATATTTTTAAACAAGTTCATTTAGATTTTTACACATAGTTATGCATACAATGCAACAACCACATGATTACGCAAATATATATAGTTATCCGGAAACCATATATAGAACGGATTTACCCCTGTATCAAAGGTTAGGGAATCGGGGTTGAAGGTCCTCGACCTTCTACTGCTAGTCCCCAGGTCCTCACACACAGCGTTCGGTTGGCTCGGTTTCGAACCTAGAGTCGCTTTCCTCGAGCGATTTGGATTATCCAGGAAGGAACATGGCCCGTGACACCGCACGATCACAGCCAATCCAACTCTACACGTAGGAGTAGCAGTCTTTCGAAATAGATGTGACTCGATGGATGCTATGCGTGAGCGTTTTATTTTCTTAAGCCAAACCTTATTAAGGTTTATTAGGGGCGATCAATCAATTTAGCAACAATAAACATGCATACAAGTAAGTAAATAAAATTATTTAAACAAACAGTTCGAAGTTGCGATATTCTTAATTCTTATTTCACACATACACATAATCCCAAATTCCCTAATTATATATCTATTTTTATCTTTTCTTAGTATACCAATGCTACTATTTACAAGCACAAGCAAGGTGACGAAATTAGGAGGAATAACTCACACGTCCATTTTGATATCTTCTTAGTCGTAGTAATCCTCAGGTAGGGTATTATCATGTCCTTCGTCACCTAGAAAAAAGAAATACCCGGGATAAGTCTTTCATGAAATTCCTATCCTTGGATATTCTAAACTTTTCTTAAAATCGTGATAAAATCGTATAAGAAGAAATTCCAAGTTAAAATGGCCATAACTTGCTCATTTTAACTCGGAATTTCGCATATAATATACTGTTTTCTACCTATTCGAAAAGATCTATCTATTTCTAAGCTTATCTTTGTCATATAAGGTCATTTGGGTTCCGAAAACATTGGGTTCATATTTAAAACGAAAATTACCAAACTTTTGCAAATCCGTTTTTTAACTTAACTTTATTTTAAAGAAAATCTTTTTATAAAAATATATAAATATATGGACATATATTTGATGAATACTTTGAGTATATAGGTAAGCTCACTTTATATGCAAAATTCTAATGGTAATGTCTCAACAAACAATTCATTTTGAGTTAAAACTTTAACTTTGATAATTTCTTTTCAAGTATTTGGAAGAAACTTTATATTTTCATTATAAACAAGTATATTCTTATTTTATTTCCTTCATTCCTTTTTCCAAAACAAGTAAATTTTCCTTTAACCTTAGTCTTTCATAAATTCCACTTCTAATGATAAAAGGTCAATTTTATCAAAAAGTATATTTAGGTTGTTGAACGCCTTTATAATTTTGTATTTAAGATGGTTTTTAGAAAATGAATCTTGTCTTCTTATATCTATTTCTAAAATAAGTTTTTGCTTTCTAAAACTTGTTCTTTATTTCTTTTGAAAAAATCATCTTTATTGATAAAATCCATTATTGTTAATCTTACTTTATTTATATTCTTGTGAAAACGAGTTCCTTTCTTTTTAGAAATTTGAAAATCATTACTTTCCTAAGTAGATTCATAACTTTATGAGTTGATTTTTATCTTAACTTTGAAAACTAGTTTTGTTTTCTTAGTTTTATTATGAAGTTTAAAAGAGTTTAAATCTTAAGCTTTTTGTAAAAACTTTTAATAATAATAAAATTTACTAAAGCTTAGGTTAACATAATATACAAAGAAAAAATTTTTTTTCTTATGTTTTTTTTGTAAAACTATCTTTGTTATTTAAGAAAACTTGTATTACTCTATTTTTATGTTGTTGGTAATAACTTCATGATTTTGTGATAAATCACATAATCAAAAATCTAGTTTTGAGTTCATAAAGTAAAATTCTATTTTTAGATTAGCTGAGACATTAACATTATGTAAATGCAAGTATCATGAGCATATAAAGTAATAAGAACATAAGAAAATACTAGAAACAAATAATAAGCAAGAAAATAAAATATCAAGTATTGGGAACCTTAGCTGGGAACCGTAGCTTCATCAAGGTATCCCGGTCAAGTATTGGAGCCTTAGCTTTATCAAGGCATCCCGAGACTAAGAATGGATTAGTCCCAAAAGATTAAAGAAAATAAACAAAAGATTGTTTTGACTTGATATGGACAAGTCTAAGACTAGAAATACTAGTCTTAATAATAACATGAAATAAATAAATTGCATAACTTGAAAGTAAATAAATAACAAATGAGCTTATATGCTCTATATAAATAAATATGCATAATAATATATATATATATATATATATAAGTTGATTAGAAGCAAATAATAACAATAATAATAACAACATAATAAAATAGAAAGCTTATGTACAAAAACAAAACATGAACATGTTGTTGCTTTTACTACTCATATGAGTTTCAAAACAATACCATAGTCATACTAAGTTACATGACTTGGATAATTAAATGGTTGAAAGAACTTTACCTAAGGTATTTTTGAGGTATAAAGATGTAGTAAATGGTATGTGGTTATAGAGAAATGGTATATGTATTGTATAAAAGGAAAATTCCGTGAGTATTGGTGAAAGAGAGTTTTTGGTAGAGGAAAAGTTTATGGAGAGAGTTTGGTGTAGTGAATTTGAGAGAGTTTTTGTAGTAGAGTGAATTGTGTGAAAGAGTGAAAAAGGAAGGGGTATTTATAGAATTTTTGGAGTGATTAAGATGTAATAAAATAAATTGAAAAAGAAATAAAGTTAGATGGATGGGAGGGAGATAGCGCCGGCCATGTGTGATAGAGGAGGTGTGAGTTATTTTTGAGTGAAATTTGTAAGAAAAATAATTAATATATAAGGTATGATTTGATAAAAGGTGTATTGGAAATATAAAAAATAGAAATAGGTATGTAGGTAGTAAGAAATAGGTGTAAGAAAAAGTAGAGAAAGTGAAATAGTAAAATATACAAAGTACTATGAATAGTAGACTAGACAATTAAAATACTGATAGTAATAAAAATACGTGTAATAACGCGATATTTGTAATTTTTAGCTATCGAAAAAATTTAAAACTGATATTTTTGGAATCCTTGTATTTTTACGAGTCTATTGGTATAAACGAATATTTAATATTCCGAGCTCCGAGACACGCGTTTCGAGCACCGATCCTGATTAAATCCGAAGGACACTCGAAATCGTGAATCTGATATTTTTATGTACCTTATATTATTACGAACTATTTTAAGATATTGGCTTAATTTCGATTTTCCTAGTGTTTGAAAACACAGGATTGCTGGATCATAAACACAAGGATTCGTTAATAGACTTAGTTGACTTAGGGTTTCCGGTTTGACTTCCGTTTCGTCGAGATATTCGTAAGATCGTATAATTTTCGAGTTTTGATCGTTTTATATTTTTTAGCTCGACATCTATGGTTTATCTTATTTTATTGTGATTATTTAATAACTTTTAGTTCTTGGGATCGTTAAAAACCGAGTCTAGGTTATAATTGACTCAATTTGACTTTTGGCGAAAATTGAAATTTCTGATTCTGAAATTTATCGAGGGTTTTAAGTTTTTTGTTGTGGATCGTTACTTGGATTATATTGTCTTGATTTGCGAGTTAGGAAACGATTAGGCGATTGATTGATGTACGAATGTTGTTTCAATCGATAGTTGGATTTTTCTATTTTGTTTTTGAGGGTTCTCTATTTCTCAATTTAAGAAATCCCGTTTTGATCTTTATTTAGAATTAGGTTTTAACTTGGTTTGCGTTTTAGGGTTTCGTTTCTGGTGTTTGTCTTGATTTAGAGCTTTGGTTTTAACTTGAGTCGATTTTTTTGGATTTCAGTTTTAAACTTTTAGAATTATTTTCTATCAATTATGAATTATGAATTTTTTTTTTGGGTTTACAATAATAGTTTGTAATAATATAGGAAGTTTAAAAATACCAGATTCACGAATTTCTAGTGTCCTTCGGATCCGAACATGATCAATTTTCAAAAACCGTACCTTGGTACACCGGACGACAAAAATATTCTATTAATACTAATAGACTCGTAAAAAAAGGTTTCCAAAAATATCGGTTTTAGAATTTTTCGGTAACTTAAAATTACAGATATCGCTTTTATACGAGTATTTTTATTACTACGTATTTTACTTGTCTACTCTACTGTTCATCACTATTAATCTATCTCTACTTTTTTCTACTACCTATTCTTACAACCTACATACCTATTTCTTATAATTTTTTTTTCCCATAAAAACTCTACACCACATATTACTAAACTTCTCTTACACTTTCTTCTAAAATTAATTTTTAATCATTTTCTCTCTCTTTTTCCTCCCTTTGCCGTCTACCCCCTCTCTCTCTTCACTCTCAATTATTTTTTTTTCAATTTATTTAATTACATCTAATTTTCACTCCAAAATTCTATAAATATCCATTTCCTCCTTCATTCTTTCACACAATTTATTTTACTAGCAAAACTCTCCCAAAATCTCTCCACAAATCCCCTCTCCAAAATTTCTCTCTACCAAAACTCTCTTTCATCAAATACTCACAAAATTTCTCTATGTACACAATCTAATTACCATTTCTCACTAATCACATAACCATACATTCACTACCTTCTTCCTACACCATAAACACTTTAGGTAAAACTCCTATTCCTATTTATTTACCCATGTCATGTAACTTAACATGACTATATTGTTGTTTTGAAACTCATATGAGAAGTAAAAGTAACAATATGTTTATATTTTGCTCTTGTACATGAAATTCAAATTTTATTATGTTGTCATTATATATGTTGGTTATTAATTATATTATTGTTGTTATTATGCTAACTGCTTATTCATATCTAACCAAATATATTTATGTATTTATATATATAATCTTTAGAGCATATAAGCTCACTTGTTATTTATTTATTTTAATGCCTTGCAATTTATTTATTTCATACTATTTTAAGACTAATCTTTCTAGTCTTAGACTTGTCCTTATCAAGTCAAACCAACATTTTCTTTATTCTTTTTGGGACTAGTCTATTCTTAGTCCCGGGACGCCTTGATAAAGTTAAGGCTCCCAATACTTGATCGAATTACCTTGATGAAGCTAAGATTCCTAATATTTGATATTTTTATTACTTTGCTTATTATTATTTGCTTCTAGTATCATTTTCATATTCTTATTACTTTACATGTTTATATTACATGCATCTACATAATGATTTTGTCTCAACTAAAAGTAGATTTTTTTTTTTAATAAAGGAACTTGAAATCAAATTTTCTATTATGTGACTTGTTATTAAATAATGGAGTTATTATCAACAACATAGAAATGAATAATACAGGTTTTCTCAAAGTTTTCTCAAATAATAAAAGATAGCTTTACCAAGGAAATATAAGAATAAACACTTTCTTTTCATAACATGGTAACCTAAGTCTTAGGAAAATAAATTGTTGGTATTCAAAGTTTTCACAAAAAACTTAAGATTAAATTCTTTTCAACTCCATAACAAAACCAAGAAGCAAACTAGTTTTCAAAGTTAAGATAAAATCAACCTATAAAGTTATAAACCCACTTAGAAAAATATTGATTTTCAAGTTTTTAAAGAAAAAACTTATTTTCAAAGAGTATAAATATGATAAGATAAAAAACAAAGGATTTTATCAATAAAAATGATTCTTTTCAAATAAAATTTGTAGAGGAAATAAAAGACCAAGTTTTAGAAAATAAGAACTTATATTTCTTAACCATTCTAAATGCAAATTTATAAATAGGTTATCAACAACTTAATAAACTTTTGATAACTTTGATCTTTTATCACTAGAAGTAAAAATTATAAAAGACCAAAGTTAAAGGAAAATTTACTTGTTTTGAGAAAAGGAATGAGGAAAATAAAATAAGAATATACTCATTATTAATAACCTAGGAAAATATAAAATTTCTTCAAAATACTTAACAAGAAATTTGTCAAGTTAAGTTTTAACACTTCAAAATGAATTGTTTTATGAAATAAATTGTTGAGATACTACCATTAGAATTTTTGTATATAAAGTGATCTTATCTATATACTTAAAGGATTTATCAATCTATATATATATATATATATATATTTACTAAAGGATTTTTTTAATGAAGTTGAGTTCAAAAATTGTTTTGCAAAATTTGGAAATTTTAGTTTTGAATCTGTCCCCTATGGTTTCGAAACCCAAACGACCTTATATGACAAAAATAACCTTAAAAATGGATATATCTTTTTGAATAGGTAGAAAAACGGTATATTGTATGCGAAATTCTGAGTTAAAATGAGCAAGTTATGGTAATTTTAAATTAGAATTTCATTATATGCGATTTTGACGAAGATAGTGAAATAGAATTAAAAAGTTTAAGTAGAATTCTACGAAATACTCATCCCGAGTATTTATTTTGTCTAGGTGACGAAGGATACGAGATTACCCTTCCTGAGGATTGCTACGAGTAAGAAGATTGCGAAATGGACGAGTGAGTTATTCCTCTTAATTTTGTTACTTTATTTGTGCTTGTAAAGTAGTGACATTAGTATATTAAGAAAGATAAAAATGGACATGTATGGGAGAATCCGGGAATATGTATATATGTGATTCTATGCTTATGTGTGAAATGAGAATTAAGAATATCGCAACTTCAAATTGCCTGTTTAAGTGTTTTGTTTACTTACTTTTATGTCTGCTTATTGTTTTGCTATATTGATTGATTGCTCCCCCTAATAAACCTTCATAAGGTTTGGCTTAAGAAAAATAAAACGCTCACGCATAACATTCATCAAGTCATATTTCTTTCAAAAGGTTGCTACTGCTACGTGTAGAGTTGGATTGGCTGCTATCGTGCTGGGACACGGGCCATGTTCCTTCCTAAAGAATCTAAATCACTCAAGGAATGCGATTCTAGGTTCGAAGCCGAGCCAACGAACACTTTGGGTGGGGACTTGGGAACTAGCAGTAGAATGTTAAGGATCTTCATCAATAATTCCCTAACCTTTGATATGGAGAGGTAAATCCATTCTATATATGGTTTCTGAATAGCTATATATATTTGTATAATCACGTGAGTTGCATTATATGCATAGCATATGCGTGAAAATTTAAATGAACTTGTTTGAAACCATGGTGCAAATGAAAATAACTACCTCACTAAACTAGTTGTAAGCTTATACCCCCATAGATTTTGTTAAAACAAGTATACTTGTGGCTTAAATCGAAGAGCATGACATTAGGGAAGTCATGGAAGGATGTTGAACTTTTCTGAAGGCGATGCAAACATAAGATGAAGTTACTTTGTAAGGTTCCTTATATATAATGTATGCTATGTCAGTGTTTTGAAAATTTCTAAGTGTATATATTTTGACTTGAAGATAATAAAGGGATATGCCCCTAAGAATTGTAATTTACCATGTTTATGTTTTATGATAAGTATTCTCCTTGCCTTGCTACTTAATCATTATCAATATAAATTGCGCTACTCCGATGTGTTTCCTTGGTTGTGATGTACGCATTGTACATGATATGGAAGCCTTTGTGTAACTGAGGTAGTCATTCTTAGGCTTTAGTATTGTGTACGGTGGACTGCCATGTTTAGGGCACCCCTCGGGGCGTAACAGTTTAAGTTTGGTATCAGAACAACAAGGTTTTGGGAATTTGGAAAAAGGATACTAGAAGGTTAGAGTAATAGGTTTTGATCTTGAAAACCAAAAAGATAGATGACCTATACGATTCGAATCCTTATGTCTAAGAATATAACTCTACCTTGAAGAATATTAAAAGAAGGTAGGAAATACTTATACAAGAATCCGAGGATACTTAGGGAGATACGATCAATGAAACGGAAGTATCACATAAAAAGATTAACCCTAGAACGTTGAGCCAAGTTTGAGGAAGGTAGAAATGACTTGGAGATAGAACATAGCGGAACGATGTGGAGAAAACATAAAGGAGACAAACAATCGAGATATAGAATGAATAAAATAAGCCTACCTTAGCAAGCCTCGATGCATACTCGACTCCTAGCTGAGACCAATTGAAAACAAGACAAGTGTAATACCTCTTTTATAGATAAGACCCCAAGGTAAATAATATTAAGTGCCTATATCAACCCTTTAATCAAACGGATAAAAACCTGTAATGCCTCTCTTTTCTTAAAAAAGAAATAAAAACAATTAACTTGTGCGTAAAACTTGAATTGAAGAGAATATCTAATACGCTTGCTTTGTTTGGTTCTAGGAAGCTACCCGAGGAAATTATGCCACGTTCGAGTATCCCTCTATAAGAACAAGGAGCACTCCCACCACAAGATCTAACTCAAGAGATCTTAACTACTGTGAGACATCTAGAAGAGATGATAAGAGCATACATGCAACAAATACCTACGACCTTTGCACCCGCTCCAGTTATAAGACCCCAACTTGGAACAACACCAGTATCGCAAGCGCCTTCCTTCATGGCTGATCCAGAACCCGAAGCTAAGAGGCATAAACAACTCAAACCTCTTAAGGATCCCGTGACTCCTCAGGTCAAATGCTGGAAGTATGGGAGGATATTTCCCCAAAAGTTGCCCACAACTACAAAACAAGTGTTACTTTTGTGGAAACCTTGATCACAAAATCCATGGTTGACCTAAAAAGAATGGTACTATCTATTCTGGTTACGCAAAGGGAAGACACGATGTCAACAATTGCCCAATGACAATGAGAGAATGCTATGTATGCGGACGCCCCATATGTAGGACTAGGAATTACCCCAGAGATGCCAAAGAAACGTGCTACATGTGTAAAGTGTGGTACCTCTATATACGTCAGGATCTAAAGTTGCAAGGTCTATGGGACGATCCCATCCCATTTCCCAAAGGAGATAACTCATCCAAGAAAGAACATGGAACTTCGTCTAAAGATCCTACCACAATACCTCACCACATAGGAAAGGGAGAAGCTCCTGATGATAAAGACGAGGGATTAATAGGCTCAAAATGTCAAGAAGATGTTTCTACCCTGTGAAGAGCAATCCGAAGCAGGGATGGAAGATAAATCTGTCATAAAGCAATCAAACAATCGTTAGGAGTAACACTTTTGTTAAAGAATTAACGATGATGTAAACATTGTTTAAGCAATGATTTGAAATTGCAACCATGTTTTGCATCATTTCTTTGAACTTTTGTAAAGGAAGAATTTAAGCCGTCCTTTTGTTTTCATGAATTTGTTTTAATGATATGAATTTCCTTTTATTACTTTGATTTTAGTCAGTTTTCAATATTTCTTATATATATAGATATATATTTACGCATTTTCGTACTCGATCGCTTTTAGCCTATTTCTTCAATGTTTTTCTGAAAACGTCTAAGACTTAATAAAATTCAAAAAAATCATACAAAACTTAGTAAAACCTATAGGGCAAATGGGAGATGCACTCGTGCATAAGGCGAACCAGAAATACCCCCTATAGAACCTGAAAATCGGGAAGGACCTTAACAACCAAATCAACCAAGAGTGGACCTAGCTAACATTGAACAACTTGCCAACCTCATAAAGGATGTCACGCAACAAGCTCATGCTATGCCAGCACCTGTACCTACATCAGAAGTTCCAACACCACCTATTGAAACGACACCAGCTGAGCCTCTATCACCAAAACCTTATCAGAGTATGTTGCCAGATTTCATCAAGTGTAATCGATATTTTGATGGAGCTTTTGGGAAACTAGATGAAACCGAGGATTGGTTAGCACAAATAGAGTGATCTTTCAGTGCTTTTGAAGTACCACAACGCCTTTAGCTTACTTATGGTACTTTTATACTAAGATTCAATGCAAGGATATGGTGGGAATCCAAAAGTAGGGAGCTGCTACCGCCAATCACATGGCAAATATTTAGGCATGAATTCTTGGAAAACCTTTTCCGCAAAAGCTTGAGAGTCCAATATAGTGCGGATTTCTTAAGTGTCTCTTAAGGAGGCCGTAGTATTGAATAATATGAAACAGAATTTAGTAGGCTACTACAATATGCCCTTAAATCATATAAGAATAGCGAAGAGCTCAAGAGGCAAGTATTCTTAGGAGGACTGGACGAAGACCTTTCTATCAAGTTCATAGAGTTTGACATCAAAGGTTTTCAAGAATTAGTAGAAAGAGCACAAATTGTGGAAGGTGCCAAGAATTATGGAAGCCTTTATGTGACTGGGGTAGTCATTCTTAGGCTTTAGTATTGTGTATAGCAGACTGCTATGTTTAGAGTACCCTTCAGGGCGTGATAGTCAGCCTTTGTACCAGCATATAGACATGGAATTTGAAAGGTTTCCAAGTTTTCTTTATAATCGTAGCCTATTCCTTCTTCTCTAAAACTATTCCTGAGCAACAGAAAACCCTAAAAGCCTCACTAATTGTGATCTTGTATCAAGGGAATCTTGGAGATCAAGATTCAATAATTAGCTAAGATTAATCCTTTTCAATTGTTTAGCGATCTAAAGGGATGATCTCTTCCTAAAGTTTTCTTGTGGTTTCGAAAGGAGTTAATTTGGAGATGTTTTAGAGAAAAACCCTAAGATTCTTGGTGAAGATTTCGTGTTCTACAATCAAAGAGGAACAAGTATCAAGACAAAGATAAGTTGATCATTTTTAATCTTTATGGTGATCTGAAAGTGTGATCCTTTTTGAATTTACTTGATTATTATTGAAGGGAGTTCTAGTTTTTGGAAGAGTATTTGGAGAAACCTTATGTTTTTGGAGACTTTGTGATTTTTACAATCAGAGGAGAAAGGTATGTATTAATCTAGGATATGTTGTTCTTTTCGATTTAGAGTTTAGATGATGATGGTATTATGTTTACCTTATGAAAACATATTTTGATGGAGTATTTGGTTATGATCAGGTATTTTTGGAGAAGTTAAGTTTCTGTTCCTAAAATGATTTCAAGTACAACCTTACCTTGTTTGCTACTTGTGTTCATAGCCTTAGTAATTGTAAACTAACTAATTACTATCTGGTTTTAAATTTGATGTGCTATTTGTCTTTGGCTAGGTCTAGTAGATGAGGAGGACCATTGCTACTAGGATGATGCTCTGATGATCTATGTGTAACATTATCCCGAATGGAGTTGTGCACAAAGATGATTCCACTAGTCTAGGAGTGGTGCAAGCATGATACCTAGGGTATGTGGGGAATTCTCAACACCAATATATGTATATATTATTATTTTCTCCATTGGGTGTTTTTATGGAGTCATGAGTTATTTCGGGTTTAGGACTATTTGCAAATGGTTCTAAATCGTATTGTTTGCCTATTAATCAAAGATAATAACATGTAGTTATTACATGAGTTACTAGGTCGCATGTGGATTTGTATGTTGTATGCTCATATGCATGTGTTTATAGTATGACGTACTAGGCCTTTGTACTCGCTCTTCATTTTTCAAGAACAGGTGATGATCCAGTAGTTTTTTATCTGTCAGGCTATGATGTTTATATGGACTATGGAGAGGACGATAGTGGAGCTAACTTTCCTACTAATTATTAGATATATTGATTTGGAGATAGATAAAGTTGAAGATCTTATGAATTTTTATATGTTTTTTATAAATCTGAAGTTTTATGAGACCCTTTTCTTAGGATGTTTTAAGATAATGTTAAGTTGGTTTTTGGTTTATACCAACTAAGTTGTTTAGGAGTTTTGTTATTATGAGATGTTTTTAAACAGATACCCTTATGTGTGAGAGATTGATGTTATATGGTATTACAATTGTAGATTAGTGGAATAATAGCCTTAGTATGTCTATCTCAAGTAAGGACACGTGGTGGGCTGATAATGCTCTCAGTTTAGGCCGTTACATAGAGTTTAAGAAAAATGAGCCCACTCTCGACTATAAATAGTGAGACGTTGCTCAATAATTCACCTATTATAAGTGCATCTAAGCTATTAAGGCTACTTGTTTCTCCTCCCTTTAAAATTTTCTTAGTACTCTCAATTAGTGTCCTCCACATATCGCTTCTCTGAGGTTGCATATGACACTAGACTTTCCTAACATCCATATAATGGCATCAATCAAAACCCTTATCTACAATAGGAAAGAGGAGTAAACAATCTTAAGGAACTCTTGAACATATTCATAATATGTGGATGAATAATATATTATTGACACCACAAGTGCTAGCAATCCAAAGAGTTTGAAGTTAGTTTAACAAGTGCAAAAATTATAGAGCATCAACCCTAAAAGTGCATGCAATTTGATGCCTTACCCACCAAGTTGAACATGACACAATTAGAAATGATTTTCTATAGATAAAACTTGACACAATTAATAAATGGATCAAAGCCATTTGGATTTGTTTATTAATATGTTAGAGTATAGGTCCATCGGGCAATCTAAATCCATTTATATAAATGTGTCTCATACATATAGTTGGGTTTGACCTCTAGACACATTTAAGATTAGGGGTAGAAATTTCCAAAATTACCATTTTGCCTTTATGCCCAATTTTAATAAGTTTTAGTTAAAAAGAGATTTTTACCACTTAAGCAAGTATATTGAAGAGTTGCGAAGATTTTTGAAGATGTCTATAGCTATTGTGTTGATTAAAGATACCTTCAATTGTTATAATAGTAACATAAACCTATCTCTCCTTATTTTGTAATCTCCCTAGAGTTTGGTTTCTCTTTCCCATAAAATGCTTCTTACCTCCAACCTTACAATCTAGAATCCCTATTTCATTTTTCCATTTTGAAATCAAAGTACAAACACTCTTTAAAACCTCAAAATCGTTAAGCCCTAACTACTTAGTTATCTGACAACAGCAACAACAACAACATAACTAATTCCACCATGTTAACTTATTCAAATTGGTTTCAAAGAAGATGAGAGATCTTAGGAACACCACATGATGTTGTTGTGGGCTTCAAAAGATAAAGGTAAGTTTCTTCAATATTTTTCAAGTTTAAATCTTGTTTTTCAATTAAGTCTTCAAAATATTTACTAAGAAGTTGTTTTTATTTGGAGTTTTAGGAAAGAGTTAAAGGAAAACCCCTCTAAAGAGGCTCTTGTTGGCACAAATGGTAACTGTGATAGTTACTCCAATTTTTCTTGAAGTAAGTATCAAATCTTTGGTGGGAGTGAGATGATTATGTGATGGATGTGCTTAAGCAAGTGATTAGGTAGTTAAGGTGCTTAATTGGTGATTTAATGTGTAAGAATAGATGCTTAATGATGTTTTTAGTTGCATCATTAATGGGAGCTAGGGCTTGACTTGGTGACACGTTGATGTGAGTAAATTAGTAGGTTTGTCTTAATGGTTAAATGATGTTTGACACATGTTATTTGAATAATTGAATTGTTGAAGGGTTGTGACTGGACCTTATGCAAACCAGTCGCATTGGGATAAGTATGAGGTTTGATTCTCCTCTTAGATTTGGTATTGACTTGATTTAATTATTTGATGATTTTGACGTTAAATAAAGCATATGTGTTAAGAACCACACTCAAAAGTTTGAATGAGGTAGAATTGTATGAGGTGAATTAAATACATTTATTTTCTCGAATATCCTGCAATATATATAAATGTCAATCAGTGTTCTTGGTTCTTAAGTTAGTTTAATTGATGTTCTTGACATAATGTAGCAATTAGGCATGATTAATGATTGTAAGACTAATATATTTAAGGCTAAGAGTTGGTTTTTTCTCGAGTTCTTCAGAAAATTGTAATTATCTTAAAATTTTCCGACATTAAAGTGTTTTTGGTAAAAACTACTTTTTTTTTATCTATTTTAGTGACTTAAAATCACTAAAAATGTATTTTTCAATAAAATTTCAATGAAATATATTTTTAAATAGATTTTGGATGCTAACTTACATTTTGATCATCAAGCCCCAAATTTGAGAAACATAAACACCAGATTTTGATAAAAGATCTAAATTCAAACTTGAACCTATTTGATCTAGCTAAAGGGTAGGAGATCATAAGAAAAGTATTTATTTATTTATTATTATTATTGGTAATTGGGCTTCTCTTGGATCGCTCATGTTTAGGGTTGTATCAGTCCACATCCCCATTAAATTGGCCCAACAAGCCTAAACCAACATGACTTGGTTCAATTAGATTAAATAACTCGTTTAGTTAAACTTAATTAAATTAATTTGGCTGAGAAAAAAAATAATGAGGTAAATTAATAATAATACCTTAACCAAATTGAGCATTTAACCTTTCAATTGCGCCCAAACTTATTCCAAGACTAATCGAGCCAACTTCCTCGTCATCGGCACCCATATTTGTTATGCAATAAGAAAGGTGAATGATAATTGGACCTAGGTATTATAACAAAATTAGTCCAAATCAAACTTTGTAGTGGAGTTAAGATGATGGTTGAATATTGAAATCAATTAATAAACCTAGTAGGGCTACTTGCATAATAGATTTCACTTGGAATCAAACTGTCTAACAAAGAGCTAATTTGCAAATGGTCTTTATAGTTTAGAGACATCTTTCTTGATCTATCAAAATAGAGATACCACGTTTGAATCCTTCCTCTGTAGTCGTAATAGCCAAAAAAAAAACAACTAAGAGCTAATTTGGACTCAATTAATGGATTTGAATATAATGAACTTAGTATAAGATTCAATAAGTAATTTCTATTAATCCAATAACGACATCTACTTCTTAATGGCGTATTAGTAAATTTTTGAGCTCAAAATTGGGTTGTCCCTGTGTTCGAGTTATAATAATGGCTTTTACTTGCAATTAGTGATCTTAGGCTATTGAATGATCTTGTGTATTGTGTGATAAGGTAAAAGTAGAAAATTGGACTAATTAAACTTAACACAATTAAACCACAATTGTTTGTGCATGTCATGTTAAGCTAGTAGGCAAAACCAATGAATGGTGCTATGTTTATGGCATGGGCATAGTTGCTCAGATGATATTATGGTTAGGTGTTGAGATCACTAGTGATGACTAATTGGCTATTCAACAAAAAAAAGTTGTGTTGGAATAATGATCAACAGAGACGTTATGATAGGTGCTACATAAAAGATACAACTTATGATACCTTATATTATATGGACCATATGTAAACCCTAGATTTTATGCTAAGCTTAAACCCTAGAACTGGAAGTTAATCGAAAACCCTAAAGTCAACTCGGTCAATAACAAACCCTAATGAGTCTAGATTCGGCAATATCACTCTTTAAACCCTAAAACAATAAAAATAAGATAATAATAGATTATAGTTTGTAATAAAATAATATAACCTAAAAAGATTAGATTTGTTAAAATTTATTTCATTTTAGAATCGAACGGGATCAGTTTTCAATATCAGGGTCTAGACACGCAAAACGGTAAAAATATGCTGATAACACTTTTAGACTCGTAATAATATGAGGATTCACAAAATATCTGTTTTAGAACTTTTCAATATCTAAAATATCAGATATAGCCCGTTTACACGTATTTTCTTTACTATTGATAGTAATTAGTCATGTCTACTATTCAAGTTATTATTCTACACAATTTATTACCATTTCAATATCTATGCTTTTTCTTATTACCTATTCTTACATTCTTACACACCTATCTTTTACTTTCATTTCTCATAAAACTTTGTACATATCATATTTTATATATTACTTACTTTTTATTAACAAAAATAAAAATTTAATTAATTTTGTTCCCTCTACACTCAATGGCCAGTGCCCTTCTCTCTCTTCTTTCATCCATTTTCTTTTCATCTTTATTGAATTTTAATCACACTAATTTCCACTCTCAAACTTCATTAATACCCTCTTCCTCCTTCATTCTTTACACATAATTTTTTATCATAACAAAACTCTTGCAATTTTTTTTCTCAACTATCTCCTCTTTCCCATTTGTTGCCGTGAGTTATCCCCTCCCTTTACCACACAATTTCCACAATTTTTCTTTCATCCATCCATCACCAATCATCTTCCATCACTATATACTTTAGTTAGAATCTAAACCCCCTCTCTTTTGTTTATGCAACATAGCATGAATACCTTGTTATTTTGATTTTAAAACCCTATGACCATTATGTTAGGGATGAGATCATGAAAATAAAAACTTATTCATGTCATTGTTCAACACCATGTTTAATTGCAAATGTTGTTATGTTTTATTATTGCTTTAATCTAACTCCTATATGTTATTAAGTATAGTTATGTGAGTGTGTGTATATATATATATATTCTTAGTGCTTATAAGCTTACTAACAAAACCTTTTACTTATACTTTTATGTTTTTTGCAGTTTATTTATTTATTTCATGCAATTTATTAAGACTAGTTATTCTAGTCTTAGACTTGTCCTCATCAAGTCAAATTTTTTTTTTTTATAGGACTTTGTCCATAATCTAAGTCCAAGGAGCCTTGACATTAATCTAAGACTTCCATGATTTTCTTGTTTTATTTTCTCACTTTTCTTTACATGACTAGTCCATCTTGTAGTCTAAGGAACATTGATGCAAGTTGAGACTTCTCAATACTTAACTTTACGTATATGCTTATTTAATTTTCTATATCGCTTATATTCCATATTGTAAACCCCTAAAGTTTTGTGATAGGCTTAACTTAAACCCTAATCAGAAGTTCAACCGGAAACCCTACAATCAACAAAACCCTAGTTATAAGTAATAATTTAAGTCCGTAATCCCGTGTTCGCAACCTTAAGAAAGTAAGTGAAAGATTTGTATGTAGAATAGTTCGTAATAACATAAGTAAGCTTAAAAAGATCATATTAGTAAAACCGCAAATCGTTTTGAACTTGAACGAATATAGTTCTTGAAAAACGTGTCCCGGGGCTCGGAATAATGAAAATATTCCGGATATACCGTTAGACTCTTAAATATATAAGGTTTTCAAAAATATCAGTTTTATAATTTTTCGGTAAGTAAAAATGATAGATATTGCAATTATACACGTATTTTTTTACTACGGTACTTTATTAGTCATATCTACTTTACATTATACTATTCATTACTATTTTATACTATTCATTTATCTCCTACCTTTTTTAATACCTATTCTTACACTCTATACACCTATTATCTTTATTTTTTACCTTTCTTATAATTTTATTTCACATCTACTTTACTTATTTTTGCATTTAATCAACAAAATTATAAAAATAAAACTCTCTTCCCCCTCTCTGTTTTGATGGCCGGCGCACCCCCCTTCTCTCTCCCACTCAATTTCTTTTAATTTTTCTTTATTTAAAAAACACAAAATTCACTCCTCATTTTCCTATAAATACCCTCCTCCTCTTTCACTTCATTCACACATTTACTATCCACAAATTCACTATCAAATCTCTCTAAAATTCTCCTCTCAAAACTCTCCCCATATACTCTCCCACAAACTCTCAAACCCCTTCTATATCCACAAAACCCATATTACTCTAAAAATCCTTTTAGGTAAAATTTTCTCATTATGTTCTTCTTCCCATGTCATGTAACTTTACTTGACCATGGTGTAAGTTTCCAAAAACTAAATGTCATGGAAGCTACACTATATTCATGTATTGTTCTTGTTCATGAATATCTATTTATATATTTATGTTGTTACTTTACCTTGCTCATGTTATTGTTATTATATCTAAGTATAATTATGCATCTACATATATATATTCTTTAGAGCATATAAGCTCACTTACAATTTATTTACTTTCATGCAAAGCAATTTATTTACTTCTTTCTTTGCAATTTATTTATTTCATGTTGTTTTATGACTAGTCTCTAGTCTTAGACTTTTCCTCATTGAGTCAAAACAATTTTCTCTCTTTTATTTTTCTTTCGTTTTTGGGACTAGTATACTTCTTAGTCCAAGAGTCTTGAAAAAGCTAAGACTCCCAATACTTGACTTTATTTATTATTTATGTCATTTTTGCTTATTATTATTTCTCATAATCATGGCCATGAAGATTGTTGTCCAAACCTTTAAGCTTCAATTGTACTTTTACAAAAAAGAGATTTTATGACCTAAGAATGGTTTTATATGAAATTTAGAATCTATGGTTTAACAAAAGTAAATTTATTCTTTTCAAGACTTTAGGAAGAACTCACTAATTTTAAAAACTACTCTTATTTTGAAAAGCTTTTTAATCATTTTCTATATTACCTTGTTTTCCAAAAGAAGATGACTTTTGGTACTAAAATATTTTCCATACAAACATAATATAAAGAAACCCATAAAAAGGAATGAGATTCTTGGAACCAAAATTTTCGAGTAATGATCAAAGAAAAAATTGTAGAAAGAGTGACATCGATATTAAAAAATTCTAAAGGAAAATAAAGAAATCTGATAGTATTAAAAAGTCCTTAAGAAAAATAGTAAGATAAACATGAAATAATTCTTTGAAAACAAAAGAAACAAAATATTCATTTTAAAATATTTACAAAATGGATTTCTTGTAAACTATAGTTTTCTACACTTTTAATTAACATTATTTTACTCAAGAAATTTGGTTGGGCAACAAACACTTGGGCATTGATGAAATGTGAGCTATATATCTATGAAAAATGAATTTCTCAACTATATAGATGACTAAGTATTTATCAAAGCAATTTTTGGATAGTTTAATGCTTTAAAACAAAATGCTTTTGGGATGGGAAAATTCATGGTGAATCTGATCGCCACTATTTCGGAGCCTAAATGATTTAGTTTGATGAAAATAGTTTTAGAAATCGATAGATCTTTTCATTTAGATAGAAATGGTATATTATATGCGCAATTCCGAGTTAAAATGACCAAATTATAGCCATTTTAAATTGGAATTATCTTCTAGACGAACTTTGACGTTCTTATGAAAAATTTCAATAAAGTTATCAAGAAATACTCATTTTAGGTATTTTCCTTGACTAGGTGATTCCGAGGAAGAATACCTGTATCCCGAAGATTATTTCGACTAAGTGGATTGTTTGTGTGACTCATCTATTTAGAAGAAGTGTCGACATAGCAATGTGAGTTTAAAATGCTTTACTTGATTGTGCTTGTAGTTTAGTCGTATTAGAATTAAGAAAAGAAAAATTGATATATATGTGAAAATTGTTGAAATAATTCTAAGAATATTGAGGTTGGAATTGATTGTAAGTAATTGTTTGTTTTAGTATAGCACTTGATATGTATGAAATTCTATGATCACCTTAAATTTTATAATAATGATGCTATGATATCTTAAATAATTTGATTCATGCATACCACGAAGTGAGTCACATTGCATGGGGTTATTATCCTTGGGTGAAAAGGATAGTAGCAGGGTCGAAAGCAACACTTGGCGGTTATGATCGAAAGCGATTGCTTGGCGACATGGAATCAAACCAATGTTTGGCGAAAATCCGAAGCATGGCTCAACCCGTGTAAACTTTATATGTTTGGCGGTAATGATCGAAAGCATAACTTAACTAAAACTACTTGTTTTGAGATTATACATCACCAAACCCCGAATGGATGGCGTAAATACATTCAATATATAGTTCCCAGAAAACTATATGCCTTGTTTGCTCACGTGTATGTTGCATTTCACTTGATTGCTTAAATAACTTGTTTGAATTTTCCTACGCAAGAATTTACTTATGGAAATAATTCTCACTAAGCCTATTAGCTTATACCTCTATAGATATCTTTTGCAGTTTAACTATTGTGGTTGAGGCCACATGGGCCCTATAGCCGGGTATTTTCCCATATTGGTTAAGAAATTCTTAGATGAAGTTTAGCATTAGTTTAGATGTAGACTTCATAGAAAATTCTTGTAATAGATTATAGTTATTTTGGCAGGAGAATGCCCCTAACACTTGTAAGGCATTATTATGAATGAATGAAGATTATGAATCCTCTTTTCTTAATTTGTTATTGTATCTTCTTAAGCCTCATAATTCCAAAGCATGGTCCTCTAAATTTGTGAAAGCACCCCTTACACTTAATACCGAAGCTCTGGGAATGACTAAAGTTGTATACTTAAGCTTTAATATTGAGTGTGGTGGATTGTTACGTCTAGGGTACTCTTTGGGGCGTGACAGTTTAAGTTGGTATCAAAGCATGGTTAAGAATCTAGGAATCTTAATTATAGAATTAGACTTATGAAGGAACAAATTAGAATAGAAATAAGAAAAACCTAGATAAGATAGAATGGGAGAATAAGTTTTCTAACTTCTCTCTCTTTTGCATAGATTACCTTAGACGAGCTCGTCTATAGGCTAAAAATTTCATAAATGGACCATTTGAAGCCTTGGAGAATTATGATCTAAGACTTAGGGTGTTGTGTGAAGAGTTTGCTTTGGCTGGACAACTTAAGACCATCCGATAAATGTTTCTAATTTGGAAGAAACGATTGATGACTACAGAGTGGAAAGGAGTAGTGTAGACAATCCATAACTGTTCCTTAGGAAAGAAATGGTTTGAGCTAGAAATGATCTATGCCGTAGAACAAATTGCCATAATAGTCGGAAACGACCCATGCTGAGAGAGGCGACATTTGTCCTTAGAGATGAAGGAAACCGAACCTTCCCAGACTTTTGAACTTAGAAACCGATTGTACCCGTGTTCGTATACGCACACTATAATTTGACGGATCACCTGGAATGGATTAAAGCTAATATCAGCAACACTTTCCGCTGGCACGGAGTTTACCAGGAAGTCTTACAACCACCAATTGAAGTATCCACTGAGCCACCAATCTTCACAGGAGTTCAGCTAAGAAGGAATGAAGTTTTACGTCTAAGTAGGGATGGTAATGTGATAAGAGAAGAGGAGATGAGAGAAGCAAGCGAAGAGTCTGAGGAAGAATTCGAGGAAGATCCGGACGAAGGCTAAGAAGAATAACCAGAACAAGAAGCAGGGAACCAAACCGCTCCTGGAGATGATGAACCCTGGAATAGCAAGGACCCAACATAAATCATCCGCTATCTAGAAGAGCAATGGGCTCGGAGAAGATAAGAGGCAAACCCAGCCATGGATGTGGATGGTATACAACCATCTACGAATGAAGATGATGGCAGGGAAGTCGGAGAGGATGTTACCTGGAAGACTATTCATGATATAGTGCCAAATCTGGCTGAAGCCAAACTGGCTAACATCTATGAAAGGTCAAGGGAAGCAGGTAGAAATAGCAAGAAGTATTTTCAACAGTTCATGAGGAAAAGAAACCCAAGATCGTCCAGTAGAAATCCTAGAGACGCCCTTGAAGAATGAAGGAAAGAGGAAAGAAACCGAGCATATCCCTTTAGTCCAGCTAAGATTTTTGTCATCAAAGACTAGAACAACAATCTTAATCTATCTTTATGTTTTTCGAAAGGGTGTTTTGTTGTTTTTCTTTGTGATTGTTGTTATTAAACTTGTTGCTATTTCCATGTAAGGGTCTTACACCCACTGTCTTAATTTTCTAATGAATTTATGCTTTATTTATGATCTCAAAATTTATTTTGATTTGAATTTAATATCTTATTTTAGTAATTATTTATGCAAGAAATTTTTTCGTAATTTCTGCAAATTTTCCATCAAAGATTTAACTAAGATATCAAAATAATAAACCTAACTTAGAAAAATTTAAAACAGCCGAGGTAGAAGAGGACGTAGGGCAGAACAAAGTGCTTCAACCAACCGAAAATTGAAGCAGAACAGCCTGCCACCCAAGCAACTGTTGCACCGCAAGTAGACTTGCACGCTATACTAGGCATCTAACCTAAGTGCTAGAAGCAATTAAGCAGAACTTGCCTGTACCTGTACCCATACATGAACGCGCACCAGCACTAGCGCCTGTACCAACTCTACCGCAACAACAAGTGTCAGTTGAAGCATCTATACAAAGGAGCATGCACTCCCAAAATGCACTGCTACCTTCACCCCCACCAAGTCCATACAAGAGCTCGTTGCTTGATTTTATCAAAAGCAACTGTTATTTTGAATGAGCTTTGGATAAGCCAGATGAGGCTGAGGACTAGCTTACTTAGATTGAAAGGTCTTTTGATGCATACGAGGTCTCGCATCACCTACAACTCAAGTATGGGACATACATGCTTTGCTTGAATGCTAGAGTATGGTGGGAATCAAAGAGAACAGAGCTAATGACCCTAATCACTTGGGAAATGTTCATATGTGAGTTCTTAGAAAATTATTTCTCGGGGAGCTTACGAGTGAGATATAGTGCAGATTTCTTACATATTGCTCAGAAAGGAAGGACTATCGAGTAGTACGAGACTGAGTTTAGTAGATTGCTACAATATGCCCCCGACTCCTACAAGTACAGCGAGGAATTGAAAAGACAAGTCTTCTTAGAAAGATTGGACGAAGACCTAAGAGTGAAGTTGGAAGAATTTGACCTCAGAAGTTACTGAGAATTGGTAGAAAGAGCTCAAATTGTAGAAGGAGCTAAGAAAAGGAAGGGAAGAATAGAAGAAAGAAAAGCCCCGATCTTTGGGAGAAAGTTTTACTGTGGATCCAATTCCACACCCCCACAAAGAGATTCAAGTTCTCTAACAACTATAGGAGCAATGTTAATAGTGGGAGGTCCATACCAAAGACCGTAAATTGCTGGAAGTGTAATAGGGCAAACTAGCCCAAGAAGTGCCCTCAATTGTTTGGGAAGTGTTTCTTCTGTGGAGACACAAACCATAAGATGCCAGAATGTCCAAAGAAGGCAAACAATACTTGCTATGTTTGCAAGCAAGAAGGGCATTTCACTAATGAATGTCCATAAAGGAGGAATATTTTGACGAGATCTATTAGAGGAGCTGTTCCTATAAGGACCAGGCATGGGGGTAGAAGTGGAAGCAAGTTAGGATCCACTGCTTTAGGATTCAAAGTCTACCATATGGAAGGATAATGGATGAATGAAGAGATAGATGGAGAGGAAGGAGACTTGGCTACCTTGGATTGCGGTGAAGCTACAGCTGTGACTTGGTGATCGGTAAGCCTAGAACCTTTTACATTGTTTATTCTTTTGTTCTAACAATACAAGACTTTATAGTTTTGTAGACATTAGATATGTGAATAGAAGTAGTAATCCCTTTGTTAAGTATGTAGGAAGCGTACAATTAGAATGCCAGAATGCTTTTGCTCTTTTGATTCCAGAGCAACACATTCTTTTGTTATACCTAGTCTAGCTAAGAGGATTGGAGTACCAATAACAACAATAACTTCCAGCTTTAAGATCTAAACCCCTACGGGAAGTGTTGTTGTAACCTAAGAAGTGTTAAAGAATTGTCCAATAAGGATACAAGGACATCCATCCACTTGTGACTTCATAGTGATGGAATTGAGCAAATATGAAGTAATCATTGGTATGAGTTGGTTATCTCTTGTTAAAGCCATAATAGATTGTCACAATAAGAGCGTAGAATTCATGGATTAAGAAGGAAGGAAGATAACGCTCATTGGAAAATCTGCAATTGCAACGAAAGAGGAGTTTTATTCATTCGAGTTGCTAGAGGAAGTTCTAAAGAAAATGGATAACTACCTTGATGACACGGAAGAAGATAAAGAGAAATCTATCTTGGAGGATATCCTGGTTGTTAATAAGTTTTTAGATGTTTTTCCAGATGAATTGCCTGTATCACTTCTGAAGAGAGAGATTGATATTGAAATCGAACTAATGGGAAATACAGAACCAATTTCTAAGGCCTCATATCGAATGGCCTCAGTGGAGTTGACAAAGTTGAAGAAAAAGCCATAAGAGCTTTTGGATCAAGGTTTTATAAGACCAAGTGTGTCACCATGGGGTGCACCAGTTTTGTTTGTAAAGAAAAAGGGATGGATCCATGAGATTACACATCGATTATCGGGAGTTGAACAAGGTCACAATCAAGAATAGATACCCACTCCTTAAGATTGATGATCTCTTTAATCAACTGCAAGAAGCGAGAGTGTTTTCTCGCATTAATTTAAGGTCAGGGTACCGCCAATTAAGATCAAATCAAAAGATGTTCGAAGGACTGCTTTTCAAACTCGTTATGGACACTATGAGTTTCTAGTAATGTCTTTTGGATTGACTAACGCACCAGCCGCTTTCATGGATTTGATGAACCAAGCAAATAAGCCTCTGTTAGATAAGTATGTAATTGTCTTTATTGATGATATCTTAGTTTATTCTAAGACAAAGGAACTAAACATGAGGCAAAGGAGATGGCTAGAGTTAATCAAGGATTATGATCTCGGGATCAATTATTGTCTTGGGAGATTAAAATGCCGTTGCAGATGTGTTATGTCGCAAGAGTCATGGAGAAGTTGCTGCCTTGCTCACAAATCAGAAGGAGTTGATAAAATAATTTGAGAAGCTAAGCATGGAATTTACGGGATAAAGTATGGAAGTGAAGATAGTTAATTTGGTGTTGGAACCAACTTCGGTAGAAAGAATTAAAGAAGCTTAATGCTATGATGAGAAGATACAAAGGATAAAGAGTGAAATACAAGAAGAAAAGTTTACTGATTTCATGGTCGACGATGATGATGTAAGGAGAATGAAAGGACGAGTTTGTGTGCCTGAGGATAAGGAAATTATGGGTGAAGCCCATAACTTAGGTTATACGGTACATCCAGGAGGAACCAAAATGTACCAAGATCTTAAGAGTCATTATTGGTGGAATGGAATGAAACAAGATGTAGCCGATTATATGATGAAGTGCCCAATCTGCCAACAAGTGAAGGTATAACACCAGAGGCCAGGAGGATTGTTAAAACCCTTGCTGATACTTGAGTAGAAATGGGATCAAATTTCCATGGATTTTGCCTGTGGATTACCAAAGACACCAACCGGATACGATGCCATGTGGGTCATAGTTGATCGATTCACTAAGTCTGCTCACTTCATATCGATCAATATGATGTTTTCCATGGATAAGCTGGCAAAGCTTTATTGAAGGAAGATAGTACGTTTACATGGAGTACTAGCCGAAATCGTATTAGATCGAGACCCAAGATTTGTATCTAAGTTTTGGACTAGCCTACAAAGTAGTATGGGGACAAAACTACGTTTTAGTACAACAAATCACTCTCAGACTGATGGTCAGCCAAAGCGGACAATTCAAACTTTGGAAGACATGTTAAGGGCATGTGTTATGGATTTTAAAGGAAGGTGGGATGTCCATATGCCACTGATCAAGTTTGCCTACAACAATAGCTACCACTAGACGATCAGATACCACCCTTCAAGGCATCGTATGGATGACGATTTAGATAACCTTTGTTTTGGGAGAATGTAGAAAATCTTGCAATTGGACCTAAACTAATACAAAACACAATGGATAAAGTAAGAATAATTCAACAAAGGATGAAGGAGGCATAGGATAGACAAAAGAGTTAGGCTGATCAGAAGAGAAGGACTTTGGAATTTCGAACTGGAAACCATGTGTACTTAAAAGATAAACCCAAAAAAAAGTATACATCGTATGCGTTCACAAGGAAAGTTAAGCCCATAATACATTGGACCTTTTGAAGTGCTAGAATGAGTTGGAAACTTAGCTTATCGTCTAGCCTTACCACTGAATCTGTTTGGAATGCATAACGTGTTTCTCACCTCTGAGCTACGTAAGCATGTATCCGACACAAAACAAGTTCTGGAGTTAGAGCCAGTTCTCTTAAAGGAAAAATCTCACCTATGAGGAATACCCAATACAAATCATTGATCGAAAGGTTCAAAAGTTAAGGAATAAGGAAATCAAGTATGTTAAGGTTTTATGGATAAATCATTCCCACAAAGAGGTAACATGGGAAGCCAAGGTTGAGATACGGCACCAGTAATCAAGTTTGTTTGAAGCTTCAGGTACGTATTTCCAAGTTTTGAGGACAAAACTTTCTTTAAGGGGGGTACGTTGTAAACCCCCAAAGTTTTGTGATCAGCTTAACTTAAATCCTAATCGAAAGGTCATAGGAAACCCTAAAGTCAACAAAACCCTAGTTAGATGTAATAGTTTAAATCCGACAATCCCTTGTTCGCAACCTTAAGAAAGTAAGTGAAAGATTTGTATGTAGAATAGTTCATAATAATATAAGGAAGCTTAAAAAGATCATATTAGTAAAACCGCAAATCGTTTTAAACCCAAACAGATACAGTTTTGAAAAACGTGTCCCAAGGCTCGGAATAGTGAAAATATTCTACATATACCGTTAGACTTGTAAAAATATAAGTTTTCAAAAATATCAATTATACGCGTATTTTCTTACTACTTGTACTTTATTAGTCATATCTACTTTACATTACACTATTCATTACTATTTTACACTATTCATTTATCTCCTACTTTTTCTAGCACCAATTTTATACTCTATACACCTATTATCTTTATTTTTTATCTTTCCTATAGCTTTATTTCACATCTATTTTACTTATTATTACATTTAATAAACAAAAATACAAAAATAAAACTCTCTTCCCCCTCTCTCCTTTGATGGCCGGTGCACCCCCCTTCTCTCTCCCACTCAATTTCTTTTAATTTTTCTCTATTTAAAACACACAAAATTCACTTCTCATTTTCCTATAAATACCCCCCTCTTCTTTTACTTCATTCACACATTTACTACCCATAAATTTACTACCAAATTCTCTAAAATTTTTCTCTCAAAACTCTCCCCATATACTCTCCCAAAAACTCTCAAACTCCTTCTACATCCACAAAACCCATATTCCTCTAAAAATCCTTTTAGGTAAAATTTTCTTATTATGTTCTTCTTCTCATGTCATGTAACTTTACATGATCATGGTATGAGTTTCCAAAAACTAAATATCATGGAAGCTACACTATATTCATGTATTGTTCTTGTTCATGAATATCTATTTATATATTTATATTATTACTTTACCTTACTCATGTTATTATTGTTATTACATCTAACTAAGTATAATTATGTATCTACATATATATATGTAGATATATATTTCATGTTGTTTTAAGACTAGTCTCTAGTCTTAGACTTGTCCCTCATCAAGTCAAAAAAATTTTCTCTCTTTTATTTCTTTTTCTTTTAGGACTAGCATACTTCTTACTCCTGGAAGCCTTAAAGAAGCTAAGACTCCTAAACTTGACTTTATTTATTTTATATGTCACTTTTGCTTGTTATTATTTCTCATAATCATGCCTATGAAGATTGTTGTCCAAACCTTTAAGCTTCAATTATACTTTTACAAAAAGGAGATTTTATCACATAAGAATGGTTTTATATGAAATTTAGAATCTATGGTTTAACAAAAGTAAATTTATTCTTTTCAATACTTTAGGAAGAACTCACTACAATTTTAAAAACTACTCTTATTTTGAAAAGCTTTTTAATCATTTCTATATTACCATGTTTTCCAACAGAAGATGACTTTTGGTACTAAAATATTTCCATACAAACATAATATAAAGAAACCCCATAAAAAGGGAACGAGAGTTTTCGAACCAAAATTTTCCGAGTAATGATCAAAGAAAAAATTGTAGAAAGAGTGACACCGATATTGAAAAATCCTAAAAGGAAAATAGAGAAATCTAATAGTATTAAAAAGTCTTTAAGAAAAATAGTAAGATAAACATGAAATAATTCTTTGAAAACAAAAGAAACAAAATATTCATTTTAAAATATTTATAAAATGGATTTCTTGTAAACTATGGTTTTTCTACACTTTTAATTAACATTTATTTTACTCAAAAATTTGGTTGGACAATAAACACTTGAGCATGGATGAAATGTGAGCTATATATCTATGAAAAATGAATTTCTCAACTATATAGATAACTAAGTATTTATCAAAGCAATTTTTGATAGTTTAATGTTTGAAACAAAATGCTTTTGGGATGGGAAAATTCGTGGTGAATCTGATCGCTACTGTTTTGAAGCCTAAATGATTTAGTTTGATGCAAATAGTTTTAGAAATGAATATATCTTTTCGAATAGATAGAAATCGGTATATTATATGTGCAATTCCAAGTTAAAATGACCAAATTATAGCCATTTTAAATTAGAATTATGTTCTATACGAACTTTGACATTCTTATGAAAAATTTCAATAAAGTTATCAAGAAATACTCATTTTAGGTATTTTCCTTGACTAGGTGATTCCGAGGAAGAATACCTGTATCTTGAAGATTATTTCGACTAAGTGGATTGTTTGGGCGACTCATCTATTTAGAAGAAGTGTCGATATGGCAACGTGAGTTTATTTCCTTAAAATGCTTTACTTGATTGTGCTTGTAGTTTAGTCGTATTAGAATTAAGAAAAGACAAATTGATATGTATGTGAAAATTGTTTGAAATAATTCTAAGAATATCGAGGTCGGAATTGATTGTAAGTAATTGTTTGTTTTAGTATAGCACTTGATATGTATGAAATTCTATGATCACCTTAAATTTGATAATAATGATGCTATGATATTTAAATAAATTGATTCATGCATACCATGAAGTGAGTCACATTGCATAGGGTTATTATCCTTGGGTGAAAAGGATAGTAGCAGGGTCGAAAGCAACACTTGGCGGTTATGATCGAAAACGATTGCTTGGTGACATGGAATCAAACCAATGTTTGGACAAAATCCGAAGACATGGCTCAACTCGTGTAGACTTTATATGCTTGGCGGTAATGATCGAAAGCATAACTTAACTAAAACTACTTGTTTTGAGATTATACATCACCAAACCCCGAATGGAGGGCGTAAATCCATTCAATATATAGTTCCCAGAAAACTATATGCCTTGTTTGCTCACGTGCATGTTGCATTTCACTTGATTGATTAAATAACTTGTTTGAATTTTCCTACGCAAGAATTTACTTATGGAAATAATTCTCACTAAACTTATTAGCTTATACCCTTATAGATATCTTTTGCAGTTTAACTATTTGTGGTTGAGGCCACGTGGACCCTGTAGCCAGGTATTTTCCCATTTTGGTTAAGAAATTCTTAGATGAAGTTTAGCATTAGTTTAGATGTAGACTTCATAGAAAATTCTTGTAATAGATTATAGTTATTTTGGCAAGGGAATACCTCCACGACTTATAAGACAATTATTATGAATGACTGAAAATTATGAATAATCTTTTCTTAATTTGTTATTGTATCTTCTTAAGCCTCATAATTCCAAAGCATGGTCCTCTAAATTTGTGAAAGCACGCTTTACACTTAATACCGAAGCTTCTGGGAATTACTAAGGTTGTCATACTTAAACTTTGATATTGAGTGTAGCGGACTGTTATGTTTATGGTACTCTTTAAGGCGTGACACATATGAGTTTTTTTTTCTTTTATTATACAACATAGCTATAAGTTCATATTCATGCATAATTATGATGTTATTGTCTTAATAAAAGGAGTTCCTTTCTTTTATGAAAATTAAGACTAAACTCTTTATAAAAATAATTTTGACACTTAGTAAAAAATTCCATTAAAACTGAGGATTATGATTCAATAACATTTTTAAATAGATTCATCATAAATTTTAGTGTTGTTATTATGCAAAGTTTCTTCAAGAATTAATTATGTGGTTCCATTATTCTTTTTTACTAAAATAAATTTATTATTAAACCTTAATATTGATAATTCTTTGTTATGCAAAATTTTCTTAAAAACTTATTTATAAGACTTATACCAATACTCTAATAAACACTAAGAAAAAACACTTATTTGAAATAAACTAAAAATCTTAGTTTTCATTTAACAACTTGAAAAGGAAACTTGTAAACTCTATTGTTTAAACTTCTAAAAAAGATTGTTTTATGAAAAATTATAGTTTGGAAACAATGCTAGAACCATACATTTAATGTGAGTTTATATGTGTACAAAAAAGATTTTTCAACTATATAAATATCTATATGCTTATTATGGGATTTTTGGATGATGAAAAGCTTAGAAAAATTTCATTTTGAGATTTGGGAATTTTGTAATAGCTTTGTACCGAACCATTTTAGAACTCAAATGGCTTTATATGGTAAAAATAATTTTAGAAATATATTGATCTTTTCGAGTAAGTAGACAATGACATATAATATGCGAAATTTCGAGTTGAAATAAGTAAGTTATGGTCATTTTAAGTTAGAATTTCACACTATTCGAATTTTGAAAATATAGTAAGTAAGAATTAGCAAGTTAAAGTAGAATTTCCATGAGATACTCATTTTTGAGTATTTCGCTTGTTTAGGTAATATGGAGGGCGACTTTCCCTATCCAGACATTATTACAATTAGTAGATTACTGCATTATGGCTAAGTGAGTTTGTTTCCTATATCTCGTATTTATGTTTTTGCTTGTAGAATAGTGACATTATAATTAGAAAAAGATAAAAAGAGAAAGTGCATGTGCTTTATATAAGTGATTGAATTTATTTTAAGTATATTGAGGCAATAATTGTCTATAATACAATGATTGATATAGCATAGTATTGATATGTCTGTTAATTTTATGATCACCTTTAAAATATCTAATGCTATGCTATGAGTACTTAATTAAATGGATTCATGCATGACATGAAGTGAGTCATATTTCATTCATTAATATACACTTGGTGAGATAAGAGCATAATAGTGAGGTAAGCAGGGGCCTAAAAATCCGTATTTATTTTAACGGCGAGTAATAACCCGAATAAACTACATTTTAATGGCGATTAATAGCCTTTATGAACTACATTTTAACGGCTACTAGTGGTCCGAATGAACTACAAAAATTTTATTTGCAAACTACAGTCTTATGGGGCCTGCAACACCTAACCCCGAATGGAGGGCGTAAATCCATTCAACATATGATTTCTAGTTAATCATGTGTATTATTTGTGAACGTGTTTGTTGCATTTCATATGCTTCTATAATTAACTTGTTTATTTTTTGTTGTACAAGTACTTTATTGTGGAAATATTTTTCACTAAGCAAGTAAGCTTACATCCCCTTAGATACCCTTTACAGCTCTCCCTTTTGTGGTTAAACCCCGATGATATTTTACACAGGTATTGACCTTTTGGTATCCAGAAGCTTTTGAAAGAAGTCGTGGCCTAAGAAGTAGACTTAAACTTCCAAGGAAAACTCTTTCGTATTTATTTTTGAAGAATTAGTCTATAGACTGAAGTATATATTTTGATGGGGGTATGCCCCCTTTGATTTCTATAAGACTCCTTATATTATGAATCAAGTTGTAATGTTATGGTTTCCATTCTTAATCGCTATTATAAATATTTTCTTGAACTACTTGTTTCAAAGTATAGTTCTCTATGTTCGTAAAAATATGCCTTATACCCGGTATCAAAGTTTTCGCATGATAAGGTAGTCATACTTAAGCTTTAATATTGAGTATGGCGAGTTGTCACGTCTAGGGTACCTTTAGGGAGTGATAAATGAGCGATGGTCTTTGAATGACAAGTAGTAAATTCTTAGGAGGATATTGTTTAATTTTCTTTTGGTTGTGAAGTTTGGTCGTTTGTAATATCTTAATAGCCCAGTACTGAGATCAAACCCAGATTGCCCTCGTTGAATTAATCTGGAGTCATGCGTTATCTTGTGTTTTTACCATATTTTGAAGATGCTGGAAGCATATTGCTTATTGAATGTCAAACTTATATTCAATAAGCATTGTTTCCTACGATAGTTTTTGGCTTGCATGCGAGTGGCACCGAATGTGTTGCGCAGATATTGTTGTACTAAATTCGTATGGCTCATCCTTTATTTATCTTTCTAGATATGTTTTGTGCGCTACTAATATGTGAGTTATACTTTGAGTGATTTGTCTATTGGGATCCATAATGGCATTTGCTAGTGACTATCGTGCTTAGCTACGTTGATATTTTCTATTTACTAGCCACATATATTTATCATATAAATGAATTTTTCAAACGTCAAAGGTGGATATTTGAAATTATCTTTATTATTTTGTACCCTTCAGACAAAATGTTTTCAACAAATTGAAAATCAGTGGGCAATTAAAACTGGACAATGGCCTTCAGTAAGCAATTTAGAGGTCGGAAGACTTGTTTTATTTAAGTGATACGCATCACAGAAGATCAAGTCGAAATGATTTCACAAGTGCCCACAACTACTATGATCTATGGGTCTTTAAGAAAACATTGGCTTTCTTGACTGGTTACCAGTTAATATTTTATTAGCCAATACAAGTCAATTTGAGAATTAAATAGCTTCAATATATTTATTATAATTGTTAACAAGAATGATTTTAATTTCCATTAGCATAGAATTTTCTGGTGTTGATTTTTTTTCTAAGGGATGTGGTTAAGAATCGGAGTGTATCCATAATTTTGATAGATTTTAGGAGCTGCCATCATAATTACTTTAATATTTTAACATATTTTGGCTAATGGTAGCATATAAATATATATAAGTAGACGACGTACCTACGATGCGTGTACAAATAAAACAACCTAACATATATAAATTAAATAGATATATTGTTTTGACAGGTTAGAAGATGACAACTTTAATTAGTCCTATAAATTAGAAAATTAATTACAAATCATAATTATAATTGGATTTTCTACAGATAACTTCTCCATGTTGGTAACTGCAATGCAGTTACAATATTAAAAACATTTATACTAAAAATATTTACACTAAAGACACCTACTAGATTGGTATATAAAGATATTTGTTTAGGCTAAAAACGGAAAAGACTATGTTTATCCAACTCCTATTTAATTCTATTTAAATCTTATTTAATTTCATGATTTCAGGGATACTAAAAATATTTCATGCCCTCATGCTACAAAAGGAAAAGACTATGTCTATTCAACCTCAATTTAATTCTATTCAAACCCTATTTAATTTCATGATTTTAGGGATACCGAAAATATTTACGCCCATATACTAAAAATATTATATTAAAAATATTTAAACTAGAAATATTTACACTAAAAACACAAAAGTATGTGTTATTGCTTTAATGGTATAGATAAATAGATTTATCTCTTTTTTTTTTTTCATTTTCATTTCCTTTCCTTTCACTTCATTTCTTCAGATTTCGATAATTTTTTACTTGTCTAAAATTTGCAAAACATAATTGAACCCATGCTCTCCTTCCTAACAAGTGCGAAAGGAAAAAACCGATATAGGAATGCAAGCGAGTAGATTGTTTACCCAATCCATCCAATCCACTAAAAATCCTATAAGATTTAGGGTTGAATTTTTTTACATCATTTTATCGGATTTTCTTTTCTTTTTGAGAAGAGACCTCACTCCTAAAATTGTGAGTGGTGATTTGAAGAGGAATTAACTGCTCCTATTTATGTTAGTGGAAAAATGCGATTTATGACAAAACAATTATGATTACAATGTCATTTTAACCATAATAATGAGGATTGGTGGCCTTTATTGCATTATAATGGCCATTTTGACCATAATGATGGTTGGTGACCTTTTTCTATGTTATATTGATCATTTGACCATAATAAAAATTCCTTGGCAATATTATTTCATAATGACTTTTTGACAAAAGAAAGAGAATCATAAAAGAACTTGAACCAACTTTCAAAGATTGAGAAGGCGAAAAAAAAAAAGCACATTTACATATTAAAAAAAGTTCCTATATGTGCTTTAAAAAAAAAAAAAGAAGAAGAAAAAAGCAGGGGTCATTTTCGTCAAATCATATATTAAAAATTATATTTACACTAAAGACACAAAAAAGTGAACATTTTGGCTTTAATATTATAGATAAGGTTTAATATCGTGAATAGTATCTTAACTTTGGCAAAATTATGCAATTGGGTATTTGAATACTGATATTGAAATAACTTTCCGTACATGCAAATAAAACCTCCATCAAATTAGCTAATAGCGTCATACTATATGGCATTTTTAACTAATATGATGAAGGTAGTACCCTTGGTGTATACGAAAAGCTCTTTTTAGGTATTATATTGATTAATTTTAAAGGTCAAATATCTAATTATATATTTTATAAAGCTTAGGTAACATTCGCAATATTTGCCCATATATAATTCGGTAAACATATCAATGCTTATGAGATTTCACATGGTTGATAGTCCTAGATGGATATCGTATGCTATTGGACAAATTCTGGTTCTAAATTTGCGTAACATGTTATCATCGCATACTCTTATACATAACCTGAAACTTGTTCATAACAGATGCTTGGTACGTTACTAGTTCCAAGTTCTAGGATTGTTTGTACTTTTTCAATGGGCAACATAGGTTTGACAAGTACAATATTGTCAATACATATTATTTATTTTGACAAATATAAATATAACTTAGTCATGTTGACTTAAGTTATAGCTTGCTATTTAGGCCAACATTTGATCAAAGAGTTATTTTTATCTCTTAGATCAAATCTCAAATTTCAACCGTTACCATGATTTATGTTTTCAATAAATTGTTATTATTCTTCTGATTTATATTTGTTATTAATTTAGAATTCTTAAGATGATACTTACTTGCAATTTATATATCATAATTTTACACATGAATTAGCCACTCGACATATTTCATTTTTCAACTTTAAAAAGATTAAAAAGCTCTCAACTTTTATAGGGTATCTTATAATAGTCTTAAGATTTTTATGGAATGCAGATTAGGTTAAGGGATTCTATGGAAGGACTAGGCATTGGGCATCAAGTGGTATGGTACGAGAAGGGTATGAGGATCTACCAGTGCCCCACCCCATATTGGAAGGTATGGTTCCTAAATGTTGAATCCAAAACTTACCCTATAGCCCACTAAAAGGTACTAGATACCTGTTGAGACTTATAAATTTTTTCAATTTTCTCATAAAATTTAAGTTTATTTGATATAAGAATATATATATATATATATATAATATAAAAGATTTCAACTTCTTCTATATGCAAAATTTATGGAATTTATGACAAAGCATTACAAAACCCATTACAAAAATGTGACACATGAAGGTAATTTTTCCTTTCTCCATTATTTCAAATTTATGTGATTAAGGGGAAAGGAAAAAACGAAAAATTTATAGAAGTTGTAGAATGGGAAAAGAGGAAGAGGAAAAGGAAAGAAAAAGAAAAATGTGGGAATTAGCTTTAGATTTAAATGATTAGAGCTTTTACCTCATAGGTTTAGGTTTTTCCTTTTATTTTATTTGTTAAAACATTTATTAGCTGAAAAATATATAATTATCTTTTATTTTTCAATTAGAAATATTATTTTAATATTTTTCTAGGATTGGTACTAGTATGCTAAAATTGTACATTGTACACATTAAATATATGTTTTAGGATAATTATATTTATGAAGATCTTGTATCCATATCCTACTTGGATCTACTTAGGTCAAGTCACTTACCTACTATGCTTACCACTTTTTCAACCTACAACCTATAACTTATATATATAATCTACCATATCTACAATTTTTTAAATAAACCTCCAACTTTATGCAAGATCCAACAGTGGATTTTGCATTTCCCTATAAGTGACTTGACCAAAGTCCAACCCATATCCTACCCTATCGAAGTCACCTTTTTATTCTCAATACTTACTTGAAATCTATCTAGTTGAACTTATATGATAGGATTCGCTACTTCCTCTACTATTCCATTTATAATTTTTTGGATTCATACAAATCCATAGAGGTGAAGAACTTCTATGATTTAATGAATGAGATTGTGTAATTATTCTGTTAAAATAAATATATTATTTTAGTGATATAATTATAGTTCAGGTATAAATTTGAGCTGTTAAATAGTTAATGAAACTAGTCTTATCAAAATTAATAATAAAATCATAAAATTTTCTATACAGGTGGGATGCTACACCTAGATTATTTAACTATTATACCATTTGTATGGGAGAATTACCAACCTTACAGAAGTTGGATTGCTTTTACAATAGGAATATATAGCGTCATAGCGAACATATATACCATTGTGATCCATTTCTGGAACATGCCAGCACAGGAAATTGTTGTGCCTTCTCTTTCGCTCATGTTCCACTTTCTCTCTATTTGAAGAGCAATTGGAGAGAACACACTATTATAACCCACCCCAGTGATAACTACGTTGGCAGACCCACGCCAGCATATTTCTCCCTCCTATGCTAGAATTCTACATTTCTATGTATCTAAAGTATTTGTTAAATTTGAATATAACGAGAGGATTTAGGATATGTTGCAGTTAGGAAATCGTAATATGATTCTGAAAACCGTAAGTATGACACAGATTCTTGGTCCCCCTTTTGACATCTATGCATGGTCATTGTACGGGGAAAAAATTAATAAGGAAAAAAAAAAAAAAAAAGAAGAAAAACTCAACAAGAACTTGGCTTCAGTTCCTCGCTTTCGTGAGGAAGGACCTTCCTTGTCAAAAAACAATAGTGCACGTAATGTGCTGTATCCTAAACTGTCGCGTTTCGAATTATGTCAAGGCATGTCTAATCATGTATTATTCGTTAAGACTAATCTAATTTACAGTTTATCATGATTATTGCTAAACAAATTTTAGATTATAAAATCGTTAAATTAGATTATAAAAACAACTGAAATTTGTAGCAAAAACATAAATTTCAAAATGATTTACAATAGGCTCTTTCTGTAAGTAGAACATCCTTTATAAATAAGTATCACACCATCAGATATTCAAAAATAAAGTGTACTAAGTAATACAAACCATAGACATATTGATAGACCCTCATTAAAATATAAGTTTCATATTAAAATTTCATTTTATAAAATAAAGATAATAATCTGGCGATCCCAGTTGCTCCACTCTTCGAGTATCTCATCAATGCATGTACCATACCTTAAGTAGTCATAAGTATTATCGTTAAAATCATCAACACCTGAAAAAGGAAGAAATGAGCCAAAGCCCAGTATGACAGCAACACAAGTACACACCAGATGGGCACACACACTTATTCTAAATATAGTGCAATAATCAACAATTTATATCTTTAAATTAAAGTATAGCAAAACAATAGTAGAGCACTCACCCTTCGGCAATACGTTGGGAAACTGGGGGCCCTGAGTAGCAGTAACTGCTCAAGAGATTGACAAATGCCTATATCTTATATAGGAATATCTAGTAAATAGCTTCATCTGAGCGTCATAGTTGTTACTCTTCTTTATCTATATTAGTCCATTGTAATTAAACAAAGTAACAAAGCCTATTTATTAACTACTTAATACAACTTCTCTCTAATATGAATAAACGTTACCTGATACCGTTCCTCCTATTAGCTACCTGCTAAGCCACTAATAACTATCATTTTACAAATATTAATGATAGGGGGTAGCCAAGCACTTAACTAACGTGTTGGCACCACCTAGTAAGATTATTGCCTTTCGGACCAGGTTAAATGATCATACACAAGAAATAAGCAATTATTAAAGTCGTCTTTAAGTATCAATTCATTTAGGATGACTTCTAAGTAAGCAACACATAAGTCACTATGTACCTGATACAAAATATGTACTTTGAACAAATAGAAGATGGAACAGAAGATAAAGCATAAGACAGACTCCTAACAAAATTTGCTCAAGAGATTAATAATATAAGCATTTAAATTAATTATCAACTTACACAAACTCATATCAAATACTCATTTTTCTAGCAAATATACATTTGAAACAACATATTCCACTTATTATTCATAGTCTATGATATTACAATTATATTATATATAAGCCACTTTCAAGTAATGAAATTTATATTAAATTAATTTAGGCAAGTTGGTTAGACTTAACCGATCAAGTTCATCTTAGCTCATTTGAATTTATTAAATCAAATTGAACTTAAAGTAATCATTTAATTCAAGCCACTTATAGTTATTAAGTCTAATTTATTAATTTAATCTTATTTACTAATTTTTAATTTAAATTCACAAAATACATATATTAACATATATGATTAATTCAATATATGTATATATAAACATATTTATAAATTTTCTAGCAGCATGTATCATTATGAATCAACTCACTAACAAATATAATTTATCAAAACATCATCAATAACATAATATATCATATTCACATAATCATATACATATGATACATCAATGTTTATTAGTTACATTTCATTAAACACAACATATGCATACATCTACATATTTATAATTTTGTCAAATTTTAATCAAAGTTTATCATATACATTCGATGCCTGCCTCATTCTCGGTCGCCTTCTTCTAGGTTGGCTGTTTTAAATTGTTTATGTAAATACTAGATTATTAAGTCTTTTACATATTAAGTTACAAAAATCGTGGAAATTTGCAAAGAAATAATCATGTAAAGAGAAACATCATATAGAAGAAATTTAAGCAATTAAATCAAGAAATGAAATTTGTTTAAACCAAATTACTTCATTAAATTAAAAAGCATTCAAGGGCATAAAACCCGTACATATGGAAATCAAAGCTTACAAAGGAATTTCAAAATACAACAACATTAAACACCTTTCTGAAAACATAAATTAAACTTCTAATCGATCCTATATCCTAGGTTGATTTAGTTACAAAATTCTTGTTGGACATATGGGATTGCTCAGGTGGATCCTTTCTTCCTTCTTCAATCATCCTTCATGGTGAGGGGTCAAGTCATCGTGGTTGGGGCTACGAGTCATCCTTGGCCTTTTTGCTACGAATAGCTTCAAGTAGCTTCGGACTGTCATTCTTTTTCCTTTGTGGGAGGGTTGATTTCTAGATGTGCTTGGTTCTCCTTGATCATACTCCATTTGTGGTGCATGCTCTCCATCGGATACTTCCATTACTTCATCTTCAGTTAGTCTTTTATTAGGGGAGTATGAGATCGACTTCGATTCGGGATGTTCCCATCTGAGGTTGGTTCAATAAGCCATCCAAAATCTTAATCGACTTCTTGATGGTTGGAAACATGCTCGTCCCATCTGTGATTTGCTGGCGGCTCTCCATTCTCTGTTCCTTGATTCATATCTTCCCCCCATTCGACTTGTTCATGCATTTTTCCTTCCGGTGATGGTAGTGGAGGTGGTTCATTAGGGTGTGCCCACAAATTCCGATAAACTCCGTACTAAAAGAAGTAAGACTCTCCATCTGCTCGTCCCCATTTGGTATGATCCGCAAGTTCATCGTGGGCATAGATATATAACAGGCCTATGGAATTCCAGGTTTGAAAATTGGAAAAAACTGGATATCAGTCGTTTCGAAAAATGAACAGAGCATAGGGGTATGGTTGTAGTGGCACATGAGCCGTTCCATTCCATGGATAACTTCCATGTCGGTCTAATTGGTGTGTCTTATGGCATCATATCTTAACCCATCTATCACATGGTCCCACATAGAGTCACGGAGTCCTCTCCTCCACACGTTATACATCTCCCGAGTGGACTTAGGCTGTCCAACTAGGTCAAACTCCTCACATAGGCTCCTTACTTTCAATCGGTAGTCTACAAAAGTTTCATCATTCCTCAAGTTCAAGCGTTAGGCCCTAGCTCTAACTTCTCCAAAAGTAAGCTATAAAAGACAAGGGAGGTCAATGATTTTCCTTTTTGAAAATTCTAAGCTTATCTAACTTATCTAAGTCTTTTCTTAATTTTTTAACCTATCTATCTTTTTTTTTTTTTTCTAGATTCATTCCTATTACCTTTATTCCTTTAAACTTGTTGCTCTGAGACCAACTTAAACTGTCACGTCCCGAAAGTTACCCTAAACATAAAACCCCACCACATATAATATCAAGACTCAAGAATGACTGCCTCAGTCACGCGAAAGTTTTAGTATTACATGTAAGACGTTCAGCATGGTACTAGGAGATGCTTTTGGGAAGTATAGCCTAAGTAAGTAAAAATGAACATACAAGAATTCAGAAATAAAGTAGATCATAAAATTAATAGCCAAAGGTGTATTACATGATTCTTAGGGGCATATCCCCCTACCCCCCCCCCCCAACCCAAACCCAAAGATCGAAATAGTTTTTACAATAATTAAATACTACATCAAGGATTTCAAAGAAATTCTAAACTAAATCTTCAAGTTGATTTCCTTCAAAAGCTTCAAAAGAATACTTACGCGGATATGAGGAGACCTCGGGTACAAAAATAGGTGTTCCTGAGAATGCAAATACCTATAGGGGCGTAAGCTTACGGGCTTAGTGAGTAAATCCCAAAGATTCATACTTGAAGTAAAATATCAACCAAGTTTATTAGGCAAGCAAATGAAGTGTAACAAACACGTGAGCAAACAAGATATATGACTTTTCGAGAATCATATTTTGAATGAATTATGTCATTCATTCAGGGTTAGGGATTCTGGCCAATTACAGCCACAACTTCGTTTGAAAACATTTTTATAGATCTTACAAGCTCCTATACGCCATCAAAACATATAGTTATTACATGCTCTTATTAGCCACCAATTTATGTAGTTTTTACCAGCTTCTACTTGCCACATACATGATAAATCGGTTATGCCTACCACCACTATCATACACTTGTCCCACCAATTGTATAATAGTGAATACAATGTGACTTAATATATGAAGTGCATGCATAATTTATTAATCATAGTCTAGTTGTTATGTTTAATTTCTTTTAAGTTAGCAACCAATTTCAAATACTTCAATGATATAATATACATACAACTTCATTACAAACAAATCATGTTTTGATATACTAAATATTATTTCAAAAAATTATCCTACAAATTCCAATTGATTTTGCCTAAAATCTAATGCCACTAAATTTACAAGCACAATCATAAGTATGAAAAATAAAGGAGAGTAGACTCACTCGGCCATGATGACACATTTCTTTTAATGGATGAGCCGTTCAGGTTTTCCACTAATTATAGTAATCTTCCGGGTATGGACAATCCTCCTCGAGATTACCTAATCAAGAAGAATACCCAATATGAGTATTTTTTTTTTATTCTATGGTACTTATCAAAAACTATGTCATAAGATCGTTGAAATCCATATAGAGAGTAATTCTAACTTAAAATGGCCATAACTTGGTCATTTTAACTCGGAATTACGCATATAATATACCATTTTCTACCTGTTCGAAAATATCTATCCAATTCTAATACTATTTTTATCAAAATAAGCCGTTTGAGCTCCGAAACAGTGGTGATCAAATTCACCATAAATTTTACAAAACTTACTTTCTTCTTTTTATAAAAACTTGAATCAAAGAGATAGATATTATAATAGTTGTAAGACCTTTGAAAAGTATATATATATATATTAGATATTAATATACTTAGTTTATTCATGTTAAATGCATGAAATTAATGAAGTTGTCTCAACTATAAATTTTTGGTAAAAGTAAAGTCTTCTAAAACTTTGGAAAAGTAAAACTTTTGAAATTTACTTCTTAGTTAGCTAGAAACTTTCTCAAGTCATTTTTGAAAGGGCTATTCCATTTCCTCAGTTTTTTTAAATTTCAAAAGAATGATTTTCATTTTCTAAATTCCTTATAGCTTAGTTTTTCATTCTTTTGAAAGTAATAATAATTTAAAAAAGTGATTTGTTCATTAATCTTGTTTCTTAAGATCATTTTATTTTTATGAAAGGGGATTTCTTGGTGTTTTATCAAACTAATCTATTCAAAGTTTTGATGAAAAATAAAGTTTAGTAAAGCTTTTGTTAAATCAAGAATTCCTTTCCATTTTATGACTTTGTAAAGTGTATGTATGTATTGTATAAAAACTCCTATGTTTATAATGAACTCCTCTAGAAAAGATTTGTTAAGATAGATTCCTAAGTTTTTATGAAAAATTACTTTCTTCATAACAATATTTATTTTTAGACATGAACTTCTATTTTAAGAAAACTTTTTCCTTCTTTAACTTGTTGAGACAAAATCAATGTGTTCATGCATGATCATGAAATAGAATTATGAAAACATAGGAAAAACATAATGGTAATAAAATAAGCAAGTAAAGAAATATATCAAGTATTGGGAATCTTAGCTTCATCAAGTATCCCGGGATTAAGAATGGACTAGTCCCAAGAGAGAAATAAGAAAAGAAAGCAAATATGTTGTTTTGATTTGATGAGAACAAGTCTAAGACTAGAGACTAGTCTTAAAATAGCATGAAATAAATAAATAAATAAATTGCATTACTTGGAAGTAAATAAATAACAATGAGCTTATATGCTTTAAAGATCATATATAAGTACATAGTTATATCGAGTTATATATAAGAGATTGGCATAAAATCAATAGTAATATGAGCAAAAGTAAAATAACAACATTGAAATACATAAATATATTTTCATAAACAAAACAATACATGAACATAGTGTAGCTTCCTTAATATTAAGTTTAGGAAACTCACACCATGGTCATATAAAGTTACATGACATGATAAGAAAAATCTAAAGAAAATTCTCACCTAATGTGTTTGTAGAAGAAGAAGAAAAGGGTTTTGTGGAGAGAATTTTAGAGTGTTTTTGTCATGGCCCAAGAGGTACCCTAAACGTAACAGTCCACCACACTCAATATTAAAGCTTAAGTATGACAACCTTAGCCATTCCTAAAAGCTTTGATATTAAGTGTAAGGCGTGCTTTCACAATTTTAGAGGATCATACATGGAACTATGAAGCTTAAGAAGATATAATAACATATTAAGAAAAGAGGATTAATAATATCCATTTATTCATAATGATGTTCTTACAAAACTGAGGACATTTCCCTTATTTACAAATCTATTACATGAGTATTTCTATATCTTATCTACTAAACTTTATTTTAGGAAATTCCTTAACCCCAAAAAGAAGGTACCTGGCTGCAAGGTCCTCGTAGCCTCAACCACAAATAAAGGAACTTCAAAAGATATCTATAGGAGTATAAGCTAATAGATTTAGTGAGAACTATTTCCATAAATAATTTCTTGTAACAAAATTTCAAACAAGTTGTTTAATCAAACAAATGGAATGCAACATACACGTGGGCAAACAAAGCATATAGTTTTCGGGAACTATATATTGAATGGATTTGCGCCTTCCATTCGGGTTTAGTGATACGTAACCTCAAAACAAGTAGTTTTTTGTTAAAATGATTTATGCTTTCGACCAATATTGCCAAGCATATGAAGTCTACTTGAATTGAGCCTTGCTTTCGGATCTTCTGCCAAGCATTTCTTTAATGTTGCCAAGCAATCACTTTCGGTCACTCTGCCAATGTTGCTTTTGACCAGAGCTACAATCCTTCTCATCCAAGGATAATAACCCAATGCAATGTGACTCACTAGTACATGAATTCATTTATTTATGATATCATAACATTATTATTATCAAATTTAAGGTGATTAAGGTATTTCATACAAATCAAGTGTTATATTAAAACAAACATTAAATCAATTCCGGCCTCGATATTCTTAGGATTTTTTCAAAGAATTATCTTTATAAACATATCCATTGTGTTTTTCTTAATTCTAATGCAACTAAATTACAAGCACAAACAAGTAAACCATTTTAAGGAAATAAACTCATAATGCCATGATGACGATTTCTCTAGCAGATGAGTCGCCACACACTCCATTTAATCGAAATAGTCTTCGGGATATAGGTATTCTTCCTCAGAATCACCTAGCCAAAGAAAATACCCAAGATGTGTATTTCTTGATGATTTTCTTAAATTTTGACAAAACAATATCATGAGAACGTTAAAGTTCATATAAAGGAAAATTTCAATTTAAAACGGCCATAACTTGGTCACTTTAACTTGGAATTGCACATATAATATATTGATTTTTACCTACTCGAAAAGATCTACCAATTTCTAAAACTGTAAGCCCTGGAAAATTTTAGTAAATAATTCCAAGAGGAACTTCAAAAATAAACCCTAAAAATCACTCCAAATTAAAACGAACTTCAACTAGTCCAAAAACACGAGCGAATCTAGAAATTTCCCCATCTTGAGAAAATAAAGAATTCTTAAAAACAAAATAATAACTAACATACTTCAATTCCAAAACCACTACGTACGATAAATTTTATACGTAACTCCGACTTATAAAATCGGGTAATATAGAACCCAAAATAAAATTATTAAAAAGGTAAATAACAATTAACTTTCGGAAATGAAACCCAATTCAAAAATTTCGAAAATGTTAAAAGATATTAAATACTTACAAAAATAAAATTTAAGATAAATTTCTCAAATTAAATATGTTTTATAAACATAAAATATCAGTTTCCAAATTGACAAAGATCTAAACCGGAAAATCACCCGGAAACCCTAAGTGGTATACAATAGTTTAAGTCCGGCAATCTAGCCCCTAACTCTAGAGACCAAGATGTAGTTTAAATATGTAGAATAGCTCATGGTAATATAAGTTTGTTTAAAAATATAGATTAGTCAATTTTTGACCTATTTCGAACCCGTTCGGATACAGACTTCGAAAAGCATGTCCCGGGGCTCGAGATATCAAAAATATACCAATAGTACCGTTAGACTCATAATTTCATAAGATTTTCAGATATATCAATTATAAAATTTTTTGGGTTATAAAAGTTACAGTTATAACTTTTTATGGTATTTTCATTACTACTGGGAATTAATTAGTCTTTTGCACTATTCACTTTTACTTCATTACACGATTTTATTATTCTTATAAAGTCTTATATTTTTAGATAAATATTTTATATATTATAGAAAATTTTGTTTTTCTAAAATTTAGTTAGTTCGGGCTTTTACAGGATCAGATTATGTTTAAGACCGATACTAAAAATAAAATAAATTAATTTAATAATTGAAAAATATTTTAAAAATATTTTTATTTTCATAAAATAATTTTTAATTTTTCGGGTGTAAAAATATCATTTGTGGCTTATATTTGCGTATTTTGATCATACCGGTAACATATTTGTTAAAATACTAAAATAATTCAAATAATTATTTAATTTTAATTATGAAAAATTTGCTACAAATATTTGGAATAAATTTTCTAATTTTATTTTATTTTATTAAGAAAGTATTTTTACAACCATACCTTCAAGTACACCTTACACATATCACTTCATTTTCACTTTAATCTTTCTACACATTATGCCACACTTCATGGCAGATTTTTCTTTCTTTATGGCTGCCATTGTCCTTCATTTACTCCTATTTTGACTAAAAATAAATGTATTTCAATCTTTCTTCAAAAAGTTACATTACACATTAATTATACAATTCAATTTTGAGTCAAATTTCAACAAAACCCTCTCTCTCCTCTCTCCCAAGATTCACGTGCAGCACAATTCTTTGGCTGCCTTGGTTTTATTTTTTTCTTTCTTTCATTCATTTATTACACTCATTTTCTCTCTCTCTTCTCATTCATTTACTCATTTTTCCTTTTCATTCCTTAACCTTTTCTCTCTCTTTTTTCTCTCTTTTCTTCTTCTTCTTACTCTTGTTCATACAAGGAACAAGCTGCCCCCATTCTTCCATGAGCCTCCATGCATATTTCTTGAAGATTTCTAAGCAAATCTTCATCTCAAAGCTTTCATAAGTGACATAGGTAAAGTGTAATGAAGGTTTCATGCATCAAATGACCTTCCATAAGCTTAAAAGCTTAGGATGATGATGCCAAAAAAAAAAAATAAATAAATAAAACACTCCTCTTCTCAATTATTATTATCTTGTATCATAATTATTTTCTTGTTTAAAGTTGTTATATTTTGTAGATCTAACTTTTTGTAGCTTTGATTTTTGTTTATGCCATAGCTCTTGCTATTTGAGTTATTATTTTTGTTATTTCTTATGATTTATGCATATGTTCCTCATTCACATGTGTTCATGCACTTATAACTAGTTTAGAAGACTAGATCTAGTGTTTTGAGTTCATAAATGCATTAGATTTGTTTTATGATCATGGACAACTTGTTGGCATGATGATAGTAGGAATGTTTTAGAAAACTCAAAATCTATTTTATTTCCAACAAAAATCATTTTTGAAAATTCGGATGAAAAATGAACCATATTTAGAAAAGTTATTTTTCAACTTCAAAATGTGTATTTTTCATTTAAAATGAAGGGCTTAGGGTATCGATAACATAAATGAGTGATTTTGATGAGTAAAGTTTAGATCTATGAGTTTAAAGTTTATTATCATGGGTTTCATTTAGATGTATGTTCATATTAAGTATAGATCTTAGTTTTGAACTCAAACAAAATTATGAAATTCGTATTTTGGCAAGCCCATTTAAAAACCACTTTCCAAGTGTCAAAATGTAAATTTTACTTAAGATAATGAAGGCTTATATATATATCATCAAGACTTCTTTTTACAAGAATCAAAGTGATTTTCAAAATAAAAATCTTATTTTCGAATTTTGGCCAAGGCATATTTTAAAAACATGTTTTCCAACTCAAAAATGAAGTTTTTATTTAAGAAATAAAAGGCTCTTAGGATAGGATATGTAAGGAATGAATTTTCATAAGTTTAGATAGATTTTATCAAAAGATATGTCCAAAAATAAATTTTGTAAATTTGGATCTCAACAAAGACCAATTTTGAAAACCCATTTTTCAACTTCAAAACAAGATTTTTATTAAAGAAATGGAAGCCTTAAGGGGTAGGTTTGATTAGGAAATGATTTTTGAAAGACTAAATGAGTTTCACAAAGAAAACAAGCTCAAATGAATTTCTCAAAATTCGGATTTGAAAATAGCCACAATTCAAACATCTATTTCCAAATGCCAAAATGATAATTTTGATAGGAAAATGGAAGTCCTAGGGTATATATATAACTAAGACCAAGTTTTGATGAGGATAAAAGGAGTTTATCAAAATATAACCTTAGAACAACAAATGGTTTCCAAGAATAGGTTAACCAATGTTTTCATTCTTCAAAATTTTGTAAAATTCGTACTTAGGTAAACCACCTATTTAAACATCTACTTTCTAACCCCAAAATGAAGGTTTTTATTGAAATAATGAAGGTGATGGTTATATAAATCATCAAGGTTGAGTTTTGATAAAATAAAGTATGATTTTGCAAGAAGAAAAACTATTTTTCTTAAGTCTAGTATAATTCAAAGTTTTGCAAAGTAAAAGTTTTCAAAAAGGATTCTTGGTACTATATGTATACATATAGGAAGATCATCTCATAATCTTCATGACAATAGCTTGTAGGTAGTACATATGCATGATGCATGTAGAGATAAAGTATGAAAATTGGTTTATCCAAAACTTGTAAATTCGGATGATTTCAAAGCCATACCTTAAAAACTCATTTGTCAACTCCAAAACTTGTGTTTTATATGAAAAATGAGGAGTTTAGGTCATAGGTATCATCAAGTGATGATTTTGATAAATTAAGATAGGATTTGCTAAGAAAAATATGTGGAACAAGAGTAGAAATGTAGTAGGAAAAATTTGAGTTGCTAGTCAACTTAGGAAATTCGTAATTTTGGAGTGAGGTCATGAAAACACATACTTTCCAAACTCAAAATGAAAGTTTTATTAAAGAAATGAAGTCCTTAGTGGTTAGGCATGATTGAGCCTTAATTTTCTAAGTATCCAATGTTTTTACATAAAGGAATCACCAAAAACAAGTTTTGCAAAATTCGGATTTTGGGATGAGCCAATTTAAAAACATGTTTACAAAGTATAAAATGGGAATTCTATGCAGAAATGAAGGTCATAAGTAATAGATATAATGAAGACTCAATTTTAATAAGGATAAGTATATTTTCTTGAGAAATAAATCCAAAACAAATGGAGATGACCAAAGTTAGGAAATTAGTTTTCTTGAAAGTAAATAGCTATGGAGTTCTACAAATAAAAGTTTCTAAAATTCTTTTAGTAAATATTGACAAAAGCATGCATAATCAAGCTCATCTCATGTCATTCACGTTAGGAAATCATTCATATTTCATGTATACTTGATTCATCAAATAGAAACATCTCAAATATTTACAAAACTATTTTTCGGAATCGAAAACCATTACTGATCAAATTTGATCCCTCTGTTCCCAGACCTAAATGTTTTCGAAACGTGAAAGTAATATTACATATAGATAGATCCTTCAAAGTAGATAGAAATCGATATATAATTTGCTAGATTCTGAGTTAAAATGACCAAGTTATGGCCATTTTAAGTTGGAATTCCCGCTTAGGACGAGAACTGCGAATTTGATAGTTTAAATAAGATAGTTTGGATTAGTTAAGTGATGAAATACTTATTAAATTTCTTCCTTTTTAGGTGATCCCGAATTCGACGATTTCCTACCACCGGATTACTTGTACTAAGAAACCGGTGATCCAATGGCTGAGTGAGTATTACTTCCGATTTCATTTATTGTATGTGATTATAATAATAGCTGCACTAGATATTTGGTAAAGATAAAATGGATATGCATGATGGGGACAAATGGGACTATGTATGCTTGTTGTTGATATGAGAAATGGAATGTAAGAATATCGAAGCCGAGTGATTAACTATTGCTTGTATAGATGAATTAGAATTGATTGTCTGCGATTATTGATTGATCACTTAAAAGAATTGGTATAATTGATTATTTGGAATTGAAGATGAAATTAAACTCATTCATATCACGATGGGGATGGAGTATTAGCATTTGTTGGTTTATCGTTGTACCTTAAACGATTTTGTTGGTTTATCGTTGTACCTTAAACGATTTTATAGTTTATAGTTGTCCGTAAGCTGAAACGGTCTTGGTTCATACCGCGAGATTCGTTAATCTGCTAACTCGAGATAGAGGGCACAAGTCCATCCACATATGATTTTCGGCAGGTCATATGTTTGTTGAATTCATGTGTTTGATGCATATCACTTATCTAGCTAATCACTTGATTGTATGATAGTATGGAAGCCTTCGTGTGACTAGGTGGTCATTCTTAGGCTTTAATATTGTGTACGGAGGACTGCCACGTTTAGGGTACCCTTCGGGGCGTGACAAAAACTATTTTTAACAAACAAGATCATATAGACTCCGAAACAATGGCGACAAAATTCACCACGAATTTTCCAACTCGAAAATAATTTTGGTTCAAATATTAAATCGTTCAAAATATTTTTGATAATTACTTAGTTATCTATATAGTTGAAAAATTCTCTTTTCATAGCTACTTAGCTCATATTTATTCATGCTCAAGTGTTTGCTGTCCATTTGTGTTTCTTAAGTAAAACAATGTCAAATTAGAAGTTTAGAAAACTATAGTTTACAAGGAATTCTTTTTGGAAATTATTTTGAAATGAATATTTTGATTCTTTTTGTTTTCAAAGAATTGCTTTATAATTGATTGTTATGACTTTTCGAAAAGAAATTTTCTTCTTCTTCTAAGTGCTATTTTTCCTATTTATGTTCTATAAAATCTTTCTTTGACTATTTATTTGAATAGATCTAAATTAAAAAATTCTTACTTCTTGCTCCTAAGGTTTTCGTTATGTTAGGTTCTTATAAAAGTCATTTCTATATTAAAAATCATTTTCTCTTTGAATACCAAAGTGACATAGAAAGGCTTTTCAAAACAAAAATAATTTCAAAAATTGTAGTGAGTTATTCTTAAAACTCCGAAACAATGGCGACAAAATTCACCACGAATTTTCCAACTCGAAAATAATTTTGGTTCAAATATTAAATCGTTCAAAATATTTTTTATAATTACTTAGTTATCTATATAGTTGAAAAATTCTCTTTTCATAGCTACTTAGCTCATATTTATTCATGCTCAAGTGTTTGCTATCCATTTATGTTTCTTAAGTAAAACAATGTCAAATTAGGAGTTTAGAAAACTATAGTTTACAAGGAATTCTTTTTGGAAATTATTTTGAAATGAATATTTTGATTCTTTTTGTTTTCAAAGAATTGCTTTATAATTGATTGTTATGACTTTTCGAAAAGAAATTTTCTTCTTCTTCTAAGTGCTATTTTTCCTATTTATGTTCTATAATATCTTTCTTTGACTATTTATTTGAAAAGATCTAAATTAAAAAATTCTTACTTCTTGCTCCTAAGGTTTTCGTTATGTTAGGTTCTTATAAAAGTCATTTCTATATTAAAAATCATTTTTCTCTTTGAATACCAAAGTGACATAGAAAGGCTTTTCAAAACAAAAATAATTTCAAAAATTGTAGTGAGTTCTTCTTAAAACTTGGAAAGGAATAACTTTTACTTTTGTTAAACCATAGATTTTATATTTCATATAACTTATTCCTAAGTAATAAAATCTCCTTTTTATCAATTATTTTTAGATCTTGAAAAATTTGGAAAACAATCTTAATGATCATGATTTATAAGAGATAATAGCAAAATAACATAAATAATAAATAAAGTCAAGTATTGGGAGTCTTAGCTTCTTTAAGGCTTCCGGGACTAAGAAGTAGAATAGTCCTAAAAGAAAAATAAAATGAAAGAAAGAAACATTTGTTTTGACTTGATGAGGACAAGTCTAAGACTAGAGGCTAGTCTTAAAATAGCAAGAAATAAATAATTTACAATGGAATGGATAAATAAATTACATTGCATGAAAATAAATAAATTGCAAGTGAGCTTATATGCTTTAAAGCATATGTATATATATATATATATATATAGATACATACTAATACTTAGATATAATAACAATAACAAGAACAAAATAAAACAATATAAACATAAATGGATTTTTCGTGAACAAGAACAATACATGAACATAGTGTAGCTTCCATAACACATAGTCTTTGAAAACTCACACCATGGTCATGTAAAGTTACATGACATGAAGAAAAGAAAAATAATAAGAAGGTTTACCTAAAGAAGGTTTTGGTAATGTTATGGGTTTTGTTATAGGTAGAAAATGGTTTTGGAATTATTTGGAGAGAGTTTTGAGAGGTTATTTGGAGAGAGTTTTGAGAGAGTTTTTGTAGGAAATTTGTGAGTAGTAATTGTGTGAAAGAAGTGAAAGAGGAGGAGAGTATTTAGAGGAAAATATAGAGTGATATTTAAGTGATTAAAATAAAAGAAAATTGAAACAAAATTAAGAAAGAAGGGGGAGCATGGACGCCGGCCATGAGTGTAGGAGAGAGAGAGAGATTTATTTTTTTGTATTTTTGTTGATTAAATGAAGTAATAAGTAAGGTAAATGTGAAATACGGTTATGAGAAATGTAAAAAGTAAAGGTTATAGATTATAGTGTGTGTAAGAGTAGGTGTAAGAAAAAGTAGAAATAAAAGAATAGTATAGAATAATAATGAATAGTGTAATGTAAAGTAGACATGACAATTTAAGTACCAGTAGTAAAAAAATATGCGTATAATTACGATATCTGTTATTTTTACTTACCGAAAAATTATAAAACTGATATTTTTAAAATCCTTATATTTTTACGAGTCTAATGGTATATTCGAAATATTTTTACTATTCTGGGCCCGAGACACGTTTTTTAAGAACTGTGTCCGATCGGGTTCAAGAGGATTTGCGGTTTTACTAATCTGATCTTTTTAAGCTTCCTTAGGTAATTACACACTATTCTACATTCTAAACTCCTACTTACTTTCACTGAGTTACTTATTCGGATTGCTGGACTTAAGCTATTACGTCTAACTAGGGTTTTGTTGACTTTAGAGTTCCGGTTGACTTCCAGATTAGGGTTTTAGGTTAAACTGATTTCAAAAATTTGGGGGTTTACAGTTTTGGGATGGAAGTTGAGAGAGAAATTGGAGAGAGTTTTGAGAGTGAAATTTGTGAGTAGAAAATGTGCAAATGAAGTAAAAGAGGAGGGGGGTATTTATAGGAAAATGTGGAGTGATTTCTGAGTGATTTAATTAAAGAAAAATTGAAAATAAATAGAAGAAGAGAGAGAGGGGGTGGTGCTGACTAAGGAGAGAGAGGGGAGACGGAGATGTAATTTTTTGGATTTTTGTGTATTAAAAGTAATAATTTGTAAAGTAGATATGATATAAAGTTATGGAAAAGGATAAAAAGTAAAGATAATAGGTTATGGAGTTGTAAGAGTAAGTGTTAGAAAAAACAGAGATAAATAAATAGTGTAGAATAGTAATGAATAATATAATGTAAGATAGATGTGACTAATAAAATACCGGTAGTAAGAAAATACGCATATAATTATGATATCTGATATTTTTAATTATCGAAAAATTACAAAACTGATATTTTTAAAATCCTTGTATTAAATCATTGTAATTGTGTTATCGAAATATTTTTATTATTCCGGGCTCCAAGACACGGTTTTCGAGAACTGATCTTATTTATGTCCGAAGGACACTCGAATTTCACGAATCTAATATTTTTTTATAACCTCAAGTTATTATGAACTATTATCACTATTTATTTCAACTTCGTTTTCTAAGGCTAAAGAATACTGGAATGCTGGATCTAAATTCTAGGGTTTGTACTAGACTTTGTTGACCTTTAGGGTTTTGGTTGACTTTTAATTCTAAGATCAAACTTAAAATTAACCGAAAATTTTAGGGGCTTACACATATGATAGGCTTATTATTATAAGCCAGTTAAGACCACGATTTAATACTCAAAAAAGGAAGAAAACTTGGCCCCACCACTTTATTAAAAAATCCACACGGTCTTTGTTTTTTAAAAATGTCTACATTCAACGTACAGAAAGTACTCTCAGACAAAGACCATTCATATTACATTACAGGGTAAACATCCATCACTTGATTGTTCAATACTCTCCAAAAGAAAACCCTAGATCTGGACAATCATTTGAACTTTCTTCAAGGACAAAACTCACTTGCAATTAAATGATCAACAATCAAGTTTCACAACTCTTCCGGTAAAGTGTTCTTCCATTACATGTTTGATTTCTTGAACTTATTGCTCTGCAAATCAGCAAAAACATTCTAAGAAAAAGTTTGTCTTTAAGTTTGTAAACTAAAGAGCTAAGCCAGTTGTTTTATGTTTATTTTTGTGTGGTAACTCCTTTCATGAAACTTAAGAATGAGTCCAAGTCTAATGAACTAGGGTAACTCCTTTCATGATTCCTTCATTTATGTATAATATCTATTTGTTAGATCTATGATATCATAACTGAGTTTGTTGTTTTTTTGAATCTGTGAATGAGTTGTTTTAATGGAAATGAGCTGTTTGTAAAACTAATCATACTTGAGATCCTATTGCCAAATATCTAGGCTTGTATTTGATTCTTGTATGCTTATCAATTTCCTTCCCTTTTAAAACATTGTCCCCAAGGTCAAAAGTTGGACAATCAATTTGAAATTCTTCTAGATCAATCCAAATAGCATCCTTAGGTAAGAAAGATTCACACTAAACTAAAATTTGTGGAATGATCTTTCCTCTTTTCCAAATAGAATGTTAAGACAAAATAGCTAAAGGTTTAACAATAGGGTAATTACCCAAAGCTTATGTAGGTAGTTGAATTGGCTCATTTGTATACCCTGTGATTTCCTTAGTAAAGAACATGAAAAACAGGCTGAATTTGTGACTCCTTAGGAAGCTTCAACTTATAGACTACTAATCTAAATTTCTCCAAAATCTGAAAAGGTCCATAATATCTTCTAGCCAATTTTTGAGATAGCTTACTCGCAATTGATGATTGCCCATAAGGCTGTAACTTAACATACACATAGTCTCTAATGTCAGCTGTAGACTTCATAGCCTATTGAGTTTTGAGTAAATTGGTCCTTAAAATTTTTAAGATCTCATCTGTAGATGTTAACTCAGCATCTACAATCTCAATAGAACTCATTCCTCGAACATAATCTAGAGTATGAGGTGGTTCTTGTCCATACAAAGCCTAAAATGGAGTCAAACCTATACTACTATGAAAGCTTATATTAAATGAAAATTCAGCCCATGGCAAAAATTTTCGCTAATCTTTAAGAATTTCCATAACAAAAGAGCATAAATAATGCTCTTGACAACCTCTGATGGCCATCGGTTTATGGATGATAAGGAGAACTCATTAGTAGCTTAGTTCCACTGAGTTTAAACAACTCATTCCAAAACTTGCTAGCAAAGACACGATCTCTATCACAAATGATAGAGTGTGGAATACCATGAAGCTTGACCAAAATGTGTACAAATAGTTTGCTAACTAAGACAACTGTGTAATTAGCACCTAAAAAGCCAAAATGGCAATATTTACTTAAACAATCAACAATGACCAAAATAAATAAAACTCATGAGAAACTGGTAGACTAGTAATGAAATCCATGGAAATATCTTCAAACACCTTTTGTGGAATCGGTAATGGTTATAGTAAACCCTGTGGAGCTGAAGTCAAATACTTCACCTGCTGACATACAAGATTTTTTTTTTTTTTTTTTATAAAATCTACAACATCAATCTTCATTCCTTTCCAAAAAAAAAAAAAAAATGAAAGGGATAGTTTCTTGTATGTCTATAACACCCCAAATGACCACCACTTAGGGTACAATGAAATTCCATTAACAAAATTGGAATAACAGTGGAGTTGGCCAATAAAAATATGCAAGAACTTAGCAACAACAAGTCATCCTTTTAAACCAATAGGCAAGGAATAAAATCACCTCTCTGCACTTGGTCAACCAAAGTTAACCATTGAGCATCTTTAGAAAGTGTTTATTTCAAAACAGTAAAAAAAAATAAAAAGAAGGAATTGTTAGTGCTAAAAATAATGACTCCTTAGAAACATCCTTAACAATGAGTCTGCTACATGGTTCTCTACCCTGACTTATATTTGAATTTTATAGTCATAGCCCAAAAGCTTGACTAACAGTTTTTGTTGTTCCAAAGTTTGAATAAAATAACTCTTTGAGACTTTTCTGGTCAGGTTTAATAATGAAATAACGTCCCAAAAGATATTGATGCCATTTTTTGACCGCTTCCACAATAGCTACTAATTCCCTGACATAGATACTTGCCTTTTGCAACTTCAATGTTACTTTCTTGCTAAAATTATATATGAGATGACTGTCTTGGTGCAAAACAGTCCCCATGCTTGATCCTAAGGCAATTGTTTCAGCAATAAATGTCTTTACAAAATCAGGCAAAGCCAAAACTGGTGCTGTGATCAACACTTGTTTTAATTGGTCAAAAGCAATTTGTGCTGTAGAATCCCACGAAAATTGGTCCTTCTTGAGCAATTTAGTAAGAGGGGATGCAATTTTAGCATGATCCTTAAAAAATCCAACTCAAGAGTGAGTTTAAGTCTAATGAACTAGGGTGACTCCTTTCATTCTTCCTCCATCTATTTATAATATATATATGTGATATCGTAACTGAGTTTGTTGTTTTTTATAATCCGTGAACAAGCTATTTTAACGGCTTTGAGTTGTTTGTAAAACTGATCAAACTTGAGGTCCTATTAAACATACTCTTCTAGATGTCAGGCTTGCATTTGATTCTTGTATGCTTATCACCATCCTTGATGGCCTAAGCGCCTAACTACTATGTCGCCATCACCTAAAGGTTATCGCCCCTTGGACCAAATCTAGAAATGACCATAGGTAAGCAATCAATTATTTATTTAGTCATATTTAAGTATTAATTAATTTTATGATCTCCATCTTAAACAAATAACGTGCAAATCACTGTGTACTTGATATCGAAACAGTAGATAGTAAAGGATCATAAGTAAGATAATAGGTCGATCAAATATTTGTTCAAGGAATATTAATTGTATAAGAATAAGATATATAAACTAATTCATTTCATATTGATTAACCAATTAACATAAGATCTTATGTAATATATAGCCTTTATAATAATTGAATTGAATCCATTTGGAGTAATTAGATTTAGATAATTTAGACTAAACCCATTGAGTTTGGAAATTGAATTTATTATTTAGATGTATTAGGCCATTAGGATATCTAGGTTAAGCCGAATAAGAAATTTTCTAAGTATTTCATTTTTGAGGGTAATGGGCTATAGATTTAGGATTTGAGCCCATTAAGGATTATAGACATTATATTAGGTGGAATTAGGCTTTATTTTAAAATTAGGTTCAATTAGAGTAATATTGGTTATCAGAGCTAAAAATTGAACTCAAACCTAATAGAATTTAATTTAGATTTAATTAAAACTATTGGGCCTTCTAATTTCCTATTTAAGCTCACTAAATAATAAGAAGAGTCAAACAATGTAATAAATATAGTCAAATAATGTAATTAATATGGAGTCAAATAATGTAATTAATATAGTGGTATGAGAGGTATTTCAATGGCATATATATATATATATATATCTATATATGTACAAACAGATATTGAAAATAGAAAATCCTTTTTAATTAATTGTTCTCCTCTTATATCAATGTTGAAATATCTCTCCTACCACTATATTAATTATATTGTTTAACTCTATATTAATTATATTATTTGACCATATTAATTACATTGTTTGACTAGTCTTATCATATTGCTTGACTAATCTTATCATGCCCTCGCAAGATAGACAGCATGGAGTGAGTCCAATCTTGGTCCTGAGTAAGTGGAACTGAAAGCGAGCAAGAGGCTTCGTAAGTGCATCAACGAGCTGATTTGAGGACGAGATGTGGGAGACACGAAGTGAGCCATTTTGAACTTATTCTTGTATAAAGTGATAGTTAAGGGCAACATGTTTCATGCACGAGTGGAAGACTGGATTGGAGCAAAGATTCGTGGCACCAACATTATCATGATAGATCACTGGTTGATGAAGAAGAGTGACACCAAGTTCAGTTAGGTGGGAGTAAACCCAACATAGTTCAGCAATTGTAGCAGCAATGGAATGATACTCAGCTTCAGTGGAGGAATGAGCAACTGTCCATTGTTTCTTAGAGCTCCAAGAGATGTGATTGTGACCAAGATAAATGATGTAAGCACTGGTGGAGGTGTAATCATCCTTATTGCCAGCCCAGTCGACGTCAAAGAAGGCATGCAAATTAGGAGGAGAAATGCCACGAAGTGTAATACCATGATCTAAGTTGCCACAGAGATACTGAAGAAGCCGTTTAAATGTAATCTAGTGATCATTGGTTGGGCGATGCATAAATTGAGAAGGTTTATTTACTATTTAAGCAATATCTAGACAAGTGAGAGAGATATTGGAGACTCCCAACAATAGTTTGATACTCTGTAAGATCATTTAAGGATGTGCCTGCACTTAAGGTGAGTGGTGGATAGATAACTAGAGGCATTGAGAGAGGTTTAGCTTCAGACATATGAGTTTTGTGAAGAAGATCAGCAATGTACTTCTTTTGACTAGAAATATACCATCAGTGTGAGGAATGACTTCAACACCAAGGAAGTAGTTCAACTTACCTAGATCCTTAATAGAGAACTAATGAGAAAGTTGTTAGATAAACTTATGTACAACTTGGTTGCTATTCTCAGTGATAATGATGTCGTCAACATAGACTAAGAGATAGATGAGAATACCATGATTGTTGAATATGAGCAAGGAAGTGTCAGCTATTGAATTAGTGAAGTCATAATCGAGAAGGAATTGGCGTAGTTCATGGTACCAAGCGTGAGGTGACTGTTTGAGACCATAGATGGCTTTGCGGAGTTTACACACATGATGAGGATGATCATGATCAACGAAACCTGGTGGTTGAGACATAAACATATCCTTTATAAGATTACCCTGAAGAGAAGCATTATTAACAATTAAGTTGTCGTAGGTGCCAGCCATTACTAATTGCAAAACTAAGAACTAGGTGCATAGTGGTAGGTTTGATGATAGGACTTAATGTTTCGATGTAGTCAACTCTAGGCCGTTGATGAAAGCCTTTGGCAACTAAGCGTGCTTTGTACCTATCCACAGAACCCTTAGGAAAGTATTTAGTGCAAAAAATCCACTTATACCCTACTAAGTTTTGGATAGGATGAGGAGCAATGAGTTCCCATGTGTCATTACGAATGAAAGCATCATATTCCTTGGACATTGCTTTGTGCCACTTGGGATCCTTCATGGTTTAACTGATGGTGGTAGGTTCAAGTATACATTGATGAAGTTCAGCATTGAGATTAAGCTTTTGGATTGGTTTATATATATTGTGTTTAGGTCGAGTCATGATAATTCTGGGTGATGAGGGCAGGAAATTGTGTATGTTTAAAGAAGGATTAAGTTTACTAGATGAGGGAGGATCGATGACAAATTATGGAGGAATAGTAGCAGACAAAGGGGAAAATTGAACAGCCGTATTGGGTTACAAAGCTGTGGGGGCAGGCAGAGTAGCTGTGGTAGTGCTAGAACGAGCAGCAAGGGGAAGAGTAATAGAATACAATTTAGACACAATGGAAGAGGAGGCACGAGGAAGAGATGGATGAGAAGTGGCAAAAGGGAAAATAGATTCAATAAATGGGACATGACGAAATGTATATAAACGATTTGTAGAAATGTGAAGACAAAGATATGCACTTTGAGTGGAGGAGTAACCAACAAAAATACATGAAGAAGAATGGGATTCAAGTTTATAAGTGGTGTAAGGACGAAGCCAAGGATAACAAAGACAACCAAATTGTACATATATATATATATATATATAGACTGTTGAAATATCTCTCTTACCACTATATTAATTAAATTGTTTAACTCTATATTAATTACATTATTTGACTATATTAATTGTATTGTTTGACGAATCTTATCAATAAATATATTGTAAGGCTTATTGGCCCAAGAAATGTTAATTGAGCCCATTAGGTAATTCGATACCTAGAAAATCATAATAGACTTAAATATTTTAGAAGTAATGGTGTTGGGCTCATTATTATGGAATTTAAGCTCATGAAGCGTAATTTTGGTAATTATTGTGATTTGAGGGTTTAAAGCTCTAAGGAAAGCCAAATTGCATAATTTGAGCCCCTATGAATTGATATAGATCAAATTAGTTGAAATCAAATTATCGGACCTAAATAATTAGCTAATCCCATATTAGTTAAACTGTAGCTCGTATTAATTGATGTGAGGTCAAATAATTGTCAAGGCTATTGAACAAGCCTAAAATCAAAATAGTCTATGAATCATTTTAAGGCCTATGATCATATCTATTTCAATCCTCACAACACTACTAAATCTTTTTTGGTAAAACGTTATTTTACGAATTCACCATTTAGTATTATTATTATGTCCTATGTCTATGTAATTCGATGTTTCATCAATTGATTAATGCCATTATAACCCAGTGGTAGCATTATTTGCGGCGTTCCTTGTGAGAGGGGGAGATGTTCATGGTTTGTCCTGTTTTGAACCCATTAAAAAAAAAAAAAAAAAAAAAGGCAAATCATGAATGTCTGGCCTATTCACTAACCAATGTAGATAAATAAACATTGGATGGCTATATTTTATGTGACATAAAACCAGACAATGTGCTGGATAATTATATATATATGTGTATGTATAGCAATCAGGTTAATTTCTTCGTCTGCATAGTGAGTTTATACTAACTAATATCATTCTCAATATTTTTTGTTATCTACCAATATCTGTCAAGCAGAAGAGGATGGACCTATGCCAATGTCTACTATCAATAATCATTATTACTATTATAATTATTATATTTTATTTATTTATTTACAATTACTTCTTTATGCTAATCATCCTCCACATATAACTGCCATAAGTTTGTTTGGAATCAACATGACATATGAAAAGAGGTGAGACATAATAATAATAATAAAAACTTCAATAGTTCAATCCACAAGTCATTATTCATATAAAAAGAAAAAAATATATTTTTCTCAATTATTCGAACACGACCATAAATATAATTATCAAGCAAATTTCCCCAATTCATCATTAATTTCATTTGGATTTAAGGAAAAGAAAATAACTTAAAACAAATATATATATATATATATATATACACATATAATTTATTCTTCAATTTGAAAAATAGATTCTCGAGGACTACACGATTGCGACCATGATAGCATATTAATGAATCTATTAAACTGGAGTTGGATAAGCCATAGACGTTGATGCACTAACATTTATAACTCATCAAAATATCTATATTTTATTTCTTTCAATGCAACTTCCTGGTTCATATGAGCATGATTTTGTTATTTTATCACTTTTTCATCACATTACTAAACACAGAACTCCTATACACCCAAATAGAATATTTATTTATTTTCTTTTCTCCTAAATAAATTTTCCTTTATTTCCCTTCTCAATTGACACACCTTGATGACACTGGCACGGGCATCATTTATCACAGACAAATTCATTTATGAGCTAGAACATTTAAAGCCGAGGGCCATTATCATTCCCGTTATACATTTAATTTCATAATTTACAGCATAGTAAACATGAATTGAAAACACCATTAGCCTGGCAACCATTTTTGTATTTTCATATACTATATTAAATCAATATAATTTCTAACTAAAATATCAATCAAAATATATCCACATTATATATAATTCCAGGATTTCCAGCAAATTAATAAAAATTTCCAGCACAAACAACGTAATTCCAACATAAACTCTTAATTTCTATACTTAAATCTAAAATTCTGGGTTTGTATATAGATGTATATTAACCATTATTATTATTATTATTGTTGTTGTTGTTGTTGTTGTTGTTGTTGTTGTTGTTGTTATTGTTATTAACACACATATACCACAACAAACAATTAAATCAACTTACTTGTATTGCAAAAATTATCAATTAGATGTTCTAATTCTTCAACTACCACTACCAAGTAATTTGTTGAAGCTTCCAAATGCACTTTTCCAATGAACTTCACATTAATCTTCAAATCCACCTAGTAGGAATTAATCTGAGATGACTTTTTGGGGGAAAAATAATAGAGGTGGAATGGGTTTTATTTGCTGCAGAATTATGAACAAGCGAATAGGTATTTGAAGGTATTCTTGGTGGGAAAGAAATTGTGGTAATATTTTTGTTTGTTTCTAGGAATATAGTACAAGAATGGGTTTTGGAGATTGATTTCTCGGTGGAAGTAAAATGAAAAGGAAAGGGAATATTTTGTGTGTCATGTGGGATGATTTTTTAAATCCTTTCATGCTACTTGTAAGTACAAAAAACAATTCACTTACTAAGGTGCTCTACCAATGTGATATTGGAACAAATAGACGGTGACCCATTTTTCCTTGACTTACTTTTTATACACTTTTTTTTCCCCCTCTTTCCCTTCGCATTGAAGTTTATTAGCAGATGTTTGCGCTAATGTGTTGATGACGATGTTTTAATCTTTGCTTCTTTAAAATATTATGCTCATATTAAGTAGGTCATCGGCCAAACATTCATAATTTGATCCCCACTTTTAAATCAATATTTTGCTGTAATACTGTCTCAAAAATGTGCTTTACATACGAAATATTATTGTTCTAAATAACTCTCCACATCCTTATACGTTAAACCTCGAATAGAAAATATATCTACTTTTCGTACATCTAATATTCCTATGCGGGATAACCTAAACTACTTTTTGAGTTTTGTTTTTTTTTTTTTTTTTTCAATTTTTACATGTAAAATTTAGAATCCAAATATAATAGACAGACAAGTAATAGTTAATCTTGTGTGGTCTTTATTAATAATGTATATATTATATATTGAATTTTCTTTCGTTTTGTTAATTTAATATAATTGGCAAAGTATACTACATATGTTATGCAATAACCAGTTGCCTAGAGATTTTTTCATTTTTATTTTTATTTTTTGTTATTAGAAGAGGAAGAATTCAAACTTGATACTTTTCATTTGAGAGATAAGAAGAAATACCACTATATTACTGCAATATCATTAGGGTCATCTGAAGTGTTATAAAAAGATGCATGAAGCAATTTAAATTGTATTAAATGTAAAACCGTAGTTTCAAATACAATTCTTCATGTCTATCAATGCACGTTGGCATTGTTCATTACGTGGAAAGCTTGCCGTTTATAGTTGAAATTTCTTTTAATTGTAGATTGTCCATTTTGTAGAAAGCTTTGTTTTTTTTTTTTTTTTTTCACGGTCGGGATTTTCTTTAGATTTGAAAATTGTCCGTTTCGTTTTGAATGTCTACATGACCCTTAGACAGTTACTTCCGATGGTTATATTGCATTCTCTTTTTTTTTTTCTTTGGGAAGTACGAGGATAAAAGAAAAAGAAAAAGGATTATTACTTATTTTCGTGATATTGGATTCCAAATGTCTTTCGACCAACTTCATTTAATTGCTAGACATGATTGTAAAAAAAAAAAAAAAAACCCATAACATTACTGCAAATAAATAAAACGTGGAATCAATGTTCAAATTTGCCGAAATGTTTTCTATATGCATGAATGATGAACTTGCAAAACCATTTTTTTTTTTTTTTTTTTCTGTTTCTTTTAATTTTCCGAAGCAGTGCAGTGACCAACAATGTATAGGTATGGAATGAGTTTATTATGTATCCCATAAAAAGCATGATAACAGTCGGATCTGTTGGATTATTTAATTTACGTTTAGTTGATGGTTGATGATTAGATATTCTTTTCTCTTTCATTTTCTAATCATCAAAAGGTTACAATGGTGGATATTGTGATAATTCTGCAAGGAATGATGACCATTCAATTACTCTAATTTGTAATTCATATGTTATGTGCATGGTATGAAATGCTATTTGTGACCATGTTTTATTTACTCTTTGTGGCAATATTTCGTTGGTCTATCATTTTTCATGTTAGGAGAATGTTTGATATGTACATCTATTTATTTGAGTGAGAGTCCGATTGAATATGATGACGATTGCGTACGTAACTATGGATGATGATTAAGAGTTTAGCGAATTTTTTATTTCGTATAATATATAAAATTGTCATTTGAATCCATATGATATTTTTGCACATGTTATATGTGTGTTGCTCCACATTTATTTATGTGTCTATATAAAATGTAGAGTTACTTCAAAATGAGCTCTATTTTTAAAAACATCATTGGTGACAATTATGGGGGGTAGAGGTGGGTGTCATACCTTAAGAGTATCCTAGTAGTAGTAATCAAGATGTACTTGAATACTATTACTAGTTTACCTTATGAGAATGACTTATTTTCAATAAACAGGATCTTTTAGTTGTTTTGATAAGAAAGATAAACATATATAAGACATAAATTAGTAAATAACTGTCATCCAAAGTAGAGAATGTCATAATAATAATATTCATGCCATAACTTTTCTAGAAAATCTCCAAATACATAACTGAAGTTCCGAATGCTAACTATTTGTAACTAGAAATAGAAATAAATATCTTAACTCGAACTACTTCATAAGCTTCCAGCTTCTAAATTCTTACCGGGACCATGCTCCTGGAAGTAATAAGCCAAAGTCGTAGTATAAACCTAAAAGGATTGTTGGAGTGTGAGCTAAACCACGGGCTCCATGAATAATCAGAACTTACCACATATCAAACAAGTTTATTAACAATCATATGAAATGCATCAATCAAGCATATGCACAAATATAAGTCTGGATAACCCGGAATCCAAGGCAGGATGAAGATTTACGCCCTCTCATCGGGATTGAAGGATCACAATCTATGGCCTACCTACCCAGGAGAGGCTAAGCTTTTGGGAAAACAACAATACTCACTTTAATTGTCTATTTTATTGTCTTAAACACTCATTTCCTGTTTAGCTTTAGAAACTCCACTAAGTGTTAATCATTTCCAAGCAATATCATAAGTGACGTCCTTCATTTACCATTTAGTTCCTATGGTATTAACATAACAAAAGTAATCTTCCGATTAACTAATAGCTTTTTTGCTTAGATAAACCAAGCAGTACCAAAGATTCGAAACACTAATACGTAGTAGGCTACCACTTACTGAAATGCTACTTTATACAAGACATGCAATGCATGTTTAATTTTCTTTATGGTACTAGTAGTTTTATTCAAGTTGAAGGCGATCAATCAATGCACAGGCAATCAATCAAGTTACACAATTGATATAGTCATACAAAATTCTGGTGTTATTATCATTAGAGTGACTTGGCAATTAATATTTCATACAACAAACAGTTCCCATAAGCCCATACAGTACACTGTAAACCCCAAATTTTAAGGGTAATATCAAGTTCAAACCCTAAACTGGAAAGTCAATCGGAGACCTTAAGTTGGCAAATTCTTAGAAAACCTTAGCAGTTTAGATCTGGCAACCCTACATTCCTAAATTAAGAAGTTGAAATACGAGTGAAGAGTGTACTTTGGTTCATAATAATATTAAGGTGCTTAAAAAGATCATATTAGCTAATTTTCGACCTATTTCGAACATGATCGGATTCAAACTTTGAAAAGCGTGTCTTGGGGCTCGAGATATTAAATATATGATATTAATACCGTTAGACTCATAATTTCATAATATTTCCAAATATATCAGTTATATAATTTTTCGGGTTATAAAAGTTACAGTTATAACTTTTAATCTTATTTTCTTTACTACCGGTACTTTAATTATCTAATCTATTTTTTTATTTCTAATCTACTATTCATAAGTACAACCACCCATACTCTACTTCCTACATCTTTACATTCCATTCTTACAATTTCATCATTTTCCTTACAATTTACTTTTCCAATATACCTTTTACTACTTAAATTACTTATTTAATTTTGAAACTTACACAACACACATCTCTCTCTCTTCCATACACCTCAAAACTGGTGTCCCTCTCTCTCTTTCTCTCTCTCTAATTTTGTTTTATTTTCCTTTATTTAATTAAAGAAAACCCTAATCCACTTTTCTATACAAACCCTTTTATGCCTTCACCTTTTTCATTTCCTTCTTTCCTCACTTTCACTTTTAGAAAATTTTTTGCAAAACTCTCTCCCTCTCCTCTCTAGAAACCATGAGCCTTTCTCTCTCTGCACACACACACTTTTGTTTTCTTCATGTTTTCTTGATCCAAACACTAAATAGGTAATAGATCTACACTTCATTATCTTAAAAACATGTAATGGCAAGATCATTCTTATGTGATTCCACCCAAAAATCCACATGAGCTTTAAGCTAGGGATGTGGAAAAACTTGAAGATGAGATCCTTGCCATCATGATGTAGTAGATGGTGTTATTTAAGATTATTTTGCTATTACTTGTTTTATTATTAAGATATGTTGTTATTATTAATGTTTTTTGTATGTATTCATCATCTAGCCATATCCACATAATAGTCATAGTGTTCATGCATTTATAACTAGTATAATAAACTAGATCTAGTTGTTTTGAGATAAATGCCTTAGGCTTTTGTTTTATGCATATAAATAACTTGTAATAGCATAATGATAGTAGGAAAATATTAGAAAGCTCAAGATCTACTTTAGTTTCAATGAAAATGATTTTTGGAAATTTGGATAAAAAAGGAACCCTATTTAGAAAAGCTATTTTTCAACTTCAAAATATATATTTTACATTAAAAATGAAGGATTTAGGGAATAAATATCATAAATGAGTGATCTTGATGAGAAAAGCTTAGATCTACGAAGGAATATTTCCAAAACAAGGAAAAGTTTACAAAAGTTATGTTTCAACCTCAAAACAAGATTTTTATTAAAGAAATGGATGCCTTAAGAAGTAGGTTTGATTAGGGAATGGGTTTTGAAAGATTAAATAAGTTTTACAGAGGAAACAATCTCAAACGAAACTTTCAAAATTCGGATTTGAAAATGGTCACTATTTAAACACCTACTTCCAAATGCTAAATGACGATTTTTATGGAAAAATGGAAGTCCTAAGGAATACATGTAATAAAGACCTAGTTTTGACAAGGATAAGTGAAATTTATTAAAGTATATTCCTAAAACAAGGAAAGTTTTCCAAAGGTAGATTAAACAATGTTTTTATTCCTTGAAAATCTTGTAAAATCTGTATCTAGGTAAACCTTCTATGTAATCACCTATTTTCCAACTCTAAAACAAAGAATTTCATTAAAGAAAAGAAGGTGATAGGCATATAGGTCATTAGGGAAAAGTTTTGGTAAGGATAAGTGTGATTTTGCAAGAAATAAAACTAGTTTTCTTTAGTTTTGAATTTTCAAAAGGTTTACAAAGTAAAAGTTTTCTAAAAGAATTTTTGGTATCATATCATTAAGAATATATATATAGATAGTTCATTTCATGACATTCATGATAATAACTTATCAGTTTTGCATGTACACATAGTGAACTTGATAGAAACAAAATTAGAAAAATAGTATCTTATACCTCCTATCAAGCATTATCTAAGTACATGAGGAAATAGCTTCACCAACACCCATGAATCATGCATGATATTGAGTTATATATCTATATAATAGAGTCTTACAAGATATAATGATAGCTAAGTATCTATCAAAGCATTTGTATGATGCTTGGTTTGAAATTAGGAGTTGAATTGTGGAATGGGAAATTCGTATAGTATTTTGTACCCTACTGTTCATGGCCAAACGACCTTTTTTTTTTTTAGAAATAACTCTAGAAATAGATAATCTCGTCGAATAGGTAGAAATGGTATATAATATGCGAAATTCCGAGTTAAAATGACCAAGTTATGACCGTTTTAAGTTGGAATTTCCTTTTAGACGAATCTTGACGAACTTGTTAGAATAGAATTTATAAGTTCATTCAAACTTCATAGAAATAATCATTAGAGTTATTTCTTTTGATTATGAGACTTTCTTGAAGACTATTACGATTAAGTAGATTTTCGCGCCATAGCAATATGAGTTCACTCTCTTTAAATTATATGCTTGTGATTGTGCTTGTAACGTTTGTGGCATTAGAATTAGGGCAAGATAAAAATTTGATTGTGTGCATGTGAGTTCTACTTGGGTGAATCGATGATAAGAATATCGAAATGAGCTTGTTGTAAATACTTGTATGAATTAGTATAAAATTAAAGTGTCTGCAATATCTATGATCGCCCATAAATTGTTAAATTAATATGTCATGATCTTATAATCAAATTGGCCATGCATACTATATGTGAGTCACATTGCATAGGTTATTATACCTCTGTGGGAAGAAGGCATAATAGCTGGGCAACGAGGGGCCTGTAAACTCGAATGTTGACTTAATGGCCGGAATTGAAAATGTGTGTAGGTGGGCACCTATATCAACCACAATATAAATGAGAAAAATTGAAATCTATGGTTGTATGGGCCTGAAACACCTAATCCCGAATAGAGGGCGTAAATCTATTCAACATAAGATTTTAGAAAGTCTTATGTATTGTATGCTCACATGCTTGTGCATTTCATATGGTTGTTAATATAACTTGCCTGATATATATATTTTTTGTTGAGTATTTAATTTTGTAAGTGAAACTCACTAAGCTCGTAAGCTTATACCCCTATAGTTTCCTGTTGCAGTATGAATATTTATGGCTATCTTCGAGAAGCCACTTTCCTCAGGTACAGCTTTTCGACCTTAAGGAGTTTTTTTAAGAAGTCGGGACTTAGATGTAGGCATAGACTTCTAGTTGGACCTCCTAAATCTATATATATATAATAGTTGATGTAAGAGACTTTTTAGGACCTATGGACTCTTAATATTTTGATGGAGGTATGCCTCTTAGATCATGTAATAGATTATTTTTGTTATAACTGTTATGATTCACATTCTTATTGCTATGTATGTCTCATTAAGCTATTTTGATTAAAAGTATGGTTCCCTATATGTTGAATGTGAGCCTTACACCCAGTTTTTAAACTCATGAAATGACTAAGGTTGTCATTCTTGAGTTTAGATATCAAGTGTGGCAGACTGTCGCGTCTAGGATACCCTTTAGGGTGTGACATACATTCAGGTTATTATCTTTTATTTAAGGTTCACTAAGTTACAAGCACATACAATGTGATAAGACTGAGTTACTCACCTGCTCATAGCGGCTAATCGTAGTAATCAGTCGGAAAGTCCTCTATAGTATCAAAGTTACCTATTAAGATGAATAAAATATTCATCAATAAAACATAAGTTATATAACTAAACTCCTATGAGTGTCTAAGTGTCCTATATTAATATTTAACTTTGTTCTTACTTTTGGTCATTTGAGGGTCTTATAATAACAATTATTATTTAACATTTTATTTTCATTTTGCTTGTCTTGATCTTGTTGGATATTTATATACATTTATTTGATATTTGAAAAAAAAATTATATTAGATAAACTTATACTTTCATAGTTATTATTGCTACTTTTATATTATTCTCTAACTAACCCATTATAGTAACTCATATTTGTTTACCATTGTTTAGTGTCATTGTGCTTCTCTTAATCTACTTCATATAATTATTTTGTCATTTTTAGAAGTCACATTATTCATAAATTTAGCCTATTTTGATTTCCATTATTATCTATTTATCTATATGGAACAAATATTTATAATTGCTAGTAATATTTAATATTTCTCTATAGCTTTTAGGGTTTAAAAGTTCTCAAATATTAAATATATCATTATTCTAAGTATTTGTATTCATTTATTTACTTAGTAAAATTGTTTTGATATATATATAATATTTTTTTATTATTTATATATATAATTCATGTTTGTGTAATACAGATTTTACGCAGGACAAACATGTGTGTATGCCAGCTCTAATGCTGCCGGCGTTGATACCCAGATGTCGGTGTTCATAGGTTTTATATGTTATTTTGTATCAGGATACGCTGGCTTGTAGGCCGCCAGCTTTACCTCATACGCCAGCTCCTACGCTGTCGATGTAGAATTCAAGTTGGCCGGTCTTTGTTCATGTTACGTAAAAATAAACTTTTATGTAGCTTCTGTTCTAGGCTATGCGTTCATTTATGCACCAGCCTATCCTGATAAGTCGCCGGCGTTGGGGTATAATTTGCCAGCGTTGGGCCTGTAAGCCCTGGAAAATTTCAACAAATAATTCTAAAGATGAACTTAGGAAATAAAACCCTGAAAGTCACTCGAGTTAAAACCGAACTTCGACGAGTCCCAAATTCCAAACGAATCCAGAAATTTGAGTTGTGAGAAAAATAAGAAACCTCAGAAACAAAATAGCAACCCAATATACTTCCATTCTAAAACCTCTAGGTACGACAAATTTCATATTTAACTCCGACTTATAAATTCGGATAAAATATAGCCCTAAAACAAATTGTTAAGGAGTGAATAGTGATTGGCTTCGAGAATAAAACTCAATCCAAAAGAATTCCGAGAACGTGGTGAGATATTTGATACTTACGAGAGTCGACCTTAAAATAAAACTCACCAATTAGACAAGTCATATAAGTGTGAAACATCAGTTTTTTATATTGGCAATGGTGTAAACCAGAAGGTTAACCGGGAAACCTGAGTCTCCAAAACTCTCAAGAAACTCAGTAACTAGATCCGACAAACTCGTATTCCTAAACCAAGGAGTTGGAACAAGAGAAAAGGTGTAATCGGTTCATATTAAGTCTAGGATACTCTGGAAAGATGAGATCAACGAATTTCCGACCTATCCTAATCTGATCAGGTGCCAGTTTCGAAAAGCGTGCCCTGGGATTCGAAATGTTAAAAATATGTTATTAATATCGTTAGACTCATACTTCTAAAGGATCTCTAAGTTGTTAGTTTACAAATTTTCAAATAGCTAGAATTATCTGATTTTACAGTTTATTCGTATTTCGTTACTACCAGTAATGAGTGAGTTTTCCAGTACGATTTAATATTATTAGTTACCTAAATTGTTATTATTATTATTATTGTTATTATTATTATTCTTATAAGATATACCCTAGTTCTCCTAGTGATCGGATAGTACTCGGACGAACTTTGGAAACGGAGAACGAAACCCTATATCGGTCCGATTCCAGCTTAGTGAAAGGAGCCTAAGAACCCTAGATCCGGCTTTCCCTTGATTTCATAATAAAAGAAGTTTTATAAAGTAAATGAACATGAATTATTGTTCTAAAGCATATTTTAAACCTTTGAAAGTTCCAAATTCGGGAATTTTTCAATTCCGAGCCTTCCCGAGCTCAATTACGGAAAAGCATGCCCCGGACCACAGATTCAGAAAAATGTTCCGGAATATTCATTGGAACCGTAATTTTATAAGGATTCCAAAAGTATCAATTTTATAATTTTCCGAGCTATAAAAATTACAGTTATAGCTTTTCCTGTGTTTTCGTTACAACCGGTAAAGTAGATGTCTTGTCTACTATTCACAAGTACAACATACACTACACACTACCCATACCCTATTCTTACATTCTTACAACTACTCATTACAATTTTCTTTTCCAAGAAATTTTGTTTCCTAATTAATTAATACAAATATTACATTTTATTACACAAAATACAAATGTTCAAATTTCAACACACACACACACACCACAACCCCCCCCCCCCCACCCCCCACTATGGCCGGCGCCCACTTCCCCTTTCCCCCCTCTCAATTGTTTTATTTTTTCTATTTTTAATCAATTAAAAACCCTAATCTATTCATATATAACTTCTTTTTCTCTCTCTCCCTTCATTTTCACTCTTCTAAAAATTGTTCAAAGTAGAAAACCCTCTCTTCCCTCTTCCATTTGTGCCGTGACCTCCCCTCCTCCCACACTCACACACACAACTCAACTCCACTTCATTTCATCTCCAAATCTTCTTTAGGTGATGATTCTAAACCTTATTCCCATCTTTTCTTGTAATGGCAAAGCTATTCATGTGTGTTTTTCACATTTAATCCCAATGAGATATGCTAGGGACATGAAAACACTTGTACAAGAATATCAAGCCATCACAAGAAGTGGATCTAGAGTTTAGAGGAGTTTTTGTTGAGATATCATCTTGTTCATGCATGTAAAGTAGGAATCTTGCATAGATCATTATGTTCATGCCATGAAACTCATGATTCATGCATTATATTTGATAGATCTAGTGTATAAACATTCATATCTTCATCTACAACTATGTTCATGTGGATATCTTGAGCTTTCATGCACTAAAGATCATAAAGGCTTAGTCTTGCATGTATATAGATGTGTTAGATGGTAGATCTTCATGTATAGGAAGTAAGAAACTTGAAAAAGGAAAGATTTTTACTAGGAATGTTTTATGGAAATTCGGATGATTTTTGAAACCCATTTTTAGAACCCTTGAAACCACTTTAAAACTCATGTTTTGCATAAGAAATGAAGGGTATGGGTAATAGGTATATTGAAGGAATGATTTTCATAAGCTTAGATGAGTTTAGGCATGATAAAAATGTAAAAACAAGGAGTAAGGTTAGAATGAAAAATATTGAATTATGGATGTGTAGTCAAATTCGTAATTTTGGGTGATGCCCATATAAACACTTAGTATCTAAGCTTAGATGGCATGTTTTATGAGCTAAATGAAGTCCTTATATGATAGATATATTGGAAGCCTCAATTTTTGATGTATTAAACAAGTTTTCTCATAAAGAAAATGCAAGGAAATGGAAATTGCAAAATTCGGATTTCTACAAGTAGCTTGTTCAAAAACACATTTACTCAATGAAAAATGTGGATTTTTATGCATGAATGAAGGTCATGATTAATATGGATGTTGTGAACTCATTTTTATTTAGATAACAAGTAAATTTCAAGAACAAAATCATAAAAACCCTAGGAAATGTAAACTTGGAAGGAATGGCTTCTTATAAGTAATCATCATGAAATTTCTTGATAATTAGGAGTTCATGTGAGTTCATCATCAAAGATCATCAAAACCATGCATATATTGAGCTCATTACATGGTATTCATATTAGGAATTCATTCATATATCATCTATACATGAATCATCAACTAGGAACTTTTTTTTTTTTTTCCAAAAGCAAAACAATTTTTCGAAATCGGGAAAGTGACAGAACATAACTGATCCCACTGTTCCGTGGCCTTACTACTTTCAAAACTTGAAAATAATTCTAGAAATAGATAGATCGTTCGAAGTAGATAGAGATCGATGTAAAATTTGCGAAATTCCGAGTTAAAATGACCAAGTTATGGCCATTTTAAGTTGGAACTTCCACAAATAGCGAGAATTCCAATTTTGTGTAGTTTAGATATATAGTTTGAATTAGTTTAGTGATGAGATTCTTATTAGGCTATTCTTATTTGGTAGGTGAACCCGAGCACGACAATACCGTATCACCCGACCATCGTTATTAAGAGACCGGCGTACCATGGCCGAGCGAGTTCCTCTTCCGATTTCAATTATTGCTTGTGATTGTAATGATAGTCGCATTAGTTGCTAAGTGAAGATAAAAAGAAAGATTATGTATGATGGGGTTATATGGGAATTATATAATTTTCTGTTGTTGATGTGTGAAATGAACCTTAAGAAATATCGAAACCGGGTGTTAAGCTATTGATTGATTATCTAGTATTTTATATTGAATGTCTGCGAAAAATTGTTGGTCACCTAAAAGAATTGAATTAATGTATATTTGACTCAATTGAAATTGGATTCATTCATATCACGATGGGGATGGAGCATTAGCATTGGTTGGTTTTTCGTGATCCATAAAATGAATACTTGTTGGTTAATCGTGATCCATAAAACGAATTTATGTTCAGTTGATCGTGAGCTTAAACGGCGTCGTACCGCAGGATTCGTTAATCTGCTAACCCGGGATGGAGGGCGCAAGTCCATCCACATATGATTTCCGGTTGGTCATATGTTTGTTGAACTCACCTGTTGATGCATTTCACTTGGTTGATTAATTACTTGGTTGAATGTGTTGTGTTAATTGTAATTCAGAAGTTTCCACTCACTAAGCTAGTGTAGCTTATACCCCTTTAGTTTCCTGTTGCAGTATGAATACCTTTGGCTTTCTCCGAGGACCCGTGTACACCAAGTATGGCTCTTAGATACTAAGGAGTTTTTGATGAGGCCGGGGCCTAAAGATTAGAAATGGACTTTAATCCTGTTTCCCGAACCGGTATTTAAAGGTTAATGAAAGGAAATTTGTGGGTTTGAGAATTGGCAGCTGATGTTATCGGGGGTATGCCCCCTAGATCACGTAATAGAATAATACTCTGTAAGATGGTTACGATTTACATTCTTGCTGCTGTGTATATCTCTTTAAGCTACTACGAAGCAAAGTATGGTCTATAAATGTTGAGAGCGAGCCTTATACCCGATGTTTAAACTCATGGGAAGACTAAGGTTGTCTTACTTGAGATTAAATGTTGAGTGTGGCGGACTGTCACGTGTAGGGCACACTTTGGGGCATGACAGGGCTGGTGCTAGCACTATTCATCATCTTCTTCGATGTACCAGATTACCAGTTCATATTTCATCAATTTTCCACGTTATAATCATTCTCAAATCATTCTTAAGTATTTCTATGTGATATATATCAATATATATCAACTCATAATGCATCAACATGTATGTGATCTTAAATTTTTGAATTTGGAAAAGTACAACTAGGGTTTTTGCAAGTTTTATCTTTTTGATTCGAATTTGGATGTTCTAAACTCCACTCCAAAGCTTTTTTAGGACCTAAGATAGCAAGAAACATTGTTTAGAACAATGTTTGGCACTTAAACTAACTAAAAACGAATTCAACCTTACCTTAACTCTTGTTTCCAAGCTTTTAGTTAAGTTTTAATGGAGGTTAAGTTTGCGGTTATGTTGTGATCGATTTTGGTGTTTGTTTTGGACGAAAATAGTGTAGTTTGGGTGTTGTTTTGGTTACTGAGTTGGAGTGTTTGTTTGTTGTATATAATATTCTTTGTTTGTGTGTATATTATTAAGTGTTATATATACAAGATGAAGGAGAAGAGAGGGTCGGTTGCTACGATTTTTCCTTCTCCAATTTGCCAAAATTGTAGATGTTTTGTGTTGCAATTAATGAGAAGGTTAAGGTGGCAATATTTGATTGCTTAATGAGTTGAATTTGTTGACTTTTTTCTAAATCATTTGGGAATTTGTTCATGCATTTTGGCTCCCATTATCCAATGCAATCTAAGCCTTACACTTTGGTGCAATTTGGCACCGATCATGCATGCATACATATAATAATATTAATTAGTTAATAATTATCTCAATTTTGGGGTAGTTTATTAAGTTAATCGAGTATAGTTATGACAATTATTCATGAGTTTTATCTTCAAAAATTTATTTAGAGTTCTACAAATTTTCTAGATTGTCATTGAGTTCATATTTAGGTTTAAAGTTTACGCGATTAATTATTTTTAGAATTTTATCTTCTACGATTAAGGTTTTCTAAGTTTAATAGGTCAATTTTTGTTTTAGGCTTCAATAGCTTAAGAATATCCTAACTAGAAAAATGGTATGATCCAAATATTTATTTGGAGTCTAGATTATTAGTTATACATTTGTTTATGTTTTTATTGTGTATTTATAACCTTAGTGGTTTATCTTTAGGTTATCGTTTCCTAATTATAAGTGTAATTGGTTATTTGCTCATTATCATATTTAATATCTTAGCCAAGTTATCTTGATATCTTGGGTTTTCGATACCTACTATGAAATCTTATTAGTAGTCTTTAATACTATCTAGGAATCTTTGTTTTAGGTTTAAAACTATATATAGGCTCATGACTACTCATAGTTCTAGTCTCAAGTCTTTGTTGAGTTCGATAGTAGCCATTCATTTTCTAGATTTGTATTTTTCTATCTATTTCTATTTGTATGACAAGTTTTGGGGTTTGAGAACTTTGGTTACCTTTAATTATATCTTGAGTTATCAGCTTAAGATACGAAATCTTGTTTTTGGTATCAATTAGGGTCAAAGAATTTTTGGTTTGGGCTTTTATATCATATTATAGCTAAATTCAGCTATTGATCTATTTTTGGGTTTTTGTTGAGTTATAAGTTTACTAACTAGTTCATACTTTCTATTTTAGAGTCGTGTACTAATGTAAAAATTTCTGGGGTTTATAGGGGGGGGGGGGGGGGGGGGGGGGGGGGGGGGGGGGTGGGGGGGGGTTGTAATGGACAATTTAGATGATAACTAACTTAATCAATATAATACATGAGGTCATGGAGGTAATTTTCATCTCAAACATATAACTTATAAATTTACGGTATCCCACTACCATATAAAAGCCTTAGTTTTTTCTTCCCTATCATTCCTTTTTCTTAAAACTTTCTCTGAACTTCTTTTAGAAGAAAAAAAAAAAGACTATTTAATCTACTCCACACAATCCAAAAAATTCTCTTACATCATATTTTTCTTTTGGAGAACAAGAGATAGAAAAATCCAAACTTTCTCTTAGGATTTAAAAACCCACATGAGAGAAATTAAGAGAAAAATATAAGAGCAAAATCCTAAACTCTCTAATCTTTTAAATATAACACTATTACAGACTTAATTTTAGGATAATCAAGAATCAAGAGGAGAGGAGGTGTGCTTAATAAGCTTCATCAACAACAAGTAATTCCTTGATTAGTAGTATTAGTTTAAGAGTGTGTTTTTATTCTTTATCGGTAAGTAATCTAACTTATAATCTTGTATTCATATGTTTATGTTGTTGTGATTGACGATTGAAAAATGAAATCATAGATTAAGATATTAGATTTATATATTTAGGAATAGATTATTATTAATATTAATATAATATGTTAATGTGCTGGAAAATAATGAAAGTCATTAAGATGTAAAATCTAAATAAAATATCAAATGGATTTGTTTTTGGATGAAATTTTTAGGAAGGGTAGTTTAGTGTGTCAATATTTAAATTGAAAATTTTTATGATTTTTGAAATACATTAACTATGTTTAAAAATTAAATTACAAAATAGCAAAAATAGAATAAAACAAAATGTTGAATAACAAAGTGGCATGAATTTAAGGAGTTGAACCGGTTACCTTTTCTTCTTCTTTTAAGGTAAAATTATAATAGTTTAAAATCTTAAGAAATCTATATTAATATGATATAAGGAACATTCTCAATTTTGTGAAAACCAGTCAATCAACAATGTTGTTTCCTGTTTCAACAGATTTGATTTTTTTCAATTTCTAAATCATATTAAACCAATTTAATTGGGTTGAACTAACTTAGAATATGTAAATCAATGAGTTAGGAAGTTTACATAAAAATTTAGGCTCAAAAACCTATTTAGAAGTTTGCGAACCGATTCAATTAAGTTAGAGTGCATACTGGTTTTTTTATAGAAAGTGAAATATTGAAATTAATAGAAAATTGATTCTAATCAAACAAACAAGGGATGATTGTAAATGATATATATTCATATTAAAATATGGAATTTTAAGATGAACAATTATTTATTATGGTTTTAGGAATTTATTTAATAAAATTAGATATAAATAATCACTTATAAGATGATATAACTTATTAGGAAACTAGTTTTGGTTCCTTATCATCCTTAAAGGTAAAGTTGAATTATTAATGATATGAATGGATTATTTATACTTTAAATGAGTAATTTTACTTGATAAAAGTTTATTGGTTTAATTATAAGTTGTATTAATATGAATATCATCTTAAGAACTTAATAACCATAAGTAAGCTTAAGTGATTTGTTTGAGTAAATAATAAATTTCTATATATTACATGATTAGAAACTAAAATCTACTTAGAACATGATATTGAATTATAAGTTAATAATATAAATAAGAATTATAGGGAATCTTAAATATAATAGATTATATATAAATAACTTTACTTATAATTTATTAATAGTTGATTTAGTAGGGATTAATGATAGAGTTGGTGGCTTAAACTTATTGAAATACTTTCTTGTATAGGTTTTATTTTGTGGATCACCTATCATCTATTTGTTATGGGATTTCCTACTTGTATACAGGTATGGACTGACTTAGGTGTTGCTTCCTAGGATAAACATTCTAAAATAAATTAAAACTTAAAGAGGTCTAAATGATTACTTAAGTGTGCTTGTGTCATTTTTGAGATCTAGTTCGGAGAGCAACAACGTTGTGTAGCAATGCCAGCATGGTAGTTAAGCTCTTAGGCCACCATGGGTGGCTCAATAGGTAGCTGATAAGGTAAATGGTAGCAGGGTAACATCTATCTTGATCAAAGTGAAATAATATAGTGTGTCTCACGATTATAGGTGTCGATTAAGCTGTATTATATTATGGATTGTGATAGATAGAGATGAGTAACAACTATGACCTCTAGATGAGGTTATTTATTTGATATAGAGCTATAATATATAGGATAAGTTCCATTATTAATTTGTTCCATCTAAAGTCAAGACATAAACGAATGGTTGTTGCATATGCATTGGAATAAGAGTGTGTGATCATACTATGTGTACTTGTGTTGCTATTGTAATAGGCTTCAACTCATTCCTTTCTTTTACAGGTAATGGTGATGGTGTTGATATGGATGCTTTAACTACCTATGTTATTGGTTAAATGTTGGTGAGAGATAGGATGAGTTGGATGTTAGATGCATTTGATATATTGGTATTATTAATCTTAGAGTTTAGTACTTGTGTTGTGAGGTTTCTAATGTATTATTGAGAGATTATTATGTTATTTATGAAACTTAAATAAGAATTTTTTAAATTTAAAATTGGCTAGAAATTCACTAATTAAAGATAACCTTTGCATATAATGCTTAAGTATTTTACATGATACAACTGTTAGCGCTTTAGACCCTATTTGGGGCATGACACAACATACGAGGGATCTTGAGGCTTATAGTGCCTGGAATAGAAAGAATGAGATTACTCATATCATGTTGCTAAGTAGCATGTAAGATGACATAATGTGCCAATTTAAGCAGTACTCCACGACAAAAGAGATGTCGGATATCCTTAAAGAAAAGTTTGGGGTACCTCTATAAGTATATTGAGGAGACTTACAATCAAGTTTGACACTTACAGGAAGCACCAAAATCACACAATGACGCAAATCTAACAAGATGTCAAACATGATTAGGGAACTGAAATCTATTGGACATACTTAACTAAAGAATAACAAGTGCAAGATGTGATTCGGTCCCTTCGAGATAATTGGGAACACATGATGGTGAATATTACTCGTAATGAAAATGTCAAAACATAGATGAGTGCTTGGAAGCTACTGAGTCCTCCATGAATGTGTTTGTTGTTGAATCCACTTCAAATGGAGCTTTAGTTTCCAATAGGAAGAGATTCACAAGAATGTAAATGGGATTAAGTGATGAGTAAGAAAAACCAAGAAATACCACTTCAAGAGAGGCAAACGTAGTAGCAGGAAAGGTGAAGCCAAGATGAAGTTTTTTAATTATGGATACTAGGACACTTTGCTCATGAGTGCACTGAGCCAAAGAAGGTACAATCCACTCTTTCACATTTTATTTATATTTCTAGTTGTGAATTGCCTACTGAATCTCATCTGATGTAGATTGTAGATTGAGTGCCACAGACCATGTAGCTAGAGATCGTAGAGCTTTTGTAGAGTATTGTTGAGTACCAAGTGGATTGAGATGGATATATGTTGGGAATAACAATAGAGTTAAAGTTAAAGGCATAGGCACTTGCAGTTTAGACTTGCATGGTAGCAAGACTCCTTTTCCTACATGATGTCCTCTTTGCCCCTATTTTCTACGAAACTTAGTTTTCATTTTTGCACTTTTAAGTTTAGGTATAGACTTAATTTTCATAGCAGTAATGTTGATTTTTTTTTGGAACTATATTTTATGGATCTGGTTTCATGATAAATGGTTTTTTTTGTATTAAATGTTGAACCAAATAATGAAAGACTTGATGGTCATTTTTCTCTTATGGCATCATTAGAGAATAATATTTTGATGCAAGTATTTGCATATTAAGTTAGATCACATTAGGCAAGATGGATTGAATAGATTAGTTAGAGAAGTCCTTTCAGGCTTATCAACTTAAAATTGAATTGCCTAGTAAATTTTGTCTAGCTGGTAAGTCAACAAGAAAACCTTTTAGCAAAGGAATTCGATCCACTTATCCATTGCATTTAATACATTCAAATATATGTGCTCCCATTTGAGGGTGATTGATCTAAGATTTCTTAATTGTACTCACTCAAATTAAAATTAGACACTTTCTTACTATGCGAATGATCCTCGACAGGCGTACCTATCAATTGTACCAATGATGTAAGCACAGGGGTCGTTCCACTAGGACCTGTAGATTACTAGTTCACACCTTTTATCTTCTATTTTAACAATTCTAGATCGACTGTTGATACTAAGAATTAATACCGAACTAAATGTTTAACCCTAGAATTAAGATAATCAAGCCTCTAATAAAAATCAATCTAAGAACAATACCCAAAATCTTGATACACTACTAACCCTATCAAATTTCATGATAAAAATTCATTAATGGAAAGTTGTCACGCCCCAAAGTGTACCCTAATCGTAACAGCCCGCCGCATACGATACGAGACTTAGGAAATTACCACTATGGTCTTTCGAAAGCCTAGTATTGATGCAAAGTGTCCCCTTACGATAATAGAATACTTAAATGATTGCAGATAGATAGTTCAACTAGATAATAATAAGCAACAAATATAAACCACAGGTATTCAGGATTAATTACAAAAATCTAAGGGGCATTCCCTCGCAAAAGAATATGTTAGAGTCTTTATAACAGTCTTTTACAACATCTTAGAATCTAGAATTTCCTAGGGACGTCTATATGAAAGCTAAACATAAACTTCAATAGAAAACTCTATCCTTGTTTACCTGCACTGAGAGATCTTTTGGTCGTAACCAAATGTAGGAAAACTGAAACAAAAACAAACTGTAGGGGTATAAGCTACACTAGCTTAGTGAGTAAATACTTCCAACAATCACGTATCCAACACTTCATACAATCGAGTTATTTAGATCATCCATATGCAATGCAATAATCACATGAGCATACAACATATGATCAACCGAAAACCATATGTGAATGGATTTACGCCCTCCATTAAGGGTTAGTGGATTACAAGTTTAACCGTTTGTGGTTCATGGATGACCGAACATTTGATTTACTCCATTTGTGCTTCACGGGCAATCGAACATTTTATTTACTCCTTTTGTGGTTCATGAGAAACCAACTACAAGTTCAACCGTTTGTGGTTCACGGATAACCTACCATGATTAAATGCACCATCCCCATCATGAAGTGATTATGTCCATATTATTAATTGAACCAAATGGTCATTAGCATCAATTTCTTGGGTGATCAAACAATTCCCAGACGATCATAAATAAGTACATGAACATATAGAATTTAACACCTAGTTTCGATATTCTTAATGCATTTTCTCAATACATCAACAAGCATACATGATCCCCATTGCCCATCATACAATTTCATCTCTTATCTTTGCCTATCATTCTAGTGCTACTAATATTTACAAGCACAATCAAGAAACAAAAAAGGGAAGTAAAACTCACTCAGCCATAGGCTCCTTTCTCTTATAGTAATAATCGGATGGTAAGATGTCTTCCGAATTGGATTCACCTAAAAGAAAGAAATGCCCCAATGAGTATTTCATCTCATAACTATTCCCTTTTATCTTATACAAACTATTACATTCGTAATTTTCACCATAAGTGAAAGTTCCAACTTAAAATGATCATAACTTGGTCATTTTAACTTCGGAATTTCGCAAATTATATGCCGATTTCTATCTACTTTGAAAGATCTATCTAATTATAATATTATTTCCAAGTTTTGAAAACACTTAGGTCTCACAACATTCTGATCAGTTCCAATCAGTATTGAAATCCAATTCCGAAAAATAGTTTTATGAATGTTTGTAATGTTTCTACGATATAGATCAACTATACATGCAATATTGATAATTTCCTATCATGAATGGCACACTATGAGCCTGATGTATGCATGTTCTTGACGATATTTACTAAAAGAAAATTTTAGAAACTCTTTCTTTTGTAAGACTCCATGAATACTTACTCTTAAGAAGACTAGTTTCATGACTTTGATCATTCTCTTTTGTTTTGGAATTATTTCTTAGAAAAATCTAGTTATTCTTGCTAAAATTAAGTTTTTATTATATATATTCCTTAAGGCCTTCATTTCTTCATAAAAATCCCCATTTTACACTTTGTAAACATGTTTTCAAATAGGGGCTATTCCTAAATCCGAATTTTGTACCAATGGTTTTAAGGTGATTTTTTCAAGAAAAACTCATTTGATACTTTAAAATTTAAGGATCTACTATACCTATTCCTTAAGGATTTCATTTCTTAAATAAAACTTTCATTTTGAGTTTGAAAAATAGTTGTTTATATACCCACATTCCCTAGTTACGAATTTTTCATGTAGATGAACAAAACTCAAATTTTCTATCTTGTAAACTTTTATTGTTTGACAACTTTCTCTTAATAGATCTACTCTTAACTCATCAAAATAATCCCCTTATTGATATCTATACCCTAAGCCCTTCATTTTTCACATAAAACTCATGTTTTTGAGTTGTAAAATAGGTTTTTAAATAGGTCTTCATTTCCATCCGAGAATACACTTCCCTAATTTGAAGAAACAAAAATGATTTTTGAGCTTTTTGGCTCTTCTTCATAAATATCCTAGTACTACAAACATTTATTCACATAAAACAAAAATATAGTTTAACATTTATGTCTCTTTATGTGCTCAAAATAAAAGAGATGCATGAAGACAATATTTCATGAATGCAAATGCAATAAGGAACTTTGTAGTTGGATGAAATGACAATAAAGTATGGGAAGCTAAAATAGAAAAATTTTGTAAGAGGTTTAGTAGCAAAATATTTTGATACAAAACAACAAAAACACTTTTGTCACTTGAGATAGCAAAATATTCACTTTTAAATAAGAGATCTACATCTTGTAATGGAATTGTTTTCATGCTCATGTGTTCCATAACCCTAGCTTAGGCTCATGGGGTATTTTTGGATGGAATCACACATGATATCCTTACCATTACATGTATAAATGAAAATAAGGTTAGAGATATTACTTACTAAGGCTTAGATGAAGGATTATTTGAAGAAATAAAATGGTTGTGTGTGTAGAAATGGGGGAGGGGGCTCACGGCAATGTGGGGAAGAGGAGGAGAGAGTTTGAGAGAAATTTTCAAAGTGAAAATGAAAGAAGAGAGAAATTGTAAGAAAGAGAATATAAGGGGGTTTATATAGAAGTGGAGATTAGGGTTTGTATTGTAATAAAATAAGAAGAAAAATTTAATTAATGAGAGGGAAAATTTGGGGGGGGGGGGGTGGTTTGTTTGTCTTCACATGAATAGAGAGAGGGAAAGGAGAGAGAGTGATGTGATGATGTTCAATTTGGAATTTGTGTAATAATAATATACATTGGAAAAGAAAAGATGTAAGAAAGGTGACATAATTTTGTAAGGATGGGATAGATTTGAAGAATAGGTAATGATATGATTTAAAGTGTATTGAAATAAAAATTTGTAAGGTAGGCATGGGTTTTGAGGAATAGGTAATAATGTGATTAGTGTAGGGTATAGGCTAGTTGTACATGGAATGGTGATGAATAGGAACTAAATAATAGATTAGACAATTAAATTTACCGGTAGTAATGAAAATACGATAAAAGAGGCTATAACTGTAATTTTTATATACCAAAAAATTATGAAATTTATATTTTTGAATTCCTTATAATTTTTTGATTCTAAAGAGTATTCCAGAATATTTTTCTATTTCCGAGCTTCGAGGTCCGATTTCTGAAAACAAATTCCGATCATATATGAAACGAACGAATTTTCTTAAAATCAAATCTTTTTATGTTTTGATTTATTACTTAGAACTATATTCCCAATTAATCTATTTTTTGTGTTGTCAGGGTTTTTTTCTTAGGATTGTCGGACTTAGGGTTTTTAGATCACTTATGGTCCGAACTATCCAGATTAGGGTTTCGATCTTCCGATTCGACTTCTCGAAATCGAACTTGATTGTGGAGAAAACGAAGGCTTACAAAAGTTATGTTCTTGAATTGCAGGAACCCTAGATTCATTAATCTCTCTTTCAGGATGACTAAATTCTAATATTATATGTCTAATGGAAATTGCTTTCATCATTTGATGCATACAAAATTGCATTATAGATCATGATTCCCTAAAAGGATTAAATCTTAATGAAAAAAAATTTATGCAATCTATCTCTAGAATCACATTCAAGCTCCTCTATTCATACTAGATCTATCTCATCAACTAATCTGTTGATTAAACTAGTAAGAATCATACAATAATCTAATATTGTGCGTATATTAGATCATAAAAAATAAGAACACATGAATAGATTCAAGAACTATGAACTTCCATCGATAAAACAATTCAATATCTACATGAGGGCTAGGGTTTCTTAAGACCTAGGGCATAAAGATCTAAGTTTCCATATGAGAATAATTGCAGTGATAGAATATGGAAAAGTAGATTGCAAACATGATTACAACCCTTAAAACAAGGTCTTGTGATCTTGAAATAGCTTAGGCATTTTCTCTCTTTCAAGTGCTATTTTTCTCTCCTAAGGTTTTTCTAAGAATGAATAATCTTCCCAAATGGTGAGCTAAGGCTTTGGAAAGTGTCAAAAATGCTTCTGCACGACCACCTACATGGCCCAGTTGATTAACGTCTAACAAATTCTGATTATTGGAGGGCTACATGACTTCGATCATAAGCCGTGTACTTTGAAAACCACTACTACCTAATTTTGATCCTCTACATGAGCATCCTATATGTCCTATGTTGATTCCTTGTGTAATTTGAATGTGTTTGCTGGTTGTTTTTCATCTCCAACACCAGTGCTCTACACAACTTGTGTAAAAAGGTCATGTATGTTGTAAATCTTCACTTTCCTAATTTCTTCATCAAATTCTTCCTTAACCCATCCAAATTCCTTCATTAAGCTCACAATCTTTCTTCATTCCTGAAATTGACATTTTAACTCAATAAGTATCATTTTCTTTAATGATTCACATAAAATATATATAATATCATATGAAAACAATATGAATAATAAGGGTCTTTAGACACTTATCAAACTTCCCCACATTTAACCGTTTACTTATTCTCAAGCAAACAAATTAAGGATAAGATAATCCATCATCAACTATACTCAAGAATCATCAGATAATTCAATTCAACATAGCATTCCTTCAATTTCTAATAGTGATTTATTAGTGCCTACCATTCAAACCAATCATAATTGTACTTGTACTTAATATACTATAGTTAAATTTTTAAAATTAATCCAAGTAAATCAAACTATTACCCTCACCATTTAATAACCACTTCCTGTCATAAAAGAAACAAAAGTCAAACAAAGTAAAAGCAGCTTGGTTACATCTCACCACTTGTTAGAGAGCAAATAAGCTATTCAATTACTTCTTTAAGCATAGTAACCTAGAATGAAAGTATACGATATCTATTAATCCCCTAGATTTTTTTCCCTCTTTCATAGAAATCTCTCGAAAATTCTTTTAATAGCCTTTAGAGGGATAAGCTTTTGTTCTCATCTTTTCCTTTTTCTTTGGATGGGTTTTAGTCCATTTCTTTTTAGCTTAGTTGTTCTTTTTTCAACAATTGATTATAAGAAGCTGTATAGTCAATAGCTTCTAAGAGACCAAAGCCCACCCATATGAACTAAGCTTTTATATCATTATTTAGCACATTAATTGATTGATTTTTTCAAAGAGACTAATCACGAAGGATCACTAAGTGATTGATTTCATATACCTCTTTCACTAAAGGTTAAAAGAGCTCTCAAAGTATTTGAAAAGTAAATATACTAACCAATAAGCTTAGAAACATAACCATTTAACTTTAAAACTAGGGATTTCAACCTCTTTCACAACTCTAGATTCAATCATTAAATTGCAAGTAAATTTACTCAACTTAGATTTCATCCCAAAACTTTAACTAAATGTACCAAATCAAAATAAGTGAGTAAGGCACGCAAAATCACTTTCAATTTAACAATTGAATGCTAATTCACAATTCCATGAGTATAATTTCAAGATTTTCATAAAAAAAATTATAGTTCATGTCCTTTAAGTGGGGAACTTTTGAATACAAGTGCATAAAATGGTATAAACATGACCAAAATCCTAAATCTTTCTTATGTACCACTTCCCTACACTTAAAATGAGACATTGTCCCCAATGTCTTTTAGAACAATTCAGCTCAAGGAAAAAGAAACAAAAAGAAAGAAAGCAAAAATTAAAAGAAAAGGAAACTAAAATTTCCCTGGTTATCTTTTGAGATGATCAGATCATTATAAAGTGAAGAGATCATGCATGTAGCCAAAGCTTAGTAGCTGTAAACCCTTGTTTTCTAAGCCCTAAACCTTAAGCCGGAAAGTCTACCGGAGACCTTAAGTCAACCGATCTTGAGTAAAACCCTACAGTTTAGATCCTGCAAATCCGAGTTCGTAAATCGAGGAGTCGAAAAATAATTAAAGTGTTTAGAATAGTCCGTAATAATATTTGAATTATTAAAAATATCAGATTGGTTCATTTTCGGCTTATTTCGAACCCGTTTGGATACTGCTTTGGGAAGCGTGTCCCGGGGCTCGGAAAATTAAAAATATATCTTTAATATTTTTAGACTCGTATTTTTATAAGGATTTCAAAAATATCAAGTTTATAATTTTTCGGATTCTAAAAATATCAGTTATAGCTCATATAAGCTTATTTTACTCTTACCGGTAACTTAATTGTTAAATTTCTAAAAATAATTTAATTGATTATTTTATTTAAATCATAAAAATTCTGCCACTTAAATAAAAATATTTTTCTTAATTTATTTTATATATTTCTTATTCAAAAAGCCACTTTATCAACCCATATCTCAAGTACACATACATTATCATTACTACACATTATTATGTCTTCTTTTGCTTTTTCTTACACTTCCTTTCCCAAAATTGCAGCTGCCCATTCCCCATAAATTAGCCACTTTTCATTATTTTTAATTATTTATTTGATATTTTAAAGTCTTTTAGTTAGAAATGGAAGCAACTTGTTACACTTTCAAAAATACAATTGAAATCAAACACACACACCCCTACACACCCAAAATCACGCCAGCCCCCCTCTCCATGCAGCTGTGTTTTATTTTTTTTTTAAATTATTTAACACACATTTATCTCTATTTAAACATCTCATTCCTTCCTCTTTCACTTTACAAACCCTATATTTTTCCTCTCTCTTTTTCCCTCTCTTTTTCTTCTTCTTGGCTTGTCTTCTTCACAAACAAGCTGCCCCATTTTATTTCTTGCTTCCACATATTTCTTGCAATATTTGAGGTAATCTTTCCTCTTTTAGCTCTTATAAGATGTTCTAGGATGATACCATGGATGTTTCATGCATCAAAGGACATTCCACAAGCTTAAAAGGCTATGGATGATGATGCCAAGAAGTGAAACACTCCTCTAGATGATGATCTCTTTTGTTCTTAGTATTTTTGTTATATGGAAGGCTTGTTTATTCTCTTGTTTATGTGATAACTTGTAGATCTAAGTTTTACAAGCTTTAGTTATGTTTATGTGTAGATCTAGAAGTTTAAGGCCTACTACTAAGTTTTTCTTATGTTTCATGGTTATATTGAGTAGATCTTAGATTGAGTTGAATGAAAAAGTAAAATTCGTAACTTGTCAATGCTATTTTAAAAACCCTCTTTCAAGTCTTAAAATGGAAGTTTTGTTAAGAAAATGAAGGTTTGATGGATGTATATCATCAAGCTTCATCTTACAAGAATCAAAGTTGATTTTCAAAGTTTATTTTCAAAAACAAAAATTGTATTTTCGGATCAAGACAAAGATCCAAAATAAAAACATGTTTTCCAACTCAAAATGAGGATTTTATTCAAGAAATGAAGGGTTCTTAGATAATATGTAATGGGTTGTTTTTCATGAGTTTTGATGAATTTTCTCAAGAGATATGTCCAAAATAAATTTATGAAAATTCGGATCAAGACCAAGACCTATTTTTGGAACCCATCATTCAACTTTAAAATGAAGATTTAGACAAAAATATAAGGGCTCTTGGTATAGATATCTTAAGGAATGAATTTTCATAAGTTTAAATGAGTTTTCCTAAAAGGTATTGCTTAAATCAAGTGTTTTGTAAAGACAAAATTTAGGTCTTGTTTTCATTGTAAACTTCAAAGGAAATTCGTAATTATGGGAGACCAATTTTAAAACCTTCTTTTTGATCTCAAAACAAGTATTTTATATTGAAAATGGAATGCTTTGATATATAATATAGGAAAAATTATTTTCATTGAACTAAGTAAGTTTTAGTAAAGGAATTACTCAAAACAAGACAATGAGTTTTGACTTGTAAATTTCGGTTTTATGAAAATGGATTCTTAGAAGTTTCATTTGAACTTTATGTTTGGTATTAGATAAGTGTGTAATCTCTTAATTTTGTTTTGATAATCTCCTTGCAAGCTTAGGACTAAAATAAATTGGTCTAAGTAGTTAAATAGAGTAGATATGGCAATTTTTCACAAAGGCTCAAATCTTGGAATTTTCGCAACCCTACTGTACAGTATTTTCCGACCCTAAATGACCTTAAATGTTTGAATTAACTTTAGAAATAGATAGCTCTTTCGAAGTAGGTATAAATCGGTATATTATAAGCTAAATTCCGAGTTAAAATGAGTTAGATATGACCTTTTTAAGTTAAGGATTCAACCTAGACGGAAATTGACGAACTTAGTAAATAAAATTGTTAAGTTTAATAGAACTTCATAAGAGATACTCATTGAGGGTATTCTTTGTACCTAGGTGAATTGGAGGACGGGTTACCACTTCCCGAGGACTATTACGACTAGTGGATTTTCACTACATGGACAAGTGAGTTCATTTCTCAATTAATTATGCTCTTGGATGTGCTTGTAGTAGTAGTGGCATTAGACTTAGGAAAAGATAAAATTGTGATTGAATGGTGATCTAAACTTGCATGAATGAACGATAAGTATATCGAGGCAAGCTTTGTTGCAATAATCTTGTATGAGCTAGTATAGATTTGGAATGTCTGAAATTTGTATGGTCACTTTTAAATTATCTAATTAATATACCATGATTATATGAATAAATTGTACATGCATATCACGTAGTGAGTCGCATATCATTGTCGAGTATGCCTTTGGTGGGACAAAGGTGTATTCGGGAGGCAGCGGGTCTTTAATGAAGGGGACTAGGGTTGCATGACTTATGGACCACCCCATTCAAATAATGAAACTATGGTTGCATGACTTATGGACCAACATTAAAAATTGTGGTTGCATGTCTTATGAACCACCCCACTTAAGATTGGGATTATGGTTGCATGTCTTATGGACCAACTTTGGAATTGTAGTTGCATGTCTTATGAACTACCCCAAACCCCGAATGGAGGGCGTAAATTCATTCACTTATGACTACCGGAAAGTCATATGCTTGTTCGCTCATTTGCTTGTGCATTCATATGGTTGCTTAATTATAACTTGCTTGTATAGATATTTTAGCTTGATTGAGCATGTTACTTGGAAAATGAATCTCACTAAGCAATTAGCTTATACCCCAATAGTTTTTGTTGCAGTGTTCTTATTTTTGGATGTTCCGAGAGGAAACTTTGTGCAGGTTTACTATATTGGATTAAAGAGCTTTTGAGGAAGTCGGGACCTAGTATAGGCGTGGACTTCTAGGAAAATCTCTTTAATGTAAATTCAGATATGTGTAATTGGAGCTAAACGATGTAGACTCCTATTATTTTGGAGGGGGTATGCCCCCTTGGCTTTTGTAAAGTTTAACTATTTATCTTGTTGTGATTTATATTCTTAATGCTATGTATGCTTTCTTAAGACTACTCGAATCAAAGTGTGATCCTAAAAGTTGTGTGAGTACACCTTACATACGATATGTAAACTCATGGGATGACTAAGGTTGTCATACGTAAGTTTAAATATCGGGTGTGGTGGACTGTCGCGTTTAGGGTACCCTTTGGGGCGTGACAGTAGCATCTTACGAATGAGAATCCATGGAAGCTTATGTTGCATAAAAAAATGAAAAAGAAAAAGAAGCTAAAGTAAGTCTGTGTTAGATTATCCTCATGGTTTGTATAGGAGATCATTAGAAATAGAGCTTAGAGTTTGCTCTAACAAATACACCACAGCATTGGTAATATAGCCAACAGACTTTAAAAAGAAAATAAAGCAGCCAATCAGTGAAGACAAAACATAATCAATCATCTTGATCTTCATTCTCTTCATCGTCATCTTGAGCATCATCATCACTCTCCTCTCACAAAATGTCATCTTAGTCGTCCTCTTCCTCCTTGTCATCATCTTCAGTTTCGACAACTTCCTTGGTCTCTAATGACAGCTCTCGAGGAGTATCCTTGGATGAGGAGACCTTCTTCTTGCCCTTTGTTGTAGCTGGAGCTGGTGGAGTGGTAGCCTTTGAAATTCTCTCGTTGCTTTCAGAAGAGCTTCTATAAGAGGGAAGATTAGTAGGGGGAGGTCTCATGCATTGAGCAATACTTTTAAAAAAAAATCAACAATGTAAGTGCAAAATTTCTTTGATCTGTTTCGTTCCTTCCTCATCGCTGTCTCCATTCGAGCCAACCTCTTGTCTATAGCAGAGGGTGCTTAAGAGGTAAAACCACTAGGAGAATTGAATCTAGAAGGTGTAGAATAGATCCTTGTTGGGGTCTATATCAATTTCCCTATGCCCCATCCAACAAAGGGACCATTAGTGAACCTTGTAATAGATACAAAAGGAGTACCAGCAGCTAGTTCTTTAAGTATATTCATCCCTTATAGCAGCTTGGTGATGTAACCACCAAAATAAATCCCTTCTGAGCATGAGTTCAATGTCTAGCATTAGATGTAGTGTGCTAGCTCAATGCCTACATCAACTTTGTAGCGAGTTGCTATGTTGTAAATGAGAAACAATTGAAAATTGTTGACAAACCTCGTACTACTCTTTCTTACTCTGATTGTGTTTGCAAAATCCGGTGTATGACTTGATAATTGACATTCTTGATGGACGATGCTTTGGATTTTGAAGGATATTCTAAGTCTGATTCACAAATCACCTTCCAGTAGTCAATTTAGGAAGCTCCAAATGGTGAGCTATTTGTCAACTGTTTGAACTCCTCCATTTTGATCTCCTCTTTGGAATATAACCCCATATACATACATAATTTAGAGAGAGGTACCTTGTAGTACTCTCCATAAGCTAGGAAGTAAGAGAAGCATTGACCCCTTCAAATAGTCTTTATCAACAAGCTCAAGGGTCGAAAGGACCTTTACAGTGATGTTGGGATAGGTAGGTGTACGAATGTCAAAAAGAGCATGAGAGGAGTTCCTTAATCTCAACCTCAATTTTATAACTCCTAATCAAATCCTAATCAAACATACTTATGAGCTTCGAATGGTTTATCAGCTAACCTTTCCTTCCTCTTCTTACTCCAGGATTTCTTGGAAATGTATTCGTAGTGAATTTCCAAATCAGCCTTCTCTTGTTGGATCCTTTTTTTCTTCTTTAAAGGCTCATTCCTGTTCTGTGGAGAGGGTGAAGGCTTTTTGGAGTTATTAGGCGCAGACTTCCTTTTGGAAGAAGAAGAAGGCCTCTTAAAGCTCGATGGTACCTTAGAAGGCATGGGGTTCTTGATACAAATCTTTTTCTGACCCATATCTACAAAGAACGAGTCAAAAAGTGAGTAAATAAGATGAATATTAGCCTCATAAGTATCACAATGCTATGGCTATACCTACTAATCATATAGAAGAGATGCAAAACACATGATTGGTAGTAGGCAATAGCATCAAGGTATTGTAAAAAAGATCTTGACATCCTAAACTATACAATCATCCTACACAGCATGTTTAAGATAGTTGTGTATAGAGATAAAGTGATAAAATTTGAATCCAACACGAGCATGTGAAAGTGATCGTGTATAAACTTGTGTACAAATCCATAATAAATTATGAATAAGAAAGTTAGCTAAATAACCAACAATCATCACATCAAAAATCCTAATTTTCATCGTGTCAAAACCCTAAGTAGCATGATTGGAGCTATTCATGCAATTAACAATGATTAAACTCATGTAGATATGTATGGATAGGTACAGCAAGGATAGAATTGCATGAAAAACGCAAAAGCCCCAATTTCTCTAAAAGTCGAAAAACATGAACCCTAGGTTCTTGCAAAATCAACATTTTAAGCAATGCAGGTTCATCAAAGTGTCAAGAACGCATGAATATATGATTCTCTAAGTTCTAGAACAAGAAAACAAGTTGAATCATAGAAGAGAAATGAATACCCAAGAAAGTTGAACATTATGTGATGCGCAAAAACCATTCCTTGGATGACCAAAGCATGTATTAATGATATCTAACGAAAACAAGAGAGATATAATGCACACCTTGATGAAGATTTGAGAGTCAAAATAGGGATGGGACGAATGTTCTATATGAAGTGAAGAAAGAGCACACAAATTGAGAGGGAACGAAAGGAAAAATGTATCTTGATAGTGTGCGTATGTAAAATGACGAGTGTGTGAGTTGGCTTTTATATTATGTGAGTATAGGCATACATGACCTATTGAATACGGCCTATGTTTGAAGGCCATGTTGTGATCCAAAAACGTCCAAAAGGCTCTTAGGAAGTATGCGGGCTCAAACACGGCCCATGTAGCCTAGTCGTGTTGGGGTCAAAAAATTGACTCGAAAGCCTTTTTAAAGTGCATTGTCTTGTGCACAAACTGTGTATTAAAAACATTGTTCGAATAAACATTTTTCCAAAGCTTGTATAGGTTTGAGAGTGTAAAATAAAATGAACATAAATTGTTGTTTGAAAACAAAGTATTGCACGGAAACTCACATCTTTACACCATGAACAAATACCTTAACACCATAACACAGAATTGATCTCCCCACACTTTAAGTTTGAAAGTCATTGCAAATTGGCAATTTTAGATACACTCCTACAAAATTATAGAAATAAGATTAAGGGTACAAAAGAAAAAGCTAAGAAAAAGAAATGAAACATACCTAAACAGACATGGGCTACCTCCCACAAGGTGTTTTATTTAACGTCATTAGCTCGATGTCCTTCTCACTATTTGATCAATAATCTAGTGAATGGAGCCAAAACTCCTCATGTCCTTCCTGTTCAAATTTGTCTCCCAAGTAAAGCTTTAGGCGTTGCCCATTTACCTTAAAACCCTTACTCTTTAGATGTTCCAATTTAATAGCTCCATGTGGAAAGATTCACTTTACAAAGAAGGGCCCTGACCTCCTTGATTTTAATTTTCCTGGAAAAAGTCTTAATCGAGAATTAAACAAAAAGACTTGGTCACCTTCCTTGAAACACTTAGGATGACGGATTCGCTTGTCATGATATCGCTTTGTCCTCTCCTTATAATTATGCATGTTCTCATAAGCAATCATTCTCTACTCATCTAATTCATTTAGCTAAAGTCTTCTTCTCATACCAGTGGAGTCTAAGTTAAGATTGACTTGTTTAATAGCACAATAGGCCTTGTGTTCAATTTCTACTGGCAGGTGGCAAGCCTTACCATACATAAAATGATATGGTGTAGTTCCCATAGGGGTCTTACATGCGATCTTGTAAGCCCATAATGCATCATCAAGCTTTTTTGCCCAATCTTTCTTGTGATTTTTTTTCCAGTAATCTTTCCTATGATGGTCCACTAACATTTCCAAGATTCTCTTCAAGTTGCGATTCAAAACCTCGACTTGCCTACTAGTTTAGGGATGATACAGTGTTGCAATCCTATGAGTCACCCCATATCATTTTAACACCTTCTCAAGCTGAGCATTACAAAAATGCATTTTCCTATCGCTTATAATAGCTCTACGGGCTCTAAACCTAGAGAATAGTTTGCTCAAGAACTTAGGGATAACCTGAGCATCATTGGCGGGTAGAGCTTGGTCTTCTACGTACTTCGAAACATAGTCTACCACCACCAAAATATACTTGTTCCCACAGGAATTTGGAAACAATCCCATGAAATCGATACCCCACACATAAAAAATTTCACATTCCATAATATAATTCTAAGGCATCTCATCACATCTAGAAATATTCCTAACTCTCTAACATCAATCACACATGTTAACCATCTAATGGGCATCCTTAAAAATGGTTGGCCAATAAAACCTAGCCTCCAAAATCTTCTGAGTTGTTCGGTTTGCATTGTAATGGCCTCTTGTAGGACTGAAGTGCCATCCATGCAAAATACTCATCCTTCAGAATGGGATACAAAGCGTCGAATCATTTGATTTGCACACACACAAATAAGAAATAGGTCCTCCCAAAAATAGTACTTCAACTCAAAAAGGAATTTCATCTTTTCATGGGAACTCATGTCTCAGGGGAAAACTTTAGCAACTCGGTAATTTGCAAAATTTGCAAACCAAGGAATTTCAAAATCTATTACCTAGGATACTGCATACAATCGTTCTTCAAGAAATTCATCATTGATATCTTCCTCCTGTAGTTCCTCCCAATAGGAATTCTCCATATGTGATAAGCGATTGGATGCAAGATTCTCTATTCCCTTTTTGTCTCGGATATCTAAATCAAATTCTTGTAGGAGGAGTATCTAATGGATAAGGTATGGCTTCACATCTGTTTTAGACAAAAGAAATTTGAGAGTGGAATGGTCAGTATAAACTACTACCTCTGATAAGATCAAGTAGGGCCGAAACTTATCGAAGGCAAGCACCACGGCTAGTAATTCTTTCACAGTAATTGTGTAGTTCTCTTTAGCACTGTTGAGAGTTCTATTGACATAATAGATTGGTTGAAAGTGTTTCTCTCTTCACTGTCCCAAAACTATACTGACTGCAAAATCATTCGTGTTACACATCAATTCAAGGAAAAGCTTCAATCAAGAGCTATCATGATTGGTGTATTAGTCAGCTTCTCCTTAAGGAGTTAAATGCATCAAGACATTCATAGTTGAACTTAAACTACACATCTTTTTCCAATAGCCTCATCAAATGTCAGGCTCTCTTGGAAAAATCTCTTATGAACCTCCTATAAAAGCCTGCATGACCAAGGAAACTCCAAATTACTTTAACTGAGGATAGAAGAGGAAGCTTGGTGATGATCTCAACTTCCGCTTGATCTACCCCTATACCTTTATGAGAAACTTTGTGTCCAAGAACAATGCCTTCCTTACACATGAAGTGGCATTTCTCTTAATTAAGAACTAACTTTGTTTACTCACAATGGATCAAAATCCATCATAAATTGTTAAGACAATCACTGAATGAATCACCAAAGATGGAAAAATCATCCATGAAGACTTCCATGATATTTTCCACCAGATCAGCGAATATAGCTAATATGCACCTTTGGAATGTAGTCGGTGCATTACAAAGCCCAAAGGGCACCCTCCTATAAGCATAAGGCCTAGGGACAAGTGAATGTTGTCTTCTCTTGGTCCTTAGGAGCAATTGGTATCTAGAAATAACCAAACATACCATCTAAATGGCAATAGAACATAAGACCTGCAAGCATTTCCACCATCTAATCAATGAAAATGGTCCTTGCAAATAGCCTCATTCAATCTTCAATAATCTATACATATTCACCATCCTGTGATTGTCATCATCAGGATAAGCTCATTCCTCTCATTCGGTACTACAATCATCCCTCCTTTTTAGGCACAACTTGCACCGTACTTACCCAAGAGCTGTCAAAAATATGGTAAATAAGCTCAACGTCCAAAAGCTTAATTACCTCTTTCTTTATTGCTTCCTTCGTGTTTGGATTCAACCTTCTTTGTGGCTGCACAACTAGTTTGAATCCATCTTCCATTAATATTTTATGAGTACAGAAAGAAGGATTTATACCCTTGATGTCACACATCTTCCAAGCTATCTCTTGCTTGTGTTCCTTAAGGACTATTAGTAGTTGCTCCTTTTATTCACTATTCAAGTTTGAGGCAATAATTACCGATAATTTAGAGTTCTCTTCTAGAAAGAAATACTCCAAATAATTGCAAAGCTGCTTCGGTAGCTCTTCAATAGATGGTTTCAATCTTGGCCCATCTTCTATTGATAATTTCTCAAACCCTTTCTTGCTTGTAAATTCCTCTTGCTTCTCTAAATTAGCTATCACAGCTTTCACTTCAGGGTTTTGTATTTCACTCTCTTCCAAACTGGTCAAACTTAACTCCAAAATATCTCTACATAACATGTCTTGCATACAATCTACCATAGAAGCATCAATGATATCAATATCGAAACATGAATCATCAATTACCATGAGTTGCTTCCATGCTGCTGGAATCTTCACTATTAGCTCCTCATCGCTAACTATGAGTGTCAATCTTCCATCTCCTACATCAATGATAGCCTGATAATGGCTAGAAACCGCCTACCCAAGATTAAAGGCGCTTCTCCATCTTCATCCATCTCGAGTATGACGAAATCTACAAGAAATATAAAATTTCCTACTTTCATAAGTATATCCTGGATGATTCCTCTAAGCAATTTAACTGAGCGATCTGCCAGCTGTAGGCTTATCCTGGTGGGGCAAGAGTCTCCTAAACCTAACATTCTAAAAATTGAATAAGGCATTAAATTAATGCTTGCCCCTAAGTCTGCAAGAGCCTTTTCTACAAAAAGCACTCGTATAACACAAAGGATTCTAAAACTCTTAGGATCCTTCAGTTTGGTTAGAAGTTTGTTTTGAATGATAGCTGAACATTTAGCTCCCACTGTTGTAGTAAAGACATCCTCAAGTTTCCTCTTATTGGATAATAACTCCTTAAAAAATTTAGTGTACTTGGGCACTTGAGAAAGTGCCTCTACTAAAGGTATATTGATATGCACTTGCTTGAAAAGCTCTAAAAACTTGCCAAATTATTCCTTTTCTTGGTCTTGAATAAGATGAGCTTAATAGGGAATTGGAAGAATGTAGGATTTTACCTCAGAGGGTTGTTCCTTCTCTACTTGAACTTTTTTTCCTCTAGAAGAATTGGTGCTCCTTCTAGTTCTTTCCTCTTTCTAGATTCCACTTCCTTCCCACTTCTCAAGCTGATAGCTTTAGCCTATTCTTTCCATTTTTTTTTTTTTGTATTATGGGAAAGTGAATCAGGTTGTCTTTTAGAAAGAAGCTTTGCAAGCTGGCCAATCTAGTTTTCCAGATTATGAATTGAAGCTTCTTGATTCCAATGGCGAGCTGCGGAATTGTAAACAAACCGTGTCATAAGCTCTTCCAGGCTAGGTTTCTTCTCCTGTGGAAGAGGTGGAGGAAGCTATGGAAGTTGTTGAGGAGGTGGTAGATATGGCTTTTGGAATCCAAGTTCCGGATAATTCGGCTTTTGTACATTCTAATTGTTAGCATAGGAGAAATTAGGATGATTTCTCCACCCTAGATTGTATGTACTACCATAGGGTTTGTTTTGATAACGGCCTTGATTTCCTTCATAGTCTTCTTACTCAAGTGCTTCGAGGTAGTAGTTTTCTGAACAAGGATTTCCATATTGGAATGGAGGTGTCGGATGGCTCTTCATTTCCATCACTTGCTTGCTCAAAGCATCCATCTTTGCAAGCATAGTAGTCATCATATCTATCTCATACATACCAGCCACTTTTTGCTTGCCTTTGCTATTATGCCATTAGCAATTATTCTTTTCCATATCTTCAGATAATTCTAGTGACTCAACAGGTGTTTTGGTGTTCAAAGTACCACCAGCTGTCACGCCCCATAGGGTACCCTAAATGTAACAGTCCGCCACATGCCATACAAGACTCTCGGATTGCCACCTTAGTCCTTCCAGGGTCTCGTATAGATGTAAGGCGTACCTTTACAACAATAGAATACAAGTCCGAATGGAGATAAAAGCTTAACTTGGCATACATTAGCAGTAGGATATAACTCATGATGCATAATTAAATATTACATTTACTAAGGGGCATTCCCCCGCAAAAGAATATTTAGTGGCCTTATACAGTCATCCAAAGTCTTAAAAGTTTCCTATGGAAGTCTAAACAGTAATTTCAACTTCTAGGGGAAACTCCTAGCTCTTGTACTTGTGCGATCGGGTGACGCTGTCCAAGCCATATATTCGATAGCTGCAAAAGGAAGAAACTATAGGGACGTAAGCTAACTAGCTTAGTGAGTGAAATCTCCCACAACAACATTCATGCCACAACAATTCAAACAAGTGATTATACAAGCAAGTGAATGCACCAAACACATGAAAACAACATACATATGACTAGCCGGAAATCATATGTGGATGGACTTGCGCCCTCCATCCCGAGTTAGCAAATTAACGAATACTGCGGTACTAACTTTATGCCGTTTAGGGTTCACGGATAACCAACAATTATTTCGTTTATGGATCACGATTAACCAACAATTAATCTCGTTTATGGATCACGATTAACCAACAATTAACCTCGTTTATGGATGACGATTAACCAACCAATGCTAATGCTCCTTCTCATTATGATATGCATATGTCTGAATTTGGAATTAGTCCAAATAGTTGATTAAGTCATTTTATTCAGGCGATCAAGCAAATTTCTCAAAGAATACATCCTAACCAACTACCCAGTCAGAAATTATCACTCGGTTTCGATATTCTTATTTTTTAGTTCTCACATCATCATCATCAACATACAATTTGCCATTATTCCTCATCATACATATTCATTTCACTTGGCCTACATTCTAGTGCACTAATTTATCAAGCACATACAATAAATGAATTGGGAAGAGAAACTCACTCCGCCATTGGTTCGCCGGTCTCTTAATAGTAGTAATCCGGTAGTAAAGACTCGACGTCCTCGGGTTCGCCTAATCACAAAAGAAATACTCTAATAAGTATTCTACCATCTAAGTATACCAAAAACTCTAAGATAACCTAGTGAAATCGAAATTCACGTCATTTCCGAAGTCCCGATTTAAAATGGCCATAACTTGGTCGTTTTAACTAGGAATTTCGCAAATTTTATATCGATTTCTATCTACTTCGAAAGAGATTTCTAAATCTGAAGTTTAAATCAAGTTTTGAAAATATTTAAGTCTCAGAAATGATGGATCAGTTCTGGTCAGTAGGTATGTTGATTCTAAAAATGTGATTTTCATGAATGTTCTTGAGTCTCCAAATGTAGAATCAAAATAAATGCCATGGTAATGAATTTCCTTATAATGAATGTCATGATATGAACTCTTATGTGCCTAAGTTCTCATAAATTTTTAGATTAAAAGAATTTAGATAACCTTTATCTTAGGAAACCATTTTATGCCATTGGTTAACTAATAAATTTGCTACACTTGGTCACACTTACTTGTTCTAAGGATTTTCCTTAGGAAAATTCTATTTACTCTAAAGAAAAATTGACCCTTACATTAACTATATCCTAAGGCCTTTATTTCTCTAATTAAATCTTCATTTGTAAGCTTATAAGTGAGTCTTATAATAGGGTTGATCCAAAAATCCGAATTTTACAAAACTCATTCTTAAGTTAATTTTCTTAAGAAAAATGTATTTTATACTTAGAACTTTAGGTATTTATTTTATATATACCCTAAGGACTTTATTTATTTAAGAAAATACCCTATTTGAGGTTGGAAATCTAGTGTTTTCTCATCACCTATTGATTATTACGAATTTTGCTTACAAGAACTTTCAACTCAAAATTTCTATTTGACTTCATCTCTTTTTTTTAATATTTTCTTTGGTATAAACTCATTTAAACTCATGAAAATTATCATCAAGCATCATCTATCACCTATAGGCTTCATTTTTCTTGTAAAATACATGTTTTGAAGTTGATACAAGGGTTTTTAAGCTAGGTTTTCCATGTCATCCGAATTTACCCTATTTCATTTCTTGAAAAAAGTTTTCCTTTTTGGTTTCATTGATTCATCTACCTATAGATCTATATACTAGCAAGATTATTTACTCAAGACAAAAGTCTTGATGACCATTAATGCACAAAAACTCAAAATAGAGATGAGATCTTAAATGCCTATATGAATATGAATGGTAAAATGATAGATCTACTATCTTAAATGCTTAAATAGGTTTTGAAAACATAAAAACTAAATTTTTATGAAAGATCTTTTGTTCAAAACAACTTTTAGATGGATGATCATGAAGCTCATGGCATAAAAGCTTGTTTAAATGCAAGATCTACTTTGTGATGGTTTGGTATTCTTGTATTAATATTTCCTTGTCCCTAGTAAGAGCTCATGGGGATCTTTAAATGGAAATACTCAAGAATATCCTTGCCATTACAAGGATCTAAAGGTAAAAGAAGCAAAGTTCTTTTACTTAAGGTAAAAACAGAAGACAAAAGGAAGAAAAAAAAAAGAGTGTGTGTGTGTGTGGAGGAGCATGAAGCTCACGGCAAAGTGGAGGGGGGGGAGGAGAGAAAAAAGAGCTTTTTCACCTTTTAGGAAATTTTGAAATGAGAAGAATGAAGAGAGAGAGAGAGAAAAAGTGGTTTATACATGAAGTGAAATTAGGTTAAAGGAGATAAAAATAAATAAAAAGAAATTGCACAATTGGGAGGCAAATTGGGGATTACGCCGGCCATGCAATGGGATGGGGGGGGGGGGGGGGGGGGGGGGGGGGGGGGGGGGGGGGGGGGGGGGGGGGGGGGGGGGGGGGGGTTTTGTGGTGGTGGCGGTGTTGGTGGGGTGTTTGATTTTTATTTATATTTGTTTGATAGTTTGTGTATAAAGGTCATAAATTGTAATAATATTTAGAGACAAATAATTCTTGGAAAATAAAATGTAATTGAGTGTTGTAAGGATGTAAGAGTAGGGTATGGCTAGTGAGTGTAGTAGGTTGTACTTGCGAATAGTAATGAATAGTAATCAAGACAACTTAATTACCGGTAGTAAGAAAAATACGAATAAAAGGGCATAACTATATTTTTCATAAACCGAAAAATTATAAAATTTATATTTTTGAAATCCTTATTTAATTTCGATTCAAATGAGTATTCATAAGTAATTTTTCGAAATTCAAGTTCCGGGGCACGCTTTTCTGTAATGGGTCTCGGGAAGGCTCGGAATTGAAATTTTCTCAAAATAATCTTTTCTTGGTTTGAAATATATTCAAGAACTATATTCAAGATTAAATTTTTTTTATAAAAGCTTCTTAATTGGAAACCGAGGAAAAGCCGGATTTAGGGTTCCTAGGTCTCACTCCCTTCTTAAGCTATTCCGGTTTAGGATTTTGGTTTCCGGTTCTCGAGTCATCTTTGGTTACTAGAAAAACCGGGGTTTACACCAGCAGCTGCATCTACTACATGACGAGTAGCAATGTTGAGACCATTATAGAAGGTCCGAACTTGCATCCAATTGGGTACCTAATGGTGAGGACATTTCCTTAGCAAGTCTTTCCATCTCTGCCATGCATCATAGAATGTTTCAGAATCTTGCTAACTGAACAACGAGATATCATTCCTCAATTTAGCTGTCTTGGAAGGGGGAAAATAATTGTCTAGGAATTGTTCGACCATATCCCTCTAAGTTTTTATGGCTCTTGGACTCAGTGAAGATAACCACTGTTTGGCTCATCCTCTTAAGGAAAAAGGGAAAAAGGAGAGTCTTACAGAATCTTCAATGACCCATTGTTCTTGAACGTTTCACAGATTTCCAAGAACGTATGAATGTGGGCATGTGGGTCTTCATCAGTTAAACCATCAAATTGATAGTACTGTTGCAGCATTTGAGTCACCATACTCTTAATCTCAAAATTATTTGCCGCAATGGGTAGTTTCAAAATAGTAGGCTCAGTTCCCTCAAGTGTAGGCCTAGCATAATTTAGGTTAGTTCACGGAACCCCTTCTTTATTACCAGCCATATCTATATTGTTGGTATATAGAATTTCCTCTTCAAAAACTAATGCTCTGACAACGTGTTTTGAACTAGCTCTTAATCTTCTATAGAGTGCTCTTTCAATCTTAGGAACTAAGTCAAGAAGTCTCGTAGATGAGCTTTTGTCATTCACTGCAAAAGATCAGAATTTGAAGTTAGAATTTCTTTAGCTATGAAGGAGAAGAGAAAGAAGATTAATCATATAAAGCAAAAGCTAAAGTAGTAGAAATTGAGCGTTCCTAATATTGCTAGGTCCCTAGCAACAATACCAAAAACTTCATGTGGGATTTCTCAATCGCACTCACTCAAATTAAAACTAGACCATATTGCTACTATGTGAATGATCCTAGGCAAGCGTACCTATCAATTATAGCAATGATATAAACACAGGGGTCGTTTCATCAGGGCTTGTAGATTACTAGTTCACACCCTTTTATCTAATAGTTAGCAATTTTGGATCGATTGTTGACACTAAGAATTAATCGTAACTAAATGTTTAACCCTAGAATTAAGTTAATCTCGCCTCTAATAAAAATCAATCTCAGAGCAATAACCTAAATCTTGATGCACTACTAACCGTATCAAATTTCATGATAAACATTCATTAATGGAAAGTTATGTTCTTGAATTGCAGGAATGCTAGATTCATTAATCTCTCTTTCAAGATGATTAAATTCTAACCCTATATGTCTAATGGAAATTTCTTTCATCATTAGATGCATACAAAATTGCATTATAGATCATGATTCCCTAAAAGATTAAATCTTGATGCAAAAAGTTTATGCAATCTATCTCCAGAATTACATTCAACTCCTCTATTCATACTAGATCTATCTAATCAACCAATCCATCAATTAAATTAACAAAAATCAGACAATAATCTAATACTGCGCATATTAGATCAAGAACAATAAGAACACATGAATAGATTCAAGAACTATAAACTTCCATCAATAAAACAATTCAATATCTACATTATGGTTAAGGTTTCTCAAGACTTAGGGCATAAAGATCTAAGTTTCCATATGAGAATAATTACAGTGATGGAATATGAAAAAGTAGATAGCAAACATAATTACAACCCTTAAAACAAGGTCTTGTGATCTTGAAATAGCTTAGGCGTTTTCTTTCTTTGAAGTGCTATTTTTCTCTCTTTGGGTTTTGTAAGAACGAATGGTCTCCACAAATGGCGTGCCAAAGATTATATTTACGGGAAAGTGGTGAAAATGCTCCTATACGACTACTTACACGGCCCTTGTTCGAGGCTGTGTTGATTGACGTAGGACGAATTTTGATGACTGGAGGGTACAGGGCCTCGATGATACACCTTGTACTTTGAAAACCACTATTGCCCACTTCCAATCCTCTACAGGAGCACCCTACATGGCTTTATGTTGATTCCTTGTGTACTTTTAATTTGCTTGTTCGTCGTTTTTTATCTCCAGCACAAGTGTTCTACATAACTTGTAAGATCATGTATGTTGTAAATCTTCACTTTCCTAGGTTCTTTATCAAAGTCTTCCTTGACTCATCCAAATTCCTTCATTAAGCTCAAAATCTTTCTTCATTCCTAAAATTGACAATTTAACCCAATAAGTATCACTTTCTTTAATAATTCACATAATATATCTATATATATATAATATCATATGAAAATAATGTGAATAATAAAGGTCTTTTGACACTATCAGTGATGAATGGATCCTCTTATTTCATTGCATTTATAGATTATTACACTCATTTTGGTCTTGCTTATCTAATTTCTCACAAATATGAAGCATTAAATTGTTTCATAAGGTTCTTGAATGTAGTTGAGAATCAATTAAATAGAAAGGTAAAGGCCTTGAAGACTGATAGGGGACATGAGTATCTATCTAAGCAATTCAAAAAGCTTTGTATCAAAAATGGACTTTTGAGGAATTTAACTATTTCGAAAACCCCGCAAAAAAATGGTGTTGTTGAGAGAAGGAATATAACATTAATGGAAATGATTAGGTCTATGAAGGTACAAGAAAATTTACCTCTCTTTTTGGAGAGATGCCTTGTTAAGTGTTACTAATGTACTTAATAGAGCTCCTCTAAAACAATTCTTTCTACAGCTTATGAATTATGGACAAGTAAGAAACCAAATTTAAGTAATTTAACACCTCGAGGGTCAGTAGCTTATGTTTACATTCCTTTCCTGGGATCTGGAAAGTCAAGTCTAAAGGGAAAGAAATGTATCTTCATTAGATATTCTGAACATTTAAAATGGTGCTACTGAGAGAAGGAATATAACATTAATGGAAATGGTTAGGTCTATGATGGTACAAAAAAATTTGCCTATCTCTTGGGAGATGCCTTATTAAATGCTGCTAATGTATTTAACAGAGTTCCCTCTAAAACAGCTCATTCTATGCTTATGAATTATGGACCAGCAAGAAACCAGATTTAAGTAACCTAAGACTGTAGGGTGAGCAATTTATGTTCACATTCCTGTCTTGGAATTTGGAAAGTTAAGTCCAAAGGGAAAGAAATGTATCATCATTAGATATTCAAAACATTCAAAAGGTTACATATTTCTTGGTGAAAATACAAATGAAATTGTAATAAAATTCGAATCAAGGGATGCTACATTTTAAAAAACCGATTGTCCTAACAAGGGTCACATTGATAGAACGATGAGCATTACAAAATTGATGATCCCATAGATTAAGCTTGCCCTACTAATAAGATGAGAGAAGAACCAAGTTTTTCTTAAATTGTTATGTCAAGTGGGAGCATTAATTCATATAGTGGATTAGCTCCACAAGATCAACCATTGTGTAAAAGTAAACATAAGAAAATCCCACGTCATCATTTTTAAATCGAGAGGAAATCTTTATGATTTTAGTACATGGTGACAAAAAGCCTAGGAGCTTGCAAGGATCTCTTCCAGGTCTTGCTATGGAAAATTGGAGAAATGCAACAAAAGAGGAAATGGAGTCTATGAGATCTAATCATGTATGGAATTTGGTTAATCTACCGCTAGGTCGTAAAGTAATTGGGAGCAAATGGATTCTTAAAACAAAATGCTATGTAAATGGGACAATAAAGAGATATAAGGCACACCTTATAGCTAAAGGATATACTCAAAAGGAGGGCAAAGACTATGATGAAACCTTCTCTCGTGTTGTGAGTTTTAATTCTATTTGTCTCATTTTGGCCATGGTTGTGAAAATGGATTTAGAGCTTCACCAAATGCATGTTAAAACATCATTTCTCAATGAAGAACTAGATGAAGAAATTTCTATTATGTGGAAGGAATATAACATTAATGGAAATGGTTAGGTCTATGATGGTAATGATTTGGAGTTTGTGATCCTATCACTATATGTCGATGACATTTTAATGGCTGGAAATGATTTGGAGTTTGTCATATCTATTGAGGAATGGTTGTTGTCACACCCCATAAGGTACTCTAAATGTAACAATCCGCCACATACCATATAAGACCCACGAATTACTACCTTGGTCCTTCGGAAGTCTTATATAGATGTAAGGTATACCTTTACGACAATAGAATACTTGAACCGATGGAGACAAAGAGTTTAAATCGACATTCAATAGCATTAGAATATAAATCAAAACACATATACAAATGACTACAAAGATTAAGGGGCATTTCCCTGCAAAAGAATATTGTTACAAGGTTTATTACAGTCATCGAGAGTCTTTTGGTTTCCTACGGAAGTCTAAACAGAATTGAATATAACTTCTAAAGGAAATGCCTAGCTCCTGTACTTGAGCTGTTGGGTGACTCTGTCTAAGCCAGACAAACGAGCGCTGCAACAAATAAAAACTGTAAGGATGTAAGCTACACTAGCATAATGAGTGAGAACTTCCAAGATTACATTCATAACACATCATGCAAGCAAGTGATTAATCAAGCAAGTGATATGCATCAAACATATGGAAATCAATAGACATATGACTAGCCGGAAATCATATGTGAATAGAATTTTGCCCTCCAACTGTGGTTAGTAGATTAACGAATACTGTGGTACTACTAAAATGTGTCGTTTTGGATCACGGTCAACCAACTTATAAATTCGTTTGTGGATCACGATTAACCAACTTTTACTCCGTTTTTAGATCATGGGCAACCAACCAATGCTAATGCTCCATCCCTATTTGTGATATGCATGAGTCTGTATTTCTTATAAATTCCGAATAGTCAATTATGCCAATTTCTTAGGTGATCAATCAATAATCGCAAACAATCATTCCTAATTCTTCTGTACAAATATTAGTTAATCACCCGGCTTCAATATTCTTATTTTCAATTTCTCATATCAACAACAAACATACATAATTCCCATTTATCCCCATCATACCTATCCATTTTATCTTTGCCTAAAGTCTAATGTAACTATCATTACAACCACATACAATAAATGGAATCGGGAAAAAATACTCACTCAGCATTGGAACACCAGTCCTCTAGTAAAAGTAGTCCGGTGGAAGGGAATCGTCGATCTTGAGGTCACCTAAAAAGGAAGAAACACCATAATGAGTATTTCATCACTTAACTAAACAAAACTAGTAATTTCATAATTCACGTCACTTGAGGAAGTCCCAAATTAAAACGATCGCAACTTGGTCATTTTAACTCGGAATTTCGTAAATTATATATCGATTTCTATCTACTTCGAAAGATATATCTAATTATAATATTATTTCCAAGTTTTGAAAATGTTTGGGACCTGAAACATTCTGATCAGTTCTGATCAGCAGCAAAATCCAACTTCGAAAAATAGTTTTGTGAATATTTGTAATGTTTCTACTATATAGATCAACTATATATGCAATATTTATGATTTCCTATCATGAATGGCATGTTATGAGCTTGATGGATGCATTCTCTTGACAATATTTACTGAAAGAAAATTTTAGAAATTCTTTATTTTGCAAGACTCCATGAATATTAACTCTTAAGAAGACTAGTTTCATGATTTTGACAATTCTCTTTTGTTTTGGAATTATTTATTAGGAAAATCTATTTATCCTTACTAAACTTGAATCTTTATTATATCTATTTCTTAAGGCCTTCATTTCTTCATAAAAATCCCCATTTTATACTTTGTAAATATGTTTTCAAATAGGGGCTATTCCCAAATCCGAATTTTTGTAAAATTAGTCCTTAGGTGATTTTTTGAGAAAAACTTGTTTAGTACTTTTAAATTTAAGGCTCTATTATACCTTTCCCTTAAGGACTTCATTTCTTTAATAAAACTTCTATTTTGAGTTTGGAAAGTAAGTGTTTTCGTGCCATTACTCCTTTATTACGAATTTCTTAAAATGATAAGCAACTTACATTTCCTACTTTATTTCTACTCCTTGTTTTACATATTTTTCTTAGCAAATCCCATCTCAACTTATAAAAATCATCACTTTATGATAACTATTACCTATACTCTTCATTTTTCATATAAAACACAAGTTTTAGAGTTGATAAAAGGGTTTTTAAAGCATTATCTTGAAACCATCCGAATTTTCATTTGACCTTTTCAAACAAATAACTTTCCTTTTTGAGTTTCTTGTCTTATCTACTTAAAGATCTATAAACTACAACCTTTATATACACAAGACAAAGGTCTTTATCATCATTAATGCACCAAAACACAAAATATCCACAAGATCATGAATGTCAAGTATAATATGAACATTTAAATGCTAGATCTATCACCTAGGATGCATGAAATGAAATTTGAAAACATAAAAATAGATTTTTGTGCAAGATCTTTGCTTTACTCTACTACTAAATGCATGAACATGAAGATCATTATATCAAAACACATTTAAACACAAGATCTACTCTTGTGATGGCTTGATATTCATGTAGTAGTATTTTATGTCCCTAGCAAGAGCTCATGGGGACTTAAATGTGAAAATACTCATGAATGGTCTTGCCATTACAAGGTTTAATGGTAGAAAGGTTTAAGATTCATCACCTAAGGCTTGTATCAAGAGGAGATGAAGAAAGAAAAATGCACTAGTGTGAGTGTTGTGTGTGTGCAATGTGGATCACGACAAAGGAGAGAAAATGGGAGAGGGTTTGTGTAATTTTTGAAAAAGTGAAATGAAGGAAAGAGAGAGAAGTATAAAAGAGTATATATGGTAGGTTGAATTAGGATTTGTTTTAATTAAAATAAAGATGGAAAAATAGAACAAATGAGGGTAAAAAGAGAAGGGGGATGGGGGAGGGTGCACCAGTTTCAAAGGGGAGGGAGAGAGGGAGAGTTTAATTTGTTTTGTTTTGTAATTTATGTAATAATAAGTCTTGAATGTAATAATTTGTTAAGAGACAAAAATTCTTGGAAAATAAGTTATAATTGAGTATTTTGTAAGGATGTAAGAGTAGGGCATAGCTTGTGAGTGTAGTAGGGTATGGGCTTGTACTTATAAATAGTAATCAAGACAATTAATTTACCGGTAGTAAAGAAAATACAAGAAATAAGGCTATATCTATAATTTTTATAAATCGAAAAATTATAAAATTTATATTTTTGAAATCCTTATTAAATTTCGGTTCTAAAGAGTATTCAGAATATTTTTCTAATTTCGAGTTCCGGAGCCTGCTTTTCCGTAATGGATCTCAAGAAGGCCCAGAATGGAAATTTTTTCGAAATCAGATTTTTTTATGGTTTGAAATATACTTTAGAACAATATTCCATATTAAATTATTTTACAAAAGTTCTTTAGTTTGAAATTGAAGGAAAGCCGAATTCAGGGTTTTTAGGTTTCTCTCTCAAGCTTAAGCTAATCCAGTTTAGGGTTTTGGTTTCCGGTTTTCGGTTTTCGGTTTCTGGAGTCTACTTGGTTACTAGGAAAACCGGGGTTGACAGTTGTCCTTAACTTTGAAATGAAAGACATGGGTGAAGCAGCTTATGTATTTGGTATTAAAATCTAAAGTGATCATTCAAAGAAACCTCTTGCTCTTTCACAAAACCTTACATATGGAATATTTTTTAACATTTTAACATGCATAACTGCAAACCTATATACACTATTATTGTAAAATGTGATGGTTTGAGCCTTAAAATGTGTCCCAAGACTCCTTGAGAAAGAAAAGAAATGGAAAGTGTTTCCTATTCAAGTGCAATTAGTAGTTTGATGTATGCCATGGTGTGTACTAGACCTGATATGTTATGTAGTGGGAGTTGTTAGTAGATATTAGTCGAATCCAGGACATGCTCATTGGATGGTAGTAAACAAGATATTAAGGACCTTTAAAGTAATGTAGATTCTATGCTACGAGGGAGCTAATCTAAACCTTATAGGATATACTGATGATTATTGGATGAAAATCAACTTTTGGTTATGTTTTCTTACTCCGTAATTATGCTACCTCTTCGAACAGTAAGAAACAAACATGCATAGCCCTATCAACAATGGAGATTAAATTTGTAACATCTTCAATAGTAGTAAAAGAGGCAGTTTGGCTTAAATGATTTGTGTAACATATGGGATTTTTTTTTTAATAGTCAAAACTAGTGTTGATCAATTGTGATAGTCAAGCAGTGATTGCTTACACTATGGATCCCAAATACCATTTCAAGACTAAACATACAGACATTAGATATATATTTATAAGGAGCATTATTGCTCAAAACGAAGTCATTTTGTAGTATGTATTAACACATAGAATGATTGTTGATCCTCTTACTAAACCCATAGGTAAAGATTCTTGTTTGAAACACGTTTGATCTTTGGGTTTACGTAGATTATAAGACATTAATTGTATTGTTTCAATGACATTATTGTTATGATTTTATTATTATTTTAGCAAACACATATGTAATTTATTGAGTATGTACGAGATATGTTAGTGATTTATCTTCTCATATGGGTAATCGCCTTTGATGCTTGTGAGCATGTAAAGATGAGACTAGGATTAATTTTTTAGTCACCTTAACATAGAGTTAAGATGAGGTATATTGTTAATATCGATATAGATGACCCACTATCCATAAAAAATTTGTATGCTTCATGGTGTAGAAGTTTATGACATACTTCTTATGGATGAAAATAAAAACACCATAGCACATTACTAGAAGAAATAGATGTGCCAAAACAACCAAACAAAAGGTAGTGAGTAAATGAATCCTTGTTTCCTCATTGTATGAGACTTGTTTATATTAAAATTACAAAAAACTGCCCTTAATGACTTTTGTCGATATTGTAAAGTAATTAAATAATGTTGCTACTTTAGTATCTTACTTATTGTAGAGGGTCATTTCGATAATTGAGCCACTAGCCTAATTTAATGCTATGGGTTGGTCTTCTGGGTTAGCAATAGAGCTGAGACGACTTAGTCTAATAAGGGATGTCGTAAGAAAATTTAGCTTGATAGGCTTGAAATAGGGATCGTCAAACTGGTTCATTTTACTTTTAACCTAATTCAATTTTCTTGTACACAAAAAGCAGAGTCTAAAAATATCTTTCTAGGTTAATTTAGGCTTCGTTTGACTAAAATATAGCTTATATGGTGTAAAATATGTCTTAAACCCTTCTTATATTAAAAATGGGTGGTTTTAAAGAATAATAGGCTTCTCTTTATATTATAAAAACCTTTCAAACCCATTTCCCAACCCAACACAACTCACCATTAAAGAAAAAGAAGGCTTTAATAGCAAATGTTGGATATTTTGGATATGATCTAATGGTGATCAAATATACCTAATGTCGTTTGTCTGATTAGGCATCATCCAATACCTGAGATCAGCCTCTAAGATCTATAAATAAAAGGCTGCTCCTCCTTTGGAGGGATCATTCTGCATATTGCTAAGATCGAAAGCAACACAGAAACTCTGCCAAAATAACTCTAAAAAGAATCAAAATAACTACTTCACAAAGAAATACTCAAGAAAGATTGAATCTATTTGATTTGATCTTCTGTCACACTTGTGTAGTCGAGAAACTAGGTATGATTGTTCCTCCTCTCACACTTCTCACTATGATATCTGTACACGTATAATCAATTTAGGACTTTTCTCAGGTCGACCAGTACGCCTATCGCACATGATTAACCTACTGTAGCAACCCTACCACACCTACCCTCATGAATAATTCGGCTCTATAAGACATGTCTAAGAAAGCAGTTATTTAATTACTGAGTAATATTTGCTCGAAAAAGAAAGATACTATTCTTTTACATTGATATATGTATTCATACGTCGATCTATTAAGCCATCCTTAGGGAATTGAGCTTAATTGTGGATCATGTATAATGTTATGATCAATCATGAGTCAAGCATAGCTTTGTTTTGGAATTAATCGAGGGATTAGAGATGCATTGACTAATGTAGAGAATAAATCTAAAGCACTACAAACACATATTATAAGGTGGAAGTTGATAAGTCATTTATATTCTATTCCATTTATAGGAATTCATGCTTTACGTAAGCCATTATTAAAAAAATTCTTGTAAATTTGTGCTATTATTATGTAAATGTTGTTTTTTAGCTCCTAAGATTAAGAAAAGAAGAAACAAGTGATTTAAGCAACATTTGGAGCAAAACAACAGTAATTTTTAAAGACAGAATTCAACTGCGCCTTCAATGAATAAACTGAGGGCAACAATACAACGTAGTTGTGTGACAAAAGTTGAACAGAACTTATTAGCATCATTTTTATAAATTTTTTTAAAGCTTCTCTTCATGTCCATTAGACCAAGGAAAAGTCACTATGTTATCCTTAATAGGTGCATAGAGCTCCTAAACTTTTATCGCTTATTCAAGGGTATGCTTGTAGGTCGCATAATCATTTGCGAATATTATTTGAAATATGACTAATGAGGATTTTCACAACCCATCGTGTGTGAGTAGGAGATATTGGTTAGTGCCCATGATAGGATGCGATATTATATTTTTGAAAAGTCATATTTCTTCTTAATATATATGTAAAGCAACATATTTCTCTAACATGAGACGACATGAATTTTCCTAAAGGGAAGAAGAGTTGTAGCTTTTCCCAAAAGGCATTACACATATAAATAAAGAGGACCGCTAAATGGTCTATATCTTTTGCTAGTTCTTACATTATCATTTAGAGAAAAAGAAAATATAGTAAGAGAGTGCAATGCAAAATCGTCCAAACTATATTTCAATAAGGCATTTGGGTTGTGGATTATAGGTGTTTTCGAGTAATGATTACATTCTGAGCTCAGACATGTTCTTTTAGCTTTGAAATTTGTGTTTGTGATCTAACTTCGATTTTTCTGCTACATATCTATAAGTGGTTAGTAGATCTATCTTGGCTTGTTTTTCACAATTATAAACCCACATAAATAAAGTTCATTGATCTAAACTAGTTGAACTCGAGTTTCAATTTAGTTTTGCGAGTTAACTTATGAACAATTTCGTTTAGACTCATAAGTAGGCTTATTAATAGGTCCACGAAAAAACTCGCTAACAGACTTATAAGTCTAATATTTTTGTGATATATTATATATAAATATATAACTATAAAACTAATTTCTATAAAATATATATATATATATGTATATACATTTAGTGGCTCTTAAATATTATTTTTAAGCTTTAAAAAATCATTATATGGAAAATTAAATGGGAAATGAGATATTTAAACAAGTTAAAATCAAGCTTAAATTTCAGTCTCAAGATAACCTCAGTTAGATTCGATACACAGCTTGTCTCGACTTAAGCTTAGTTTGCAAATGAGTCAAATTTCAGCTCGAAATAAAACTCCTCTCTCTAAATAAGTCAAGCATGAGCTTGAACTTCAAGCTCAATAAAAAAACTCGGCTAAAACTCAAGTTCAATGATTTTTCAACAAGTCAAGCATATGCCTTCAAAAATTTTGTTTGACTCCACTTGTTTGTAGCCATATTTGCTAGGATTCATATCAACAAGTTTATTAGCATCTTCGGTCAATAACATCAATGCTGTAATTTTCCATGCCATATTAGCACTATATTTGTTTTGGAATGGTATGATTTGTATAAGAGATCAGCCTATTTTAGAAAGAGATTAACCCAATGACAAAAGATGGAACAGAAAAAAAAAAATCCTCGTCTTTAGGATATAAAAAATTATTTGATTAGCAAGGATAACTGTAAACTCTTAGATTTTATGTTAAGTTTATGCTTAAACACTAAAATTAGAGATCAACCAAAAACCCTAAAAGTCAATAAATACTATAACAAATCATAGTGTTTAGATCCAACAATCACATGCTCTTAACTCTAGAGCAATAAAATAGAGATAATCATGGAATATGATTCATAATAATATGGAAAAGACTAAAAAGATTAGATTTATCAAAATCTAATTCGTTGAACCCGAATAGGATCAGTTTTCGAAAAAAGTGTCCTAGAGCTTAGAATAATAAAAATATTCTTATAACACCGTTAGACTTATAATAATGTAAGGATTTCAAACATATCAATTTCATAATTTTTTTATATCTAAAAAAATCAGATATCGCACTTTTACGCTTAATTTCTTAACTATCGATATTAATTTGTCTTATCTACTATTCATGTCCTATTCATCTATCTCTTCTTTTTCTTACTACCTATTCTTACTACCTATATATCTATTTCTTATATTTTTTATTTCTAATACAGCTTCACATCTTACTTTTCATTAACAAAAAAAAAAAAAAATAAATATTCTCTCCCTCTCTTCTCCCAAATATGCGATGGCCATCTCCTCCTCCCTTTCTCTATATTTTTCTTTTTCAATTTATTTTATTACATCTAATTACCCTCCACTTTTTCCTATAAATATCTCCTCTCCCTCCATTTATTTCACACACTTCATTTTCTTACCAAAACTCTCCCAAAATATCACCACAAAATTCCTCTCTACAAATTCTTTCCAACTCTTTCTTTTTCTTGTAACTAATAGGTGAAAGTCCTAAAACCTTCTTTATGTTCATGTAACTTAACATGACCATAATGTGTTTTTTCTAAGACTCTTAAGAGTTAAGAGAGCAATAATATGTTCATGTTTTGTTCTTGTTCATGCTCAAATCTTTATGTTGTTATATTATGATTAAATGATTTCTATGTTCTTGTAACTTAGCATGACCATATTGTGTGTTTTCTAAGACTCATGAGAGTTAAGAAATCAACAATATACTGTTTTGTTCTTGTTCGTATATAATTTATTTATGATGTTATATCTTTATTGCTCTTATTATGTTTTTTTTTTATTTCTTTTCTCTTTCTTTTTTGAACTAGTCTTATCTTAGTTTCGAGATGCCTTGATGAAGCTAAAGCTCCCAATACTTGACCTTATTATTATGATTATTTGCTCCTTATATATCTCTTTCTATCTTATTATACATTATCACTATCTTTTCATAGTTACATAATCATATTCATGTCTGATTAAGATGTTGTTGCCTAAAAAAAAAAAATAAAAAGAGGTTCTTTCTCTAATATATAAAATAAGACTAAACTCACTTTAAAATGAAATTTTGTCACCTAGCAAATATTTCCCATCAAAGATTTAGAGACTTGTTCTTAATATTTTTTTTTTTCAAAATTTTGTATAAACTCATCATGAAATTCCAAAGTGGTAATAAAGAGGATCTCTTTAAAAATCTAAGTAAGTGGAGATACACTTTCTTTTCGAAATGGTAACAAGAAAATTTTTTGTTGAAACTTTAATATTGATAATGCTTTGCTATTCAAAATTTTCATAAAAAATTATTTATAAGAGTTTTTACCAACTTTATAATACACACTAAGAACTAGACAAGTTTTCAAAAATCAAAGTAAAATCAACTCAATTAGAAAAATAAAAATTGGCCAAAGAAAGTAAGCTCTGGCAATGATAAACTTATTTGCTAAGGAATAAGAATATAAAGAGAAAATATATTTATAACATAACTCAAAACCTTAGTGATAATCAACAACTTGAGATAAAACTTTTAGAAACTTCATTTTTAACCACTAGAAATAAAAATTGGTAGATATCTTAAAGAAACCAAGTTTTTGAAAAATTAATTTATCCTTGAAAAAGTTAGGAAATGAAATTATATTAAGAAAACACTCACTTGTAATGACCTAAGAATTTTTAAGTTTTTCTTTTAACAAATTAAAGGGAAAATTTCAAAGTTTCTATCTTTTAAACTCTTAAAGACAAATTATTTTAGGAAAAATTAATGTTGAGATAATACCACTAAAATCATGCATATAATATGAATATATATACACATATTCAAAGGATTTTTCAATCATGTAAATGTCTATGTGTTTGTTTAAAAATTTTTTATGAAGAAAAGTTCAGAAAATTGTTTTGTCAAGGGCTGGGAAATTCGTGGTGATTCTTTACCAAACCATTTCGGGACCCAAATGACTTTTTATGATAAAAACAAACTTAGAAATATATTGATATTTTTTAGTAGGTAGAAACAATATATAATATGTGAAATTCTAAGTTAAAATGAGTAAATTATGGGCATTGTAAGTTGGAATTTCCATAAATACAAATTTTACCAAAAATAGAAGTTAGAGTTAAAAAATCTGAGTATGAATTCCATGACATACTCATTTTGGGTATTTCCTTTGTTTCATAAACAAAGGGGATGGCATTTGCTACCCTAAGGACTATTTTGATTAAGGGAGCTACTATCAAGACATGGCCAAGTGAGTTTACCTCCCTTTATTTTTCATACTCATGTTTGTGCTTGTAGTTTAGTGGCATTAGAACTAGGAAAAAGATAAAAACTGAAAAGTGTGTGTGATTTATAATGCTTAATGAATTTATGTTAAGCATATCGAGTCTTGAATTGTCTAGAATAAATTGTATGTTTTACTACCATGTTGGAGTGCCTGAAATTTGTATGATCACCCTCAAAATAGGGTAACTAAATGTTAGACTCTTAATAAAATTGAATCATGTACTTCACGAATAGAGTCACATTGCACTCGCTATTATATATTTGGTGGGACAAGTATATAATAGTGGTAGTTAACATAACCGGTGATATTTGCATGTGGAGAGTAGTAATCCATAAGATCTATATGTTTTTTGTGGCGAATAGTAGCTAGTAAGAATTATAAATTTATTGTTGGCTGTAATTGACCGTATACCCAACTCCGAATGAAAGGTGCAATTCATTCAACATATGATTTTCGAAAAACCAAATATCTTGTATACTCATGTGTTTGTTGCATCTCACTTGTTTGAATAATTAAACTTGTTTGACAATTTTTGTTTCGAGTATGGTAAACTAGGAATGTTCTCACTAAGCTAGTAACGCTTACACCCCTATCGATTTTTATATGCGTTGGAGGATTTGCTTTTGTACCCATGATCTTTATTTATCCGCATAAGTCATTTTTTGGGAGCTTTTGGGGGAAATCCAATCACAGACGTCAGACTTCCTTTAAAATCATTTGGTGAAGTTATTTAAGTTTTATTGTAAAGACTTAGTATTTATGATTCGATCATTGGAAGATATTTAGCGAGAGAATGCCTTAAGGCTTTTGTAATGAACTTTTGAATTATATTATGTAGGTTAATGTTTATCTAGATTCTTGCATGCTTTATATTACTTGCTCAAACTACACATCCCACCGGTGTCTCTAATTACCGTATTGTACGTCTTACATATGATATCAAGATTTTCACGTAACTAAAGTAGTTATTCTTAAGTCTTAATATTGTATGTGGCGGACTGCCACGTTTATGATACTTCTTAGGACGTGACAATAAGGTTGCGTTTGGTTGTAAGGACAGGACAGAACAAGAAGAATTGGACAGCACAGTACAAAGAATACTGGACAGAACAATTCTTTTATACCACGTTTGGTATCTATGGAACTGGACAAGGATTTTTGTGCTGTCCTATGTTTGATATACACAAGTATAGGACAGAACATCATCTTTTGACCATTATACCCCTATATTACTATACATTTATTTAACTAATTTATTACGTTATTTAATAAATAAAATTTTAAAAGATTAATTATATATACAATTAAAATAAATACATATTATATTAAATAAAAAATTCATAATTAAACTTTTTTTTTCCTTACAAAAATTCGCTACCTAATTAAAATATTAAATATCCATATAATAAATTAATTTGCTTAATATTTAATAAATTAAAATTAATTAAATTAATGCTATCAATATTAAGCTAATTAATTACATAATAATTTATTACATTAGTAGTGAATATTAATATTGAACAATATTAATTAATTATTAAATTAATGGTAAATCATAAAAAAAATATACCTTACTTTAATCATATATAAATAGACTTATATAATCATCATAATATAATTTGCAATGTTAAATAGTTTGCCATTGTAATGGAAAAAAATTTTCAACACTTACATTTTACAGTAGCGAATAAAAAAGTACAAGTAATTGACCAAAAATACAACTTTTTAATTTCTACGACGTGCCCTCCATTCGTCATACATTTCTTGTGCTATATTATTTCTCATTTGAGTCCATTCCACAGTAGCCTCTATCGTTCCAATGGTATTGATACCATCTTCCCCAATAGGAACTTCATCGCCTTCTATTGGAGCATGCTCCAATGGATCTAGTGGCATGTACATTCGAATGAAATTGTGCAGTAAACAACATGCTAGTATCATTCGACATTGTATTTTAATCGGTTAAAATGAAGGACTCCTTAGAATACCCCATCGTTTCTTCAAAATTCCAAAACATCTTTATCAGTATTTTGGCCACTTGCAAATCTTTATTCTTTAATTTTCTTAATAAGAAATGCCCACACTTTACTAGAATATATGTTCTAACACTTTTTTTTTTTTTTTTTTTTGTGGAGCAAAGCATCGCCACAAGATCTCATCACGCACAGCAAAAGGAAGAAAACTTTTTAAGCTTAAACAATGTTGGCTTTCTTTCTTTGGTTGCAGAGAAATCGTAAAGAATGTTGAAATGGAGACGAGACAACCCTATGAATAATGCCAAGTTAATTGAATCCCTGATAGCACAGTTGCAAGATGAACAAAATAAAAGGGTTGAGAAAGCAAACATACAGGAGGATAGGAGAATATATTCTGACATACAGCAGAGCCAAGCAAAGGGAAGAAAATGTTTTGGCACCAATGTGCCAGGGTGAATGCACCTGTATCCAGACATTTGAAAAAATAAAAAATAAAAAAATGATTGTGCTCAATTTCTTTGTTAATATTTGAAAGACCTTATCTTCGTATATACAGAGCCCCTTCTAACAACAACCAAAAAGAAGAACCAGTCTCTTTTATCTTCACAATCACGATGTTCATGCATAGCCAATAACAGATCAACAATAAATAGAAATATAACTATCGCACATTGATATATTATAAGTACGCTTCAATCCCAGACCTCGACCAAGTCCTCTCGTTTTACCAATCTAATGGTGTGTCTTTCTCTCCTCGTTTGCCATCACAACAATTTAATTACTGTGGACAGTTGATGCGAGTCCAAAAACACATACTAGTACTTAGAGCAATTTAATTACGATGGTCCACAGATTCCATACCTTCCTAAGAAAAATTTGCCTGCTCCAAAAGCAATTTACCATTACCGAGATCAATAGATGACAGATAGATCTCAAAAATCCTAAGCTACAATTACTGCAAGTATGAAAATCACAATCATAACCACTGATGAATTATTCCAAGAACAAATTCCCAGGTCTGTAATATGTATTAGTCATGACCATCCATTTCACTGTTGTAACAATTTGTGAATTTCACTACAACTATTGCTTTGTGAAATCCATAGAACATAGAACACCATGTCCATATCAGAAACCATTTACTCTTGTTGCAAACAGCATTGCAAGACCAATGGATTATCCCCAAACAACAAACAACAAAAAACAGAGATAGGACTCTGAATTCTTTGGAAGCATGGCCTGATTTCTCCCCAAACAAAAATAAAGCAACACCCAAACAATATGAAAAAGATTAAATCATCCAACTTTCTTATACCCATTAAACTCATGCAATCCTAAACTAGGAAACTTCGATTATCCTAAAAGATGAATAAGATAATTAAGTGAAGAAGGAAACTTCGTTGTCTTATTGCAAGATTACAATTTTTTCAAACTTAATAACAAAGTAAAACAAGACCATGAACAAGTATATGTAAGATAAATAAGATAATTAACTTACTTCTTGCACTTATTAGAGGAGATTTGTCTGCAAAGTCAAACAAAAGTAAATTCCATTAAAATCCATTTCCATGGAAAACGAGAGAGAGAGAGAGAGAGAGAGAGAGAGAGTTACAAAGCTGGTGTCGAAGTAGAATGACTCACCGAGTTTGGGTTAGGGTTCAAGATCAGGCATTGAAGCAGTGAATAAAACTGAGTTAGGGTTAGGGTTCATATTCAAGCGTTGCAGTAGAGGCGGATAATTTTGAAATTTGCTAATTTGAATAAGGATAAAATTGGGCTTGTAAAAGAAATGGCTTGGTTGTCCAGTGCTGCAATTTCTTGTTCCATTATCCACATGGGACAATTTTTTTAGAAGTTGTTCAATCCCTTAAAGACCTCTTGTCCAGTCCCAAGCCCAAAAGAAAACAACCAAACAAGGGATAATAGATTTTGTCCAGTCCTGTCCCACAAAACCATGGGAACCAAACACTCCCTAAGAATATGTATTTGATGAGCAAGCTAATATTACAATTATAAAAAGTATATTATTATTGTAGGTAGACATCCCCTTGGAACAAGTGATCCGACTCGGATCCACATGGTCTAAGTCAAGTGACACATTAGGTCTAGTTACGGTAAATCCGTTCATTTTTATTTTTTTCAAATAAAGTAGAAAAGAACATTTTTTATTTAAAATAAAATTTTAAACTTAAAACAAAATTTACATCTACTGATATTATAGTCCTTAGTCCATTTTTGCATAAAGTTATCACATTCCATTTGACTTAAAATATTATTGATATAAGACTAAAGTAATTCTCTTTTATAGGTTACGGAAGAAAATAAAGTACTACATTGTTTAGAAGTGAAATTGTTTTGGCGATGATACTTTTTATAAAACAACCATACATATTTTTCAATTATATTTATTTTGTATGTTACATCAATAATGTACTAAATATTATGAATATAATAAATAATTAGTACTCATATGGAAAATACTATAAACATTTAGAAAAAAATGCGACAAAAGAGCTTAAAATTGTGTGATTTTGCAAAATGGGGCGCTGGTTTATAAAACATGTGTTAAGGGCCTATATTCTTTAATTTTATGCATTTAATTATTTTTAGTAATGTGGTATTGACATAGTCTAACATGACACTTTGAAAAGTTAAAAACTTAAAATGAATTACTTACTAGTATGACTCAGCATGTCAAGTAATAATTTAACTCTTTTCTTTTTCTTTTAAAATTTTACTATAAAAAATTAAAAACATAGATGTTAAACTTTGATAGAATATTTATAAAATAATGAAATTTGTATTAACGAAGACAACCAGTAACAAAGATTTATAAATAAACACTCCAAAATTTAATAGTATATTTATAAAAAGTTAAAAATATTGTTCTTCGTACTGATTATGACTAGATTTTAATAAGTCTAGTTTATATAAAATTATTTTCTTTTAAACTACAAGCATTTTTACCAATCGTATTTAAATATTTCATAGCTTAGTATTTTAGGCTTAATAGGAAAAATGTCAAATTTGGTATTTAAATTTTACATAAAAATTTAATTTAGTCCCTAAACTTTGAGAGAAAATTTACTGTCTCGTCATAAATTTGGATGGGACCAATCCTGTCTTCTATCCAATGATTTACACCATACCCAATTATAATTGAACCACTAAAATAGTTAATATTCAAATTACTATATTTATTTTAAAGATTAAATGGTTACCTAAACGGTTTCATCGACTAAACTATAGAAACTTCTGAACTTTGAGATGGAATTTTAATACCCAATCAAAATTTTTATGACGATTTCTGCTATCCCATTACACTTTTTATTTTATTTTTTGACACAGAAGAAGCATTTTATTAGTGTTGGATGATGATAGGAGCATTAGCAAACAATCCAATAATATATTGCCTCTTCTTTGTCTACAAGTAGAGCAAATGAAGTTAAGGAGGTAGTAAAAATAACCATAAAATGTTTGATTAAGTATTAAATTAACTATTTCAAAATTTAAATACTTAATTAAATTTTCATATAAAGTTTAGGTGCTGTTAATATTATGTGACATCTTTTGATTATATTATTATCGGCAATAGGCATATCTTATTTTTTTAACTCCTAGTTAGCATCATGCAATTTAATTCGTTGATAGCCATTATTAAGGGATGGATTAAATTAAATAATGACAACAAAACGAATCAAGTAAGATTTAATTGGGCAAAGAAAATTTTCCAATTGATCTTATCGATCCTCATGATTTAGTATTTATTTTGATTTAATTGATGAGTGCTCCTAGAAATTTCACCAAATATGGTACTTTGAAAAATTTTGATAGCAGACCGTATTAAAATGATAAGGGCATTGAGAAAGGTAGAATTTTCTTTCGGCAAATTGCAATTTTACTAGAGGGAGTGAGAGAGAGAGAGAGGGAGGGAGAGGGAGAACAATTTTTCAAATGTGCATACAATATACACCTTAATAATTTCCAACATATGAATTTAATTTCTAAAATCTTGAAATAAAATATATTTATTCCAACACTATTGCTAACACTTTCAAAACTTGCTCATGGTAAGTTTAACCTCTTTTTGAAAAGAAAATATCAAAATAGGATATTTGGTGGGAGAGTAACTGATAGTTGCATGCGTAAAGATATTTAATATTCATAGTTAAAATTAAGTTCCATAAATTCTAGGGTTAGGTTTTAATTTGATTGCAATAAAGGGGTTTCTTTTTAATTAATGAGTGTCGAAGGATATTTAAGAGAGATACAAAAGATGTATTTTTGAATTTTTTTTTAAATTTTTTGTAGTAAAATTTGAAAAGAAGGAAAAAAAAAAAAGATAAAATGTTATTTAGACATTCTACAACAATCATATGGGTAGGTAATTTATTTTAGCTTTTCAAAGCATCATGCTAGATTTCATTAATGTCACATTAATGGAAATCTTTAAATGTATGAAACCAAATAAAATAGGCTTTTAAACGCATAATTTATCAATTGAAACCCTATTTTACAAAATACACACAAACATAGGCATTTTTAGTGCATTTTTTCCTAAACATTTAGTATTTTTTTTTTCAATATTTGCATTACTTTTTATTTATATTTTATTTATATCTTATTAAATTTTATTTTTATTTAATATTGAAAACATAGTGGGTCTATGGTGAATTTGGCCTTGAACTAGTTGGTTTGAGATTGGGCAGGTCACGGATAAGACTCGCCTTGTAGGATTGTCTAATTGTTCTATACTTATTATAATTGAATTATTACTATAGATTAATGATTGATTCAAATATTTATAAAATAAATAGGGCAAATTATATTAAAAGGTAAGGAGACAAGTTCATTCAAAGTATTAACATTTTGAGTGTTTAAAAAGAGAAATTAATGTTTGGGAGATAAATTTATTTAAGGTGTTAGCATTTCAAGCAGTTAAAAAAATAGTCAACATTTTAAAGTAAATCAAATAATCACTAATTAATCATTAAGGAAAATTAAAAAAAGTTGATTGAAAACTAATCCAAATGTTGATACCTTAAATAAACTTTACAAAATATTGATATCTAATTTGATTCATTTTGCAAAATATTTATAACTCTTTTTAATGACTCTAAACATTAATTCCTTAAAGGGTTAATGTCGTGAAGGAACATAAATTTTAAAATTGATCAAATTAATACTAGAAAGAACATTTCACGTATGCTAATAGTATCTCATTAAATTAGCTAACACCATCATCCGCGTGTGATGTTTTTAATCAATATGATGGAAGTACATTTGTATGTATGAAAAGTTCCTATAAGTATTAAATTGATCGATTTTAAAGTTTAGGTACTAGGTAACTAATTGTATATTTTACGAAAATTCAGGTACCATTCGCTACATTTACCATATCTTAAATAAACTTACTCCTAAAAGTTGATACTTCTTGTGAAATTTATCCAAGTAAATATTTTGTATTTTCAACATTGGATAAAAGATGATAGTAATCACATTTAAAGTTCAATTTTATCTAGACAAGTGAGTATTGCAAAGATACATCACAAATTATGCATGTATAAATCTAATTCTAATTCAACATCTAAACATTTTATTGTTAATGGCTCATGGAGTAATAATATTAACACTAATTTTAAGTTAAATGAATCATATTTGAATTCCATCTCCTCATTATAATATAATAATAGGGAAGAAAAAGAAAGAGAAAACCTAAATTTTTATGGTCTATAAATTAGTGTTTATACTTTTTCTTTGGTTGTAAATTGGTGAGTGTTGATACATTAGTTATTTATAATGTATGGCTTTGAATTGACTTTGCAAACACAATTATAAGAGAACAACTAAGTAAATACACAAAAATAAATGAGAGTAAGGGAAGAAGAAATTGTGCAAGTATTTATAGAGGTTCTACCTCGTGCATCAATCCTCTTTTCTAGCTCCACGCTAAGGACCTGGTGTTTCACATCGATTAGTTCTACTACACCCAATCAAATTTGAGAGTACAAATAGTATACCAATATGATGGACTCAATTCCTCTACTTAACCTATTTAGCTCACTAAGTTAATTATTTTCTATAGAGCTATTTGTCACTCACTCCCACATATAACCAATCTCATCAAAGTACAAATCAATATAAGGAATATAATAATATAGAAGTTCCTCTCAAGTAAATTCGTTCATAGCTATAAAGCAAATTTATATAAAGAATTGTAAGCTTTAGTCGGACACTTTGAGTTACTCTCTGAGTTACTAATGCTCTAGAATTTATAACTACGAATGAGTTTTTTCAAATAGAGAAGTATTTCGACTTTACTTTCTTTCCCTTGTTGTTTCTTGATAAGGGCACATGATGAACCTTTTATATGAAGCTTTTTCAATGTTTAAAACCTTCCTTACAATTTAAAGTTTGAATCTTTTTACTATTGGAGATGGATAAGCTTGAGAGATATGCTCTAATAAAATCCCTGATATTTTTATGATATTCTTCTACTGTAATTTGAATTCCCTTGCTCGTATATGCTTCAAATGTTATAGTTTGAATTTTCAAAATCAACAAGCTCGATATCTTAAAGCTTCCATAAATCAGGAGAAAATATTTGTCTCGTAACTTCATTAATATTTGAAATTCATCGAAAATCAATGTGCTGATTTTCCTTAAGATATTTCCACATATATCTCCATCATATCTTCATAATCTTTATTCCAACATATATATCCATGAATCCCATGTGATAAAAATGAAATCCCTTGAATATCTCCAACAAATATGAATTATCTAATCCAAAGTCAAAATTGAAAATACCTGAAAATATCTTAAACATATCTCATAACCTTTAAATGTTATCACACATCTTCAAAATTAATTTTTATTTTGTTACCCAAGAACTCTGATTCTGTTTGCTATCACATCGAACTCAGATAGTGGTCTAAAAAAGAAGAGTAAGGCCACACTTGAATAATCAAATCACATTTCCTTCTATATGAATGTGAGACAATGGATTTATTTTTAATATAACTTCTAACTATATAGTACGGATAGATCATGAAATGTGGAATAATCACATGTAAAAGCTTCCATATCCTGTCATGAAGCTTAACATGTTGATTAAGTATTTAAAATAAAAACTGTTAAGAACCAAGCTTCTTGAACTTGAAATGCCTGAAAGCTCTTAGTCAAAAGAATTCAATCCGGCCATATAGATTGAAGAATATTTAAATAATCTTTTCCACCTATTTATTTCACTTCAGTATGAAATAAACCCCTATTAGGATGCAAGTGTGAGAATCTCACATGGGATATATGGGACTTGTGTGAAGAGTTTATAAGAGGGAAGACTCATTAACCCATTGTCTTAAGGTTTTGGGTTATAGATGGTGTCAAAAAGCCCAATTGTGTTATCCTTCACAAAGCCCATTGGATTTCTCCCCATTGAAGGTATACTCAGACCCTAACAATTGATATCAGAGTCGATGGTTCAGTTGGGAATCTCCCATGGTTGGCCCACTATGTGGAAAAAAGAGCTTTGTGGCATGACTCGTCTATGAAAACCCATAGTAAGTAGGTGGGACCACTCACAAAGCGGGTTTAGTAGAGTCAGTTTGACAAACTTTTATTAAGGAGAAGTATGGCCTACCCCATCGTGGAGACTCACACTTGAGGGGGAGACTATTAGCATGCAAGTGTGAGAATCCCACATGGGAAATATAGGACTTATGTGAAGATTTTATAAGAGGGAAGACCCATTAACCCATTGCCTTAAGGTTTTTGGTAATAAATTATGTCAAAAAGCCCAATTGTGTTATCCTTCACAAAGCCTATTGGATTTCTCCCCATTGAAGGCATACTCTAGACCTTAACAATATATATTTTTCTTATAAATTGATTGAGAGAGAGAAAGAAAAACAACACAATATATATTTTTCTTAAACCTAGAAAGAGATATAGAGAGGGAATTATTGTAAATCCACCGTTTATGGTGAGATTCTGTGATCCACTAGTGGGACTAGTGAAGATTGTGTTGTATTCCATTATTCCAGATATTGGAGGATTTTAGTGCGGCGACGGTTCCGTGGTTTTTCCCCACATTGAGATTTTCCATGTTAACTCCTGGTGTTGATTGTTTTAATTTTGTTTGAATTATTTGTTAATCACTTCGGCAAGAGGAAAAGGATCAAGCTTTTCCTAACAAAGTGGTATTAAAGCGCTAGGTTCTCAAAGAAAATTAGGGTTTCGTTGCACTGAGGTTAGGGTTTCTTGGTTCCAAACATGGCTGAATCTTCAGGTACAATGATCAGACTTAATTCTTAAAATTACTCTATTTGGAAATCTATGATAGAAGATCTTTTATATTGTAAAGATTTGTATTTGCCTTTGGGGGGGTGATACTGCAAAACCCCAAGATAAATCTGATGCAGATTGGACGATACTACATAGGAAGACTGTTGATTATATCCGATAGTAGGTTGATCAAAGTGTTTATCATATGTTGCTCAGGAGACTAGGGTTGATGTTTTGTGGAAGAAGTTAGAATCTATGTATGAAAGGCAAACAGCCTTGAACAAAACCTCCTTGATTAGGAGAATGGTTAATTTGAAATATAAGGAAGGTTCTAACATGATTGAGCATTTAAATGATTTTCAAGAGCTTATAAATCAACTGACAACGATGAAGCTTGTGCTAGAGGATGAGATTCAAGCACTTTTGTTGTTGAGTTCATTACCTAAGAGTTGGGAAACCCTTGTAGTATCAGTTAGTAACTCCACTCCGGATGGAACCTCGACATTTGCCATGGTCAAGGATAGTTTGATCAATGAAGAGGCCTAGAAGGAAAGATCTGGGTATTGGTTCAAATTCAAGGGATCTTGTTGCAGATAAATCTAAAAGGAAGGGTAGAAGCAAGCAAAGAGGGCAGCATGATAAATATAACAGATCTGACAAGTCAAGAGGAAGATCCAAGTCTAGGGGTAAGAGAAACCTCAAGTGTTTCTATTGTGACAAGCCAGGTCATTTCAAGAAGGACTATGGATTATGGAAGAAACAGCATAGTAAGGGTAAAGGTGATGATTCAGATAAAGACACCACTGTTGTAGCAGCAAATGGTGAGTTAGTGGTTACATGGGATGAGAGTTGTATTAGTCTTGCAGGTCATGATAGTGACTGGGTAGTTGATTCTGGTGCCTCCTTTCATGTGACTACACATGGTGAGTTATTCTCATCCTACATTGTAGGTGATTATGGCAATGTTAGGATGGGAAATAATGAAACTTTAAAGATTATAGGCATTGGAAATATTGTTTTGCAAACTAATATAGGTTGTGGACTCATTCTCAAAGATGTGAGACATGTACCAGATATCCGCCTGAACCTAATTTCAACAGGAAATCTAGATGATAAAGGCTACCACAGTCAGTTTGGTGATGGTAAATGGAAGCTCACCAAAGGCTCCTTGATTGTAGCTAAGGGAAGGAAGTGCAACACCTTTTACTTAATGCCAACAAAGCTAAGTAAAGGAGATCTAAATTTGGTAGATGATACTACTATGGAGCTGTGGCATAGACGACTTGGTCACATGAGTGAAAAGGGGCTCCAGATGCTTGTGAAGAAGCAACTTCTACCTGATTTCAAAGGTACTCCATTAAAACCTTGCACTGACTGTCTTGTTGGTAAACAACATAAGGTTGCTTTTTAGAGAAATCCACCTAGTAGGAGATCTCATATATTGGATTTGATCCACACTGATGTGTGTTATATGAAAGACATGACAATAGGTGGTACATTGTACTTTGTTACATTTATTGATGATCACTCTAGAAAGCTTTGGACATATGCCTTGAAGTCAAAGATCAGGTATTGACTGTATTCAAACAGTTTCATTCTAGAGTGGAGTGTGAAACTGGTAGAAAGTTAATTTTTTCCAGGGCTAATAATGATGGGGAGTATAGAGGACCATCTGAGCAGTATTGCATAGATCATGAGATAAAACCGGAGAAGACAGTTCCCAAGACCCCACAGCTAAATGGTGTTGTAGAGAGAATGAGCCGCACCATCACTAAGAGAGTGAAGTTCTTGTTATCTCATGCTAAGCTGCTTAAGTCAATTTGAGGCGAAGCCATGAGAACAGCTGTGGATATGATAAACCTTTCTCCCTCATATGCTTTGGATGGAGATATCCCAGAGAATGTCTGGACAGGTAAAGATATTTCTTATAATCGAGTTCAATACATGTTTAGGGTTCCTGTGAAAAATATTACCAATATATAACTCTGATAAAATTAATTACCAATATGCCATAGCAAAATTGCGTTTAAAAAACAGGATATAGTAATTTACATGTACATTGCGGAAATAAAACATGATATAAAGTTTACATGTCGTTGCTATATTGCGATTACTAATTGCGATATAGAAGTTAATCACATATCGCAATTGCTAATTGCGATATGAATGCTTTTATTTACGTGTAAATCGTGTTTTGTAAACGCGATATTCATGCGAATGTCGCGACTATAATACGCGATATACGGTACACCGTAAAATGTTTGTATATCCTGATTTATACACTCGATTTAGCAACTGTATTGGTAATTATTTTTATTTTGACCTTAAATAAGTAATTAATTTCACTTAAAGTTGTAAACATGAAATTATTTCTCTTATAACCACTTACATGTGTTTGGGTGCAGGGCCTTTGTTTGCATATTCCAAAAGATGAGAGAGCGAAGCTTGATGCTAACTCCAAGCAGTGTATTTTTCTTGGATATGCACATGATAAATATGGGTACAGATTGTTGGATCCTGTTGACAGGAAGGTCATCAGGAGCAGGGATGTGGTCTTTCTTGAAGACCAAATAGTTGAAGATATTGAGAAGCCTGAGACGTCATCATCTTTAGGCCAGATTCCCATAAATGTAGATCCTACACCTTTTACTGATACTACTGATAGAAGAACTGTAGAAGACACAGGTGAAGAGATCCAAGAGCCTCAACAATAGGTTGAGTTGAAGAGATCTTCAAGAGACAGAAGACCATCAGTCAGGTATAGTCCAGATGAGTTTGTGATGATCACTGACGGGGGAGAAGCTGAATGTTATGAGGAAGCCATGACTCATGACAAGAAGAATGAATGGTTAAAAGCCATGCAAGAAGAAATCAATTCCTTGCATGAGAATAAAACTTATGATTTGGTTCAGCTGCCAAGGGCAAGAGACTCCTGAGAAATAAATAGGTTGTGAAAGGGTTGTATCAAAAGAAGGGGGTTGATTTTAAAGAAATTTTCTCACCTGTGGTGAAGATATTCCATCAGAGTTGTGCTCAGCATTGCAGTTAGTCTGGATCTGGAGATTGAGCAGATGGATGTAAAGACAACGTTCCTTCATGGTGATTTGGAGGAAGAGATCTATATGGAGCAACTGAAGGGTTCAAGATCAAGGGGAAGGAGAATCTTGTATGTAGATTGAAGAAAAGTTTGTATAGGCTGAAACAAGCTCCAAGGCAGTAGTACAGGAATTTGACTCCTTCATGTTTGATCAGGGTCACACTAAGACTGCTACAGATCATTGTGTCTTCATCAAACGACTTTCTAGTAGTGAGTTCATTATCTTTTTACTTTATGTTGATGATATGCTAATTACTGGCTGGGATGCCAAGAGGATTAAAGAATTGAAGATTGCCTTGAGTAAATCTTTCTCCATGAAAGATTTAGGATTTGCTAGCTATATTCTTTGTATGAAGATTATTAGAGACAAGAAGAGCCAGAAGCTGTAGTTGTCATAAGAGAGGTGTATTGAGAAAGTGCTGAAGAGATTCAACATGAGCAAAGCGAAATTTGTTTGTTCTTCACTTTTGAGACATTTCAAACTGAGTTCATTTAGTGTCCTAAAAGTGAGGTAGACAAGGAGGCTATGAAAAAGGTCCCATATGCTTCAGCTATTGGGAGTCTAATGTATGCTATGTTATGCATTAGACCTAATATTGCTCATGCTATTGGTGTCGTGAGCCGATATCTCTCAAATCCAGCTAAGGAGCTTTGGTCTACAGTGAAATGGATTCTCAGATATCTCAGGGGCACTTCCAGGTTTTGTCTGCAGTTTGGTGATAGTAGTAAGCCTATGTTAGAAGGGTTTTCAGATGCTGATATGGCTGGTGATTTTGATTCCAGGAAGTCCACATCAGGTTATCTGATCACTTTTGCGGGGGAGCAGTGTCTTGGTCATCAAAGTTGCAAAAATGAGTTGCACTTTCCACCACTGAAGCAGAGTATGTTGCTGTAACAAAAGCCTGCAAGGAAATCTTGTGGATGAAAAAGTTTTTAGAGAAACTGGGTCGAGAGCAGGAAGACTTGAAGCTGTTTTGTGAAAGTTAGAGCGCCATTCATCTCAGCAAGAATCAATGTTTCATTCCAGATCTAAACATATTGATGTCAGGTACCATTAGATTAGAGATGTGTTAGAGTCCAAGCAGTTGAAGCTTGAGAAGATCCATATTGATGACAATGCATCAGATATGATGACCAAAGCTCTATCCAAGGAGAATATTGTTTGGTGCAAGAAGATTGCAGGAGTGATGGAACTCCCCATATGAGTTGGAGGGAGAGTTTATTGGGATATAGATCCAACTCATATGGGTCTATATCTAAGGACAGCCTAACTATAGTTGGATATATTTAGAAGAAGACTTGAAGATAAGGAAGTATTTATAAAAGTCAAAGTTGCTCAACATAGAAATTAATGACAGAATAATGAGAATTTAATATAGTTTTGAAACTGCTGGTTTTTTGAATGCCAGCTTTAAATGCCAATTTATGTGGCCTTTGAATTTCATTTTGTAATACTGCTTATGATAGTCTTGTAATTATAAATTGATTGAGAGAAAGAAAGAAAAACAACACAATATATATTTTTCTTAAACCTAGAGAGAGATCTAGAGAGGGAATTGTTGTAAATCCACTGGTTTGTACTGAGATTGTGTGATCCACTAGTGGGACTAGTGAAGATTGTGCTGTATTCCATTATTTCAGATAGTGAAGGATTTAAGTGCGGCCGCGGTCCCATGTTTTTCCCCACATTGGGGTTTTCCACATTAAATCCTGGTGTTGATTATTTTAATTTTGTTTGAATTATTTGTTAATCGCTTCGGCAAGAGGAAAATGATCAAGCTTTTCCTAACAACCCCATTGGCTATAAACCAACTTTAGTGGAATGCATTGAATATAGTGCCCAAATATATTCGACATGTGGAGTTGGGTCTTCATATGATTATTTATCCAACTTAACCCACTAAATAAATAAATTTGTACCAAATCCTTATATATCATATGTGCCTTATGAATAAATAAATTCATCATATATTATCTTTTTTGAAAAACACATGTCCTTGTATTTCTTTTTTCATATACTCTTTATATCAATCTCTAAATAATTTACACACTTAAAAAAACATACTAATAAACACTTAAAATATTTTTATTATCATCAAAAACAAATTAAGAGATCTAACAACATTAGTAGTCAAATTGAGAGCATGGAGATACTATATTGAAGCCTAATAAAAAATAAACATATTAATTCATAAAATATAAATATTTAGATATTAAATTGCCAAAACCGTTTTGGCCAAAAAAAAAAAAAAAAATTTTTTGCCAAAACCCAAAGCAGCTATTTATTTACTCCCGAGCCCATTTATATGGGCCTGAGTTAAATTAGCCCTGCTCTTTTATCTTGGAGTAGGAAATTTCTAGACGATGAATGTCAATGATAGGTGTCCACCTCAGATAAGCAATTTAATAATAATTAATCATTAATCATTTTATAAATATAGATCGATGGACCATCATTATAAGCTTCAATAATAAGAATACATATGTAATTATTCATCTAAATTTGACAATAATTAATTTAGTATCTAAATTTTCAAACTGATAAATTTAATATCTAAAAAATTTTAAAATTGATAAATTTAGTACTTGAAAGAATTGGATGGAAGTACTATTAGTATGTACGAAAAATTCTTTTATGAACTAAATTTATCAATTTCAAAATTTATATACTAAATTAATTAATTTCAAATTTTAAATATCTAATTGTATACTTTGTCAAAGTTTAGTTACCCCGTGACATTAACTATAACAACATATGTTCGACTTCTCCAACTCAACAATAGATCAAATTGAATACAGATGGATCAGTATTATCAAATGGGAATACTGCAATCAGAGGAGTAGGGCGAGCTACAAAGGAAAATGGTTCTTTGTCTTTGGGAAGAAATTGGATAGAATTGTTATCTTGGCAGCAGAATTATGGTACATTTTCTGGGTGCTCCATTTATGTATTCAAAAAAAAAAAAATGATTTAGACTATGAGTCATAAGAATCTAGTTTTTATATTTCACTGTCTTTTATTTTTTATTTTTAATTTATCATGAAATATTGAATGGGCTCCGTGCGCCGCTAACAATGATTCTTTTACTACCTATTTTTATTTGGTCATGCTCTATTCTTTTTTTTTGTGCAATTTAATCATGTTCTTTTGGTATCTCTTATTTGTTTTAAGGTGAAAATCAATTTTGGTATGTGATCTTTATACAAAAATTTAATTTATATTTAAACTTTGAAGTAGTCATTTTAATACTTCATCAAACTTTTTATAATTATTTTTACTACTTTCTTAATCTATTTGCTATTTGAAAGAGACAACACATTATTGATTTTTAACTACTCCACCTAATATTGTTTAGCACCGGTAGGCTACATCTTCTAAGAAACAAAGTAAATGGTATTTGTGAGGCAGTAAATATTGTAGTGATGAATTTGATTGGATATTAAATTAACTAGTTCAAAGTTTAGATATGAAATTTGACATTTTTCCTTATTTTTATTTTAAAACTGATTTTTTTAAATTATCTTTATTTGTATTATGTGATAATTATGGTGAAAATGGTAGCTTAAAAATTGGATAATCAGAATAAAAAATGAAAACAAAAGTTCTTATATTTTATATATTAAAAATTATTTGGATTTTTAATGTAATAAGTAAATATATTATATTAGAAGGCCACTAGTGGCATCTACCTAATAATATGTTATAAGCTAAAATATATACCCTAGTTTTTGAAAATAATCAATGGTTATATGTTACTCCTAGCCCATCCCAACAGAATATAAAAGGAATGTTTAAGAAACCCTAGCCCCTCTTATTGCTTCGTTCTTCACTCTCTCTAGATAAGAACCTTAACTTTACTCTCAGTTCTCTCTCTCAGTTTACTTCTCTATGTTTATCTAACGAATGTTTAGGTTCATACAAGAAAAGAAATCAAAGGTGTTGATTTCTCTCAAGAGATGATTTTGATGATAACAAAAAAAAGAGTTACATGTTACTAATATAATTTGTTGATATGTGCAGCAATGGTTTTTAGTAATAGAGAAATCATATTTTAAGTAAAATCATAAATCAGAAGGTAACTCAGAAGGTACATATAAGGTATGCAGTATTGAATTTCAATACTCAGAAGGAAACTCAGAAGGAACATGAATAACACAAAAGCAAGTATTTTTAACACGATTTAGTTTTTGAGGACCTAGCTCAAATGTTAAGTATAAATTGGATATTATACTTAATGTGTTCCACAAAGTTGGATTAAATCCACAGGGTTTATTTTAGATTCAAGGAACACGAAAAATATTTTATTGCAAGAGGATCACGTTCATTTCAACAAACTTAAACTGATTTTTATTTTAAGAAAACTATATTTTAGGAGAAAGTTTGTTTGAAGTTTACAAGGATAAGAAAAATCGTAGTTTATGTCCAAAACAGATCACGTGAAATGAAGGATAAGCATGAACAGTGAAATTTTGTGAAGTGGATCAACACAGACGAGATTGAATCCGGATTTTCAGTTAGAAGATAATCTTATCAGTTGCAAGATATTATCAGAAGGTAGTTTATGAAGATGAATTCAAATATTCGAATTCAAATTGAGTCAAATAAAGGATAGATCGAAGCAAATTTTGCGGAAGAAAGAACGACTCCTACGCGCATGAAATATGGACGAATTGATCCAATTCTTTTCCATCCGTTGCAGCAATTTGAAATAAAAAGGAGAAGGAACGAAGCAGAAAAAAGAACATTTTTTACTTGAGAACAACTCAGAAACAACACAAATTACTCAGAAAGATCAAAGTGCTCAAAATTTATTATTTCTATTGTTTTACTGTTCACTGTGCGAAAAATTGAGGAAACTAAATTTTATTCCTCTTGATTTGTTTTTACTCTTTGTGAGTTGAGAGTTACAAGTAGGCTTAGTTGATTGATTGAGTGTGAGAATCAAGCTAAGTGATTTGTAGCCAAAGGATTGGCAAATACTCTTGTAACTTCATTGATTTTGATTGGATAGTAGAACACACCGATGAGGAGTACCGGGACCCTGGCTTGGAGCTGGAAGAGAGGATTGACGCACAAGGCGGAACCTCTATACATCGATTTGCAATCTCTTCTCCTTATCTCTTTTATTTTGAGTATTATTTATCTATGTTTTGATTGCTTAGAAGGTTAATCAGAGAGTAAATTGTTAACATTTTTCTTACTCAGAGAGTTAGGCAGAAGGTTTACAAGTTTGAAAGAGTTGTCTTAATTTTGATCCGAATTTTTCATAAAGCTTTAATTTGTTTAGATTATTGTTTCAAGTAAGTTTTAAATCCATTATAACCAAGTAGTATGGAATTTGTTTAAATTTTGAAAAATAAGTTAGATAACCAATTCACCCCCCCTCTTGGTTATCTTTTTGGGACCAACAAAAGGAATATGGCAATTTGAGGAATCAACCAACTCTAGACAACTCTCTCTTTTTTTTTTTTTTTTGTAAGATGGATTGACACCCTATTCCTTTCATCCTCTATCTTTTATACATGTACAATAGTAAGTAGCTAAAACTATTTTCTGTTATGATATTGAATTGAGAAAGACAGCTGTAACAAACTAAATTAGCTGTCAAAAACTAGATTTTGTAATTGTACAGTGAATCATGGTGTAAAATTCTTAAGCCACTTGGGCTTGTTTCTAAGTCTTTGTACTTCAGTTGTAGCATGTTTCTCTCCTTCTTGAGACATGACCTTGTCCTCAAAGGTCAAAATGAGGATAGAGTTGTTGAATATATGATAGATCTTCCTAAGTAGCATCCTCCAATGGTAACCTATCCCATTGAATGTGTATCTAAGTCACCTCTGTTCCATGTTGTAAAATATTTCTTGAGTCTAGAACACATAGGGGTTGAATTATTGGTTGGTCTTCATAAAATGCGGATGGTAAAGCTAGGGGTACCGTATTGGAACTTTGAGTTTAACATAGATAAGACACATGGAAAACATCATGTATTCTAGACCCTTAAGGTAATTCCAACTGATAAGCCACGGATCCTATTCATTCAATGATACGAAATGGACTATAAAATCTCTGAGATAATTTGTGATGAGCATTACTTGATACTATGGTCTGTTTGTAGGGTCTCAGTTTAACATAAACCCAGTTTCCTACAACAAAAGTGACTTCAGTTCAATGCTTGTCCGCAAATTATTTTATTCGTTCTTGAGAAACCTTATGATTGGTCTTCAATAGAGATAAAATATGGTCCCTAGTCAAAAGCACCATATCAATAGCCTCTAGAGAGAATTTCCCCTAGTATACATGGGAATGGTAGGAGGTTTCCTTCCATAGACTGCTTTAAAAGGAGTCATTTGAGCACCCTCATGTTGGAAGTGGTGTAGGAAAATTCAGCCCATGCTAAAAATTTAAACCATTGAGATGGAACATCCATAATAAAACATCATAAATATTGCTGAATGGTGCGATTTAACACTTTCGTCTATCCATCAGATTGTGGATGATAAGTTGTACTATAAGATAGCTTGGAACCACTAAAGTGAAATAAGTCTTTCTAAAATCTACTCATGAAAATGGGATCCCTATTCAAAACAATGGATTTGGAAATCCATGTAGCTTGACTACCATTTGAATGAACTATTGAGCCACCTTAGTAGCCAAAAAGTTTGAGTCCAAAGCTCCCATATGATAATACTTAGATAATCTATCTACCACAACAAAAAATAACTGAAAGCCCACTTGATTTAGGTAGACAAATGATGAAATCCATGAAAATGTCCTCTTCAATCTATTCGGGTATTGGCAACGATTACAATAACCTAGCTAGTTTTTAGGTAGAGTATTTGGTTTGTTGACAAACCATATAATCTCTAACATAGAGTTCAACATCATGTTTCATTATGGGCCAATAAAATTGTGTTGCAGTCCTTTTGTATGTTTTAAGAATCCCAAAGTGTCATAAAATAGGAGTTGAATGGAACTCTTGTAAAATAGTAGGAATCAACTTGGAAGCAGGATCTAAAAATAGTCTACCTTGGCTATAAAGAAGACCCTAATGCCACTTAATTGGCCACTCAGGTTGTTGTCCTTGATCCAACTTTCGTATCAACTCAATGAAAGCTGGCAGTTGAGTGTATTCATATTGAATGGTGGCAGTGATATGCAATAAAGGCATTGAAGAAGCCAATTGCATAAGCAGTCCATCATACTAGCATGATAAAGCATCAACCACTATATTATCCTATCTCGACTTATACGTGATTATATAATCATAACCAAGAGCTTAGTCAAATACCTATGCTACTCCGGTGTGGAAATGACCTGAGTCAGGAGTTCTTTGATACTTCTATGTGTATGAATAAGAAAATGGGAGCCTAACAAGTATTGTCTCCATTTCTTAACCACTTCACCACTGCAAACAATTCTCGAACATAAGCTGATGCCTTGATCATGTGTGATGGGAAATTTCTTACTAAAGTAAGAGATAGGGCATTCATCCTATAACAACACTGCTCCAATTCCTGATCCTAATGCATCTGTTTCCAAAACAAACTGCTTAGTAAAATTTGGTAAAACCAACAATGGGGCTGACACTAGCAGTTGTTTGATTTTATCAAAAGCTGACTGCGCTTCTTTAACCAATGGAAGGCATCCTTCTTTAGTAGTCCATCAGTGGACTTGCAATTGAAGCATAAGATCTAATAAATCTTCAATAATATCCGGAAAGGCCCAAAAAAGCTCTTAACTGCTTTAATGTAGTAGGTTTTGGCCATCCCTAAACTATTGCTACTTTAGATGGATCAGGTTGAACTCCATGACTAGATATAACATGACTAAGACACTCAATAGTGTCTTGACCAAAAGCACATTTATGCTTCTTGAGATATAAAGTATTAGCTTATAATGTAGTAAATGCTTTTATCTAAATGTGCAATATGCTCTCCTAAAGATCTGCTATAAGCAAGAATGTCATGAAAAAAACTATGAGAAATTTGCGTAAGAAAGGCTTAAAAATAGTATTCATCATAGATTGAAATGTAGCCGAAGCATTAGTGAGGCCAAAAGGCATCACAAGAACTCATAGTGTTCTTTATGAGTATGGAAACTCATCTTTGGAACATCTTCTGGGGCCATCTTGATTTGGTGGTAACCAACATGCAAATCTAATATTGAAAAAATCATCACTCCATGTAACTCATCAAGGAGTTCATCAATAGTTAGAATTGGAAATTCGTCCTTGATACTGGCTTGATTTAGGGCCCTATAATCAACATAAAATCTCTAAGATCCATCTTTTTTCTTAACCAATAAGACTGGAGGCGGAAAGGAGCTTGTGCTACATTGAATAAACTTGTTCCAACATCTAACACACTCGTCTTTCAATTTCCTCCTTTTAGAAATGTGGGTATCTATAGGGCTTAACATTTACTACATCCACTCCATTTGCGAAATGAATGTGATGTTGAATAGATCTTAACGGAGGCAATGACGATGGTGGCTCAAAAATTGATGAAAATCTTCCTAATAGTTCATCGATAGAACTAATGTTGGTGGTATTCATGAGAGCCCATATTTGAAAATGTCATAACTAACCCATTATAATCAATTATGACAGATCCCAATCCTTAAAGCCACTATACTCCCAAAACCACCTCAACTCCTTGAATATCAAGGATATTAAAAGTATCTTGAAAAGTAAATCTTTGAATATTCATGTGCACAGTCTTGCATTGGCCCTAACATTTTAGTTTTTGACCATTCCCCAACATGACACTAAATTGTGATGCCGGAACTATAGGAATGCCTAGATACTTTGCAACTCTACAATGCATAAAATTGTGAGTACTACCTAAATCTACCATCATAGAAACATTTCAGATTTATAATCCTTAAAATCGAAGAGTTCTAGGAAACATATCTCCCTTTAAAGCATGGTAACTAATGGCACAATGCATATCACACTCCTCTTCCGCACTCTGTTCATCATGCATCTTAAACACTTCATTAGCATCATAAAGTAACAAAAGAAATTTTGCTTTGCATTTATGATTCCTACTAAATTTCTCATCACAATTCAAACAGAGATCTTACTCTCTTCGAACTTGCATTTCTACTAGAGTTAATCTTTCAATGGGTAAAGAAGAAGAAGTGTTTTGAATTGTACTTGATTGAGGTAACTTGTTTGATAATACTGGTTGTGGTTTTGCAAATTGCAAAGGTGTTGAATTGTATGTAGTCGAAAAGGATTTAAAAGTTTTCAATCTAAATGATTGCTCCTTTAATTTCTCTTCATGCATCTTAGCTAACCATATTACACCCATTAAATCTCTAGGTCTGGAAATTTGCACTTCTCTTTATAATGCAGGGTTAATCCTGAAATGAAACAACTGAGTAAAAATGATTCTAGCAATTCAACAATTCAGTTGGATAACTCTTCGAATTAGACTGATAATGTGTGACTGTTGATAATTGTGTGAGTTTGGCTAACATGCCTTGTACATCCTCATAACCAGAAGAGCCAAATCGTTTTTGAAGTGCTTTTGTAAACTTTGTCCAAGAACTAAGTTGTTTATTTAAGTACATCCACTTATACCAATTCAATGCGTCTCCCTCTAATGCAAAAGAAGCAATTGTGATCCTCTGTTCATCAGGAATTTTGTGAAAAACAAAAAACTGATCAACTTTGAAAAGCTACCTTAAAACATCATCCCTTGAAAATTTGCGTATCTCCAATTTGATTCCTTTCAACAAATTGCCACATTGATCTATGGATTTTGAAAATGATGAATCTTATTCATGATTGTAATTAGACAGATCCAGATTTACTTCCATACGCTCACTTTTTTCATTATTTTACTCAAACTGTCTTGAATGGCCATTAATGCTTTCTTCATAGTGTCCATTTCCTCCATTGATTCTTGAGATCGTTATTGGCTGTCATGATGAAACTAACAATTTGAAAATGATGGGAGCACCAAGTATTGCTTTTAGCCCAGCCCAACCGAATATCAAAAGGAATGTTTAAGAAACACTAGCTCCTCCTATTGCTTCCTTCTTCACTCTCTCTAGATAAGAACCCTAACTTTACTCTTAGTTCACTTCTCTATGTTTATCTGATGGATGTTGGGTTCATGCAGGAAAATAAATCAAAGCAATATAGCTATTCGAGGAAGCCAATAACTCCAAACAACTCTTTTTGTTTGTAAGATGGGTTAACACCTTATTCCTTTCATCTTCTGTCTTTTATACATGTACAATGGTAAGTAGCTAAAACTACTTTCTGTTATCATATTGAACTGAGAAAGACAGTTGTGACAAGCTAGATTAGTTGTCAAAAACTAGATTTTGTAATTGTACATGTGAATCATGATGTAAAATCTCAAAGCCATTGAGGCTTGTTTCTAAGTCTGTGTGCTTCGGTTGTAACTGTTAGGAGAAAGCCTAACCCTAATCACAATAATAACAAAACTGATTAACCAACCTATGATCAGAAGTTAAATCTCCTCTTGCCAAATCGATAAATGATAAACAATGTCGAATTATAAAATAGATAACACCAGGATATAACATAGAAAATCCAATGCAGGAAAAACTACGGAACCAATAGCGCCTCAATCTTCTATTATAAACAATATAATGGGATTACAAGTTTTCTTCACTAGATCTGTCTAGTGGATCTCATAATTCTTCACCACAACCGGTGGATTACAAACATGAACAAGATTTCTTCTAGAGCTTTTCACTCTAAGATTTCCCTCACTTTTCTCTCTTTCTCTTTCTAGATCTCTCTATCTAGGCTTACGAAAAGGCACACCACTTGTTTCTTTACGAACCCTAGGTAATAAAGAGAATATATGTATAACAACACAAGGAAAACCAACAGACACTCAAAGTTGGCATGTGTAAAATCAAAGCTGGCGGCGTTGAAAAACATGTTGTTGGACAACATGCGACAACTTAACGTTGATGATGTGCTAGTTCCACACTTACGGTGTTGGAGCTGGTATTGGGCTCTTGCTGCTCTCGACAAGAATTTCTTAATTCCAAAACCGACTATAATTTGATCAAGGTCGGCGATGCTCCTGTCCCAACTGCCAGCGTACAGTATCAGACTTCTTTGTTTTGCATAAAAAATTCTCCTCATTCAAATCCTCTTTAAGTATATCACAGATATTTTGGATACCCTTGATTTCAATGTTCTCTAAATATATATAACCATATATTTAGGATCTTTTTGTTCAAAGCATTCTGGTCCATTCCTACTTTGATTCCAAAGTCTTCTAATCCAACAGAAACATTATATATTAATGTTTTTTCTATCATATTATTAAAATAGTTTATCTATAAAATTCCCATAATCTTTATTTATTTATTTATTTTTATTTTAATGATACTTACTACATTTATTTGTAGTAGTTGCTATATATTTTGTGTAAATCAAATAAATGGAGAAGTTGCAACATGGCTTAAATTGATGCTTGTCTCTTTAGCATGCTATATCTAGGGGCATAAGTTACGACAATATTAGAGACGCTGCAATCTATTGGAGTTATGCATAGTTTTGTTGCAATCTGTTGGAGTTATGCATAGTTTTGTTTAGGCAGGGTTATACCCTTCCATAAATTATTATGTAGCTTATAGATAGGAAAAGTAACCAGTATTAGCTAGATGATAGTGACTAGAGAGCAATAATATAAGTTGATGCATCCTTTGCTTGTGTTAATTAGTTAGGCCGATAAGCTAACTAATGGTATTTCAAAAAAACCCTAGAAAATTCGCCATTCTTAAGGTACCTATCCTTATCAAGGCGGTCCAAAAGTGTTAAAAAAAAAAAAACTCCCATTACACAATCACCCGCTCTCAAGTATGCATGCATGCATGTATCCATACATACATACATACATATATACAAACATATAAAGGGTAAATTACAAGTACTTTTTATTGGGCCTAGTTATTTCATCATATTCTAGTAATTTTGACATCATAATTTTATCATTTTCAAATAGATGTTTGCAAATATAGCAAAAAAAAAAAAAAGATGTTTACAAGAAATAGATTCCGATGAAAAACTGACAGTCTTACTCATAAATAAACCAATAAAAAATTATACAGATAAGTTGCAAATACAAATATGATACAGATAAAAATCAAACAATTCAAACAAACCCTCAATTTGTTTATGATTGTGGTTAGATTTTTAAATTTTAAATTGCTACTTTTACCCAATACTTTAAAGGTCTATAATTTGATACCAAAGCCCATAACGACGATAATCAAATAAGAGATTAGGATTTTTATTCAATTTAGTCCCACAAATTTTTGCAAACTAAACACCCCCTTAGTGTTGTGTTTGAGATTGTAGGAATAAGTTGAAGTTTTTTTTTTTTTTGTTGAAATTTAAAAGTTATGGTTAAAAGTATGGTGTAAATGAATTAAACTGGTTTACAAACTATTCAAGTTTAGCTTCACTTTTATTCGAGTTTGATTCAAAACTTATTGAGCTTGAGCTCCATGATGTTTAACTCAATAAGTTCACGAGTCTAATCGAACTCAATTGAATATCAATATTGATCAAGTTTAAGTCACATTTAAACATTAATATTATTATAACTTTAATTAAAAACATTTTTTAATAAATCAAATTTAAATGAATTTGATTGAGTCGAGCTCAAGTTTGTGTGTTGTCGCTTCAAGACAAGCTTGAGTTTAGCCTTTTAAATTTGGTTGAGTTTGAGACGGTTAGAATATGAGATTTTTAGTGGAATTTGAACTCAAACTCAGTGTGTACTACTTTGACTCTACTCAATTGTGGTCCTAGTGATATAAGAATAGTAGTAATAATAATAATGAACGGATGAGAAGGACATATAAAACCCCTTGGAAAGAGACAAAACCACATTCATTATTGAAACCCTTTTTCCGCTCTCTCCCAAACATCATCCCAAGAATCCAATGATGAGCACAATAACCAGCACACTTAGATTGGTTTAATTATGGTATTAGTTATACGTTAATAATTAGCTCTTTGTTTCTTTCAAACGTCTTATTCACAAGGCTCCCATATAACAAACGGACATAACGACACCCAAACGGAGTACCTCACGAGGATTGATTTCTATATATATGGGTGGATAGCAAGCCATGTGATCACCGCCACATAATATATATACAGATATATATATGCCCATATTATTATGAACATAGCTTTTAATTAACTCGTATTTTATGGAAAATTCAATAACGCTGAAGTAATTGCAAAATAAAAACAGAACATGAGTCTTTCAAGCAAATTTATATATAATTGATATTATAAAAGAAAAATCAAAACTCATTTGCATATATAGGTCATTGAGACAATATATAGAATCTTAAAGGGATAATGTCACAAATAGTATCTGAATTTTAGTAAAATATGTAATTAGATGCATTAATTTTAAAATTAATTAATTTAGTGCATAAAAGAACTTAATAGAGATACTATTAGCGTGTACGAAAAGTTCTTTTAAATACCAAATTAATCAATTTTAAAGTCCATGTATTAAATTGATTAATTTTAAAGTTCATGTAGTCAATTGCATATTTTGTCAAAATTCATTATGTCATTATTTATGACATTAACCCAACCTTAAATAATAATAATAATAATAATAATAATAATAATAATATAGTAATAATAATAATAGCATCAATATAGTAATAATGATAATATGCATACATAGTAATAAAATTAAAAAAAAAAAATTTACTAGCCTTGGCCTACTTGGGTATACTGATTTTGTATCATTTTTGCATCATTTTCAAACCAAACTGAAATTAAACAGATATCGATGAAAAACTAACAGTTTTACTCATAAACTGACCAATCCAAATTGATACTGAACCGATACTGATTTGATTCCAGTAAGTTACTGATATAGATTCGATATAGATAAAAATCTAATAATTCAAATACGCCTAAGTAGCTTGGATACGCTTCTATTATGAGAACCCTACGCACCACGTTTTATATACAATTTTGTTAGCATGATTACTCTCCTCGTTTCTTAAAAAAATAATAAATAAAGGACAAAATGGCCCACTGTGTTTATCGATGAATTCTGAAATTTACATTTACTAAGCACTTTTCACCACATAGAATAACGCTTGTTGATGCATTCCAGAGAGGACAAGCCATGGTTGACCAGCCAGGACCATAAATAAAACCACCGGTTGGTCGATAGAGATCTCCGCCGGGACGAGGATGTGGCAGATAGGGTTACGGACCATTGATTCCGTCATAAATCAATATGTAATTTGACGTTATTCCATGCGTGACTCCATCAAGAACTTGCTGATATGGTTTTGCTAAGGAGCTATTATGATGTGATGTTATGAATAATTTAGTAATCTGATACTAGGATGGGACCGTCCAGTCAATCATCTAACTGTTAAAATAAATATAATAATTGAAATATTAACTCTTTTAACTGATCAACCATGGTTGGGTAAGGTATGAGCTATTGAATAGAGATTATTAAATTTCTCCGTGAGTATATCTTTCTAAGTTTATTGTTTCTTTTTTTTAAGGAAGAAAGGAAGAAAATCTACCGTACTTTTTTGTGCTCTTCCACTATTATTTATATTTTACATGTTGCACCGTTCCCTTTATAAATTTTCGTTCACACAATCCTACATTAACTTGGCATTGGAGCTTACCTACACTGTTCTCTTTATTGCTACCCTTATTGTCACTTTTGAAACCTAATTTTACCCTCTTTTTCCTGGACTACAATTTTTCTTTTGGATTCTTCAAAATATCCAATATCTCCAACTGCATGAGCAGATAATATGGGAAAATGCTATGACTAAGTTAGTTGCAATTAAGTGCCGACTTGAGAGCTATCAATATTGCTTCAATGCCTTTAAAGCAATTAAATTGCTTCTTGTCAAGAAAAAAACATGCAAATAAGGGAAAATGTTATGACTAGGTTAGTTGCAATTCAGTGCCAACTTATAGAGCTATCAACATTGCTTTAACGCCTTTAAAGCAATTAAGTTGCATGTTGTAAAGGAAAAAAACATGTAAGTAAGTCTTGTAGAATTGATTATAGTGTTATTGCCAATTGGTTTCGTAATTAAGCATGTTAGATTTAATGACTAAGAAAATAATGAGGAGTGCAAAACCCCTTAAGTTGAGTTAGAGCATGAATACACATAGAGTAGTTCATTTTAGCTATATTTTATCTGAAGCAGTTTGTTAGTGTTTTGATTTAGTCTTTACATAAAATTAGGATCTAGGGTGGAGGGGGCAACGGGCCCCAGCCCCTTAGACTTGGAAAAAATTAATTTTTAAAGTTTTTTTTTAAAGATTATATGTCGTATGATTATTATAAAATGAAAATTAATAATATAAAACTAAAATGGTTTAGTGACTAAGTTCTACTTTTACATCCAAAAGAGTATTTCTATTTTTACTTTTTCAATATGCATTTATTACACTAGCTTCTCTATCCCTCTCTCTCTCTCTCTCTCTCTCTATATATATATATATGTATGTTTGTTTTTAACTTTTTTCCTTTATTATAACTAATAACTAGGGTTGGCAAAAAAGCTTACCAAACCGAATTGAACAAAATATGGTTTTTTTCAACAATTTGGTTTCAACATTTTCCAATGCGAACAAATCCGTAAATTTATAGTTGGATTAGAAGGATAAACAAAACCAATCTTTAAAACCGAACCAAATTGTTTTAGAGAAATATGGAATAATATTTTACTTCTAACTATAATTTTTTACATGATGATTGATTAAAGGTCATGTATTTCTTATAATTTCATTTGATATTTATTATTTAGTGAAATTGATTAAAATTAACTTGTATATGTTTAAATTTGTTTTTTAGGCTCATGTCATATATTCTTTTGATGATGACGTACTATTTTTTTGATGGTTTTAACTTTTTAAATTATGAAATTTATTTATTTAGTTATAAACTCCTATTATGTGTTAATTACTCTATGTATTTTGTTAGCATATCACTTTTATTCGTTGATGACTTTTGTTAATAGATGATTTTTTATTTTAGCCAAATTTACTAATGGGTGATTGACATGATGGTCATGTTAAAAATTATAAATTATGACTTGCTATGTATTAGTTAGAGAATGTATTTTATTGGTAATTGATTTTATGAAGGACTATATATTAAAAGTATGATGGATTTATAAAATATTTTATTGTGGTTTGTAATAATAATTTTTTAAAGTGATATAAATATTTAAATATCCATAAAAATATAAAAAAAAAACTAGAATAAAGAAAATTTTTAATTAAAATATTGATTTAATCTGTGTTGGTCCCGAAAAGATAACTGAGAGGGGGGGGGGGGGTGGTGGGTGGGGCGGGGGTAGTGGATTGGTTATAAAAATTTATTTTTCAAAAGTGATTCAAGACCTTCACACTTCGAAACCTTCTGCTTAACTCTCTCATAAGAAAAATATGAATGATTTACTCTCTGATTAACCTTCTAAGCATATATCACACATATAAAACACAAATAACAAATCACGAAATTAAAGAGAGATAAGGAGAAGAAAGTGCAAATCGATATATAGAGGTTCCGCCTCGAGCATCAATCCTCTCTTCCATCTCCAAGCCAGGTCCCGGTACTCCTCACCGGTTGTGTTCCACTATCCAATCAAATCAATAAAAGTTACAAGAAGTTCTTACCAATCCTTTGGCTACAATTTACTTAACTTGATTCTCTCAATCAATCAATCAACTGAGCCTACTTGTAACTCTCAACTCACACTTAAAATTATAAGATCAAATCAAGAGGAATAAAAATTAAATTTCCTCAAGCCTATTTGCTCAAATGAACAGTAATAATAGAATATGACAATTTCTCTCGTAAGAAGACTTTGATCACTGTAGCAAATTGAGTATCATGTTATTGTTCCTCTGCTGTTCTGTCTTTCTGTTTTTCTTTTTATTCTAATAACTCTAACGGCTAGAAGAGCGAAAGGATGAACTCGTCCCAGATTTTCATGCGTGTAATCCTCGAAATATCAGCTCACGTTTATCTATCTGTTGACTTACTTTGATTTTTGAACTCTTGAGATATTGTCCGAAATTCCAACTTCAGAAGATAAATCAAATAACCAACAGCTTGTATGTTTATCTTATACTGAAAAATCGGACTTGGATTTATCCTTCGTTGCATAGCTTCAACGTCTAGTACTGTTCATGTTTTATCAAGCTTCCACGTTCTTCGTATGACTCAAGAAATCTTTGGACACATTCCATAAAAATCTGAATTGTATTTTGTAAACACTTCATATTATGCACACTAACTTTCTCCTCAAATGTAATTAGTTTGTATAATTTGAATTTCACTTCTAGGCCATATGAACTTCAACTGTGTGTTCATGGACTCCAAAACAAACATTAATTTGAATTTTAATCCCTATGGATTTTGAACCAACTTTGTGGAACACATTGAGCATAATACCCAAATTATACTCAACATTGGAGCTAGGTCTTCATAAATTAAATCTGAATTGAAAAACACATGATTCTCATAGAGTTTATAAACCTTCTGACGTTCCCTCTGATGACTAAAAAAAAATGTCCTGCTATTCTCATTGGAACCTTCTGAGTAACCTTCTGATGAATAAATGTTTCATTGTCTAACTTTCTGATATACTTTCTGATATAGTTTTACATTATTAATATCTAATGCTGCACACTTAAACAAAATCTGTGAGAAATCATTTAAGTCTTTTTGTTATCATCAAAATCATCTTTTGAGATAAATTAACATTCTCCCCCTTTTTGATGATAACAAAGCCCCATGTGAACAAAATAAGAAATATTTTTGTTGAATCATATAATTGTCATGATTTCTGCTTATATGTGATAATGTAGCAGCATCAAACATCTCCTTACATCTCCATCAATCACGCATACATGATTTTAACAGTAACAGCAATACAACAATCACATAATAGTATTTTGTTATCTTCTTCTCCCCTTTTTGTTAGCATAAAAAAAGATATATACTAGAAAATGCATAGCAATTGAACTTTAAGGATTCAAGTTCTTACAGACCAAAATAAAAAGAGTCTTTAGAAAATAAAAAAGAAACAACAACAGAAAATTCATTGGTCTTTCTGATATGTAATGAAATAACCAAATTTTTTGAGCTTTCTTCTTTCTTCTTTGACGAAAGATTTGGCGAGCTGGTGGAATTGGTGTAGAAACCATGTTATGCAGGTGAAGAAAAGTAAGAACAGAGGTGATTACTTCAACTTCAGATGGTTGATATGATGAAGGAGATTTTGTTGGTTGTATGTATGGAACGATAGACAAATCGGACATTTGAACCACTATTGGATCAAAGACAGAAACTGTAGGTACGTCTTGTTTTGTTGCATCGACGTGTTGATTAGGAGTAGAGGGTATATCTTGAGTTGAGACATCTTCTTGCACATGATAGGGCTGGTGATCAAAATGTTTAGAAGATGGAAATTGATTTGATGTTGGAGGATGATGAGATGTTGAAGGAATATTCTCATGACCAAAGTTAAATTCCTTAAGAGAATCAAGGATAGATTATATCAAGGGTTTCTTGATTGATTGTAAATGTTGATCAACAAGATTTTCTACAACCATTCGAAAAGAAGAACGAGAGGTTTCACCACTTGGATCACGAGGAGGCACAGGTTCTGACTCACTCTCTGAGTCACTCTCATTTGCTTTTCCTCCACCCTCTTTAATCTCAAATTTACTCCCTGTTCTAAGATGATGTTTTCGTGTCTCCTTTGCAGCCATTTTCTCTTTTCCTTTGTTCTTTGAGGACTTCTTTGTCTTTCTCTGCCTCATTACCTTCTGAGGAACTCTCTACTAGCATAACTAGCTCCCTCTCAGCTATTGCTTTGATCTTTTTCCAATCAAATCCAACTTTACTAAACTTGGGATGTATGTACCAAGACCCATTTTTAGAAAACCAGAAATAATCCATAACTTGTATTCCCATCTTTTTCAAATTTGTTTCTCCTATTTTCTTTAGAGAAATAGGTACTTTAGGAGTTTTGGGAAGATGAATTTTCTTGAAAGTAAATAATTTCATCAACAACTTGCCATATGGTTTGTTGTTCCTAGTTCTCCATATGTGTCTTAGAATCATAATAGCCATATCAAGACTCACATTTTTCTTCATGGCTAAAATCACTACTGCTTCCTCTATTGAAATTGTTGTCGAACTGCCATTCTTGGGTAGAAGGCAATCAATTACAACTTTGTGAAGTAAGTGTACCACCAACTCAAATTCGGTAGCAAATATATCTTTTTCTACAAAATTTCCTACTCTATCATTCAGTTCCTTATACAATGATTTCCTATCTTATTGTAAAATCCTTTTGTCATCTTTTTGGTTTTCATATGAAAAGACGCAATTAAATCTTTCCTATTAAGTGTAAAAACCTTTCCAGCCACTTTTGTTCTTAATTTTGAGTCCTCTAATTCTTCTAGATGATCATAAAAATCTTGGATTAACAGACCATCAACTATTCCAAAAATGTTACAAAGACATTGACATCCTATACGATTCAACCAATCTTCCCAAAAAAAGCCATTGTCTTTAAAAAATTTAAGATCGACATAAGCACATTCAAGAATCTTACTTGATGTGGTTTTCTGCCTTTTAGCTAGAGGAGACTTCTTTGTGGATCTGTGAGTTGATTTCCGTTTCCTTCATGGTTGAGGAGCAAAATGAACAAGGTCTGTACTACTCTCTGAGAGGGTTTCTAAGGATGCGATTAGTTCCTCTGAAGATGATTCTTTATCCTTGGTTGTCTTAGCTTGTTTTTGTTTCTTGGAACCCTTATCATGTTGAACCTTTGAGCGTTTTTCTTGAAGATTTCCATCTTTTGTTAGGGTTCCGAGAGTTTCTTCCAAATCAGAAGGATCATCTTCCACGGTTATAGTTCCTTCTATAGGTTTAGATTTAAAGCCTTTTGATGCTAATCAAAAGGATTTTCTTGAAGACATTTTGTTAAATTTTGAATTTTCGAAGAGATTGAGATGATCAAGATCAGAGAGAAGAAAAAGTTCTGATTTTTGTGATCAGAGAGAAGAGTGTTAGGAAGATAGACATTTGGAATGGAATAAATGCCACCAACTGCATGTTTCCAAGAAAATTACCGCCATTTTTAAAATTATTATTATTATTATTTATTTTATTTTTAAATTTCATTTAAATTTAAACTTTGAAATTTAATTTTGACTTTAAAGAAATTAATTAAAAAGGATTACATATACCAATTTCATTTATTAAAAATTCAAATCTCATCTTATCCAAAGGTTTAGTAAATATATCAGCATATTGATTTTCAGTAGAAACAAATTCTATGTTAATATTCCCATTATTTACATGATCCCTTATAAAAAGATGTCTAATTTCTATATGTTTAGTCCTAGAATGATCCATTGGATTTTTTGTTAAATTTATTGCACTTGTATTATCACATTTAATTGAGATGTTTTTATATTTTAATCCAAAATCTTGTAATTGTTGTTTTATCCAAAGAATTTGTGCACAACAATTTCCAATTGAGACATATTCAGCTTCTACTGTAGATAAAGCAACTGAATTCTGTTTCTTTGAAGACCAAGAAATTAGTTTGTTTCCTAAGAATTGACAAGTACCAGAAGTACTTTTTCTATCAACCTTGCATCCTGCATAATCAGCATCTGAATATCCTATTAATTCGAAATTTTCATTTTTAGGATACCAAATTCCTAATTTTGCAGTACTAGCAATGTACTTGAAAATTCTTTTAACAGCTTTTAAATGTTTTTCAGTTGGACTACTTTGAAATCTTGCACAAATACATATAGAAAACAGTATATCTGGTCTAGATGCAGTCAAGTACAAAAGAGATCCAATTAAACTTCTATATAATTTTTCATTAATTTTCTTACCTTGAGAATCAACATCTAACCTTATAGATGAGCTCATTGGTGTAGTAGCTTCTTTTGAGTTCTCAAATCCAAACTTTTTCATAATTTGTTTGGTATACTTCTCTTGATGAATGAAAATTCCATCCTCTGATTGTTTGATTTGTAATCCCAAAAAAAAATTTAGTTCTCCCATCATGGACATTTCAAATTCAGCCTGCATGAGCTTTGCAAATTCTTGACAATATTATTCATTAGTGGATCCAAATATTATGTCATCAACATATATTTGTACAACAATTATATCATCATTATAATATTTTAAAAATAAGGTTGTGTCAATCGTACCTCTTTGATATCCACTTGATATGAAATATTCACTAAGTCTCTCATACCAAGCTCTTGGTGCTTGTTTCAGACCATACAAAGCTTTTCTTAATTTAAAGACATGATCAAGCTTAAATGTATCCTCAAATCCAGGTGGTTGTTCAACATACACTTCTTCTTTAATATAACCATTTAAAAATGCACTTTTTACATCGATTTGAAACAATTTAAAATTTTTATAACATGCATAAGCTATTAATAATCTTATAGCTTCCAATCTAGCAATTGGTGCATAAGTTTCATCATAATCTATTCCTTCTTCTTGACAATATCCCTTAGCTACAAGCCTTGCTTTATTTCTAACAATTTTACCATTTTCATCTAATTTATTTTTATAAACCCATTTTGTTCCTATGATTGATTTGTCTTGAGGTCTAGGAACTAAGTTCCAAACATTATTTCTTTGAAATTGATTCAATTCTTCATGCATAGCATTTATCTAATTTTCGTCATTTAATGCTTCATCTATGTTACTTGGTTCTATTTCAGATATTAAAGCAAAGTGATTTTCAAGCTCTTGTAATTTAGATCTAGTTCTAGTTCTAGTTCCACATTCTATATCACCAATGATTAAGCTAGGTGGATGTGAAGATTTATATTTCTATGCTTTTGAACTTTCAGGATTGCTAATGTTTAGATCTATGTTACCTTCTGCCTTACCTTCTGTCTTAGCAGATCCTTGTGAACTTTCGGTATTATGATTAATATTCATACTAGCTATATCAATCTTCTTCTCCCTGCTCTTTACACCCCACTCACCAGATTTCTCACTCATATTATTAACTTTATTTTCAGGAGCTAGCATATCATCGTCATCAAAATCATCTTTTACATCAATAAAACGTACATTAATAAATTCTTCAACTATTTTTGTTGTTTTGTTAAAAACATGATATGCTTTACTATGTTGTGAATATCCAAGAAAATTGCTTCATTTGATCTTTCATCAAATTTTCCAAGATTATGTGCATTCTTTTTCACAAAATATGTACAACCAAATACATGAAAGTATGAAACAGTTGGTTTTCTACCACGAAATAATTCATAGGATGTTTTTGTGGTGTGAGGTCTAATATATACTCTATTCATGATATAACAAGCAGTTGCAACAGGTTCAGCCCAAAAATATTCAGCTTTTCCACTTTCATTCAACATAGAACGTGTCATTTCTTGTATTGTCCTATTTTTTCTTTCAACTACCCTATTCTGTTGAGGTGTCTATGGTGCAGAAAAATTATGATTTATTCCATGTTCTTCACAAAATGAAATAAATGATGAATTATCAAACCCTGTACCATGATCAGTTCTTAAAGAAATAATGGAAAAACCTTTTTCATTTTGTATTTGTTTAACAAATTTTTGAAAAATTTCAAAAGTTTTTATTTATGCTTTAAAAAGAATACCCATGTATATCTTGAAAAGTCATCAACTATTACAAGACCATATTTGCTTCCTCCTAGACTTAGTGTTCTAGTAGGTCCAAATAAGTCAAGATGTAAAAGTTCAAGAGGTCTTTTAGTTAACATCAAATTTATACTTTTGTGTGAAATAGAGACCATTTTATTCTTTAAACAAGTTGAACATTTAACATCATGCTTTATACTGATTTTGGGTAACCAACAACAATATTCCTTTTAGATAACTTTTCCAAGTGATTAAAATTCACATGACCTAGTTTTTTGTGCCATACATAAATGCTATCATTCATAGTCAAAAAGCAACATTCAACATTCATATCAGATGGTGTAATTAGATATACATTTCTTTTTCTAAATCCTTCAAATAATTTAATTCCATTAGAATTATATGCAAAACATTTGTTTTTCTCAAAATTCATTTGATAGCCTTTATCACATAATTGACTTATGCTTAAAAGATTATGCTTTAATCCTTTGACCAAAGAAACATTTTCAATCATGTATGGGGGATAACCAATTGTACCTGTTCCAATTATTTTACCACGACTGTCATCACCAAATCTCACATACCCTTTTTCTTTCCATATTATGCTAGTGAACAAGGAAGGATCTCTAGTCATATGGTCTAAACATCCACTGTCCAAATACCATGTTACTTTTATTTTTGCTCCTTGTTCCTACAAATAAAAACAAGGTGATCAAACCTTTTTAGGAACCCAAACAAACTTGGGTCCTTGATAAGTCAAGCTCGTCTTATCTTGTTTCTTAACTTGATGTGTATTGAGCTTGTTTCTTTTGTAGAAACAATATTTTTCAATATGACCTATTTTATTACAAAATGAACATGCATATGGCTGTTTATGAAACCTTTGATTTCCTTTTTTATAATTATTTTGTGTTGGATAATCACTATATGCATACTTGTACCTTTTGACATACCTTTTGATAGGATAACTTGGTTGAACATACCTTCTGATGTACCTTTTGTTGTTATTGTTCTTGCGGTTCCCATTTTGAACAGTTGCTTGGTTTTTTCCAGTTCTATTTTCTTTAACAAAAATTGTCTTTTTCAAATTATTTGATGAACTCCCAGATTCATATCCTAATCCGTGTTTTATAAAGGAAGGCATATGACTACTAATTAACATATTCAACTTTTTATCACTTTCGTTAAATTTATTAAACGTATTCTTGATGGACTGTGATAGATCTTCGACTCTACCTTTTAGATCCTTGATTTCGGTTTTCAAAACTTCATTTTCTTTCTTTAAACCATTGGTTTTGACAAATAATTTCTCATTGTCATTTTTCAAAATATCGTTTTCATCAATAAGTAGTTTGTTGGTTTGTCGTAAAACATCCTTCTCGTTCTTGAGAGCTTTGTTTTCAACTTCTAGTTTCGTTATTTTCAAATCTGCTTTCTTAAGTGCCTTAAGTAGTTTTTTCATTTCAGAATACATATCATTTTCACTAATCTCTTCATCGGAATCAGAATGTACCTCAGACGCTGCCATTAAGCACAAATTTGCTTCCTCTTCATTGTCACTTGTATCCTCTGATTCACTCTCTGATGCATCGAGATCACTCCACGTCGCCATCATAGCACGGCTTTTCTTCTTGAATTTCTTCATTTTCTTTTTCAAGATTAGGCACTCGTACTTGATATAGCCTGGTTGTTTACATTCACAACACACGATCTCCTTTCTTTCTTTCTTTTCCTACTTTTCTTTATAATTCCTTCCTACACTAAGTTTGTTAGTTTTATTGAAATTGTTATATTTCTTACCTTTAAAGAACATGGTTAATCTTCTTGCAAGCATGCCGACGCTCTCTTCAATGTTGTCATCATCAGAGTCAGTTTCATCACTTATGGCTTTTCTTGCTTTGAATGCTATTGCCCTTGAACTTCCTTTAGCTTCGTCAGTTGTGTTAATGTGTGACTCATAAGCTAGTAATTTCTCCCTTAGTTGACTGAGAGTTAACTTGTTTAGGTCTTGGGCTTCTTCAATTGCTGTCTTTTTAGCATCCCATGACTTTGGCAATATTTTGAGTATCTTCCTGACTAAATCAGAATCATCCATTTTCTTTCCAAGAGAGGTCAGTTCATTTGTCACAGCAGTAAAACGATTAAAAGCTTCTTTTATTTTCTCATCAGGTTTAATTTTGAATAATTCATATTATTGTAACAAGGAATTAATCTTTGTTTGCTTAATAGTATTAGTTCCTTCATACGTTTTGGACAAGGTATCCCAAATGTCTTTTGCAGTTTCATAAGAAGAAATTAAATAAAATTCAGAATGAGCTATTGTGGTGAGTAAGAGATTCTTAGCCTTATTATTCTTCTCAATGAGCTTTAGTTCCTCATCAGTGAAGTTGGCATCATCAGTTAAAGTCACTTGTGTGTCTCTAAAAGCAATTACCTACCAAGAGCCATAGTCATTAGTTTTTATATAAGTAGACATGCGCATTTTCCAATATAGATAATTTGTTCCATCAAAATATGGAGCTCGTTGTTAATATATTTCAGCCATTTGAAAAGATCACTCAAGTAAAGTATATGAACACTGCTCTGATACCAATTGTTGGTCCCGAAAAGATAACCAAGAGGGGGGTGAATTGGTTATAAAAATTTATTTTTCAAAATTTTAAAAAATTTCACACCACTTGATTATTCAACTAAAATGGCTTTAAAACTTTCTTAAAACAATAATCTTAACAAATAAAATCTTTAAATAAAAATCGGATCAAAAGTGATTCAAGAGTTTCATACTTCAAAACCTTCTGCTTAACTCTCTCAGTAAGAAAAATATGAATGATTTACTCTCTAATTAACCTTCTGAGCATATATCACACATATAAACACAAACAACAAATCACGAAATTAAAGAGAGATAAGGAGAAGAAAGTGCAAATCGATATATAGAGGTTCCGCCTCGAGTGTCAATCCTCTCTTCCATCTCCAAGCCAGGGTCCCGGTACTCCTCACCGGTTGTGTTCCACTATCCAATCAAATCAATAAAAGTTACAAGAAGTTCTTGCCAATCCTTTGGCTACAATTCACTTAGCCTGATTCTCTCAATCAATCAATCAACTAAGCCTACTTGTAACTCTCAACTCACACTTAAAATTATAAGATCAAATCAAGAGGAATAAAAATTAAATTTCCTCCAAGCTATTTGCTCAAATGAATAGTAACAATAGAATACGATAATTTCTCTCGTAAGAAGGCTTTGATCACTGTAGCAAATTGAGTATCACATTGTTGTTCCTCTGCTGTTCTATCTTTCTGTTTTTCTTTTTATTCTAATAACTCTAATGGCTAAAAGAGCGAATGGATGAACTCGTCCCAGATTTTCATGCGTGTAATCCTCGAAATATCAGCTCATGTTTATCTATCTGTTGACTTACTTTGATTTTTAAACTCTTGAGATATTGTCTGAAATTCCAGCTTCAGAAGCTAAATCAAATAACCAACAGCTTGTATGTTTATCTTATACTGAAAAATCGGACTTGGATTTATCCTTCGTTGCACAGCTTCAACGTCTGGTACTGTTCATGCTTTATCAAGCTTCCACGTTCTTCGTATGACTCAAGAAATCTTTGGACACATTCCATAAAAATCTGAATTGTATTTTGTAAACACTTCATATTATGCACACTAACTTTCTCCTCAAATGTAATTAGTTTATATAATTTGAATTTCACTTCTAAGCCGTATGAACTTCAACTGTGTGTTCATGGACTAAAACAAACATTAATTTGAATTTTAATCCCTGTGAATTTTGAACCAACTTTGTGGAACACATTAAGCATAATACCCAAATTATACTTAACATTAGAGCTAGGTCTTCATAAAGTAAATTTGAATTGAAAAACACATGATTCTCATAGAGTTTATAAACCTTCTGACGTTCCCTCTGATGACTAAAAAAAATGTCTTGCTATTCTCATTGGAACCTTCTGAGTAACCTTCTGATGAATAAATGTTTCATTGTCTAACTTTTGATATACTTTCTAATATAGTTTTACATTATTAATATCTAATGCTGCACACTTAAACAAAATATGTGAGAATCATTTAAGTCTTTTTGTTATCATCAAAATCATCTTTCGAGAGAAATTAACAATTGTAATCTAAATTGAACTAACCGTTATTTGATGGTTTGAAAAATTTCTAATCCCAACCAAATTGTCACTTAATGGCTTGGTTTAAGTTGGAAAAAAAATAAAACGGTAAATTATGGTTTAGTTTGGTTTTAGTGAAAATCAAATCTACCTATCATGCCCACTCCTACTAATAATATTAAATTCTTTTATTATAAAATTATCTAACGAAATAAATGCTTGTTAATAACTGTTGCACCAGCTAATTTTTACTGGTAGAGATGGCTCCTGCAAAAAAAAAAAAAAATGATTAGAGGGGGTATCGGAGGATTACCTGGTGCAGCCACTCCGATGCTTAAATGAGTCCGTGGGTAAATATGGTATGTATATGATAAGATAGGAAAACTTTCCTCTCCCCCTCTTATTCGAGAAAGAATGGGGTATTTATAGTGTTTAGGATCATACCAGGGTAGATCTCTTCATGGCAACTGACCTGGTACCCAAGCTAATGGGGATGTCCAAGCTAAGGAGCTAGGACTCCACAGAGTGTGGTCAAGCTGATTATATCTCCCCTGGTCATGGGGTATGACGGGAGTGCTTACTTCACTTGGAGATTATGAGGTCGTAAAGCCCAGCTCGTTGGGTAGCTGTATGTGACCTCAGCTAACCCTTTTCAAGGTGAGGGTTTCTAGGGGGATCTCGTGTCATTTCCCCTAATGAGGCCTTAGGTCTTCCTACTCTTCTAGAGGTTGAGATGTCGTAGGTAATGGGTTGTTTTTAGGTCTGTTAGTGTTCTTAAGCCTCGAACCCCAAGAGACCAAGTGGATTGATGGCTACATTCCACTGTCAATATTTGTCCTCCTACTCTCATTGTAGAAGAACAAAGAGAGTGCATAGTCCATAAGGTCATTCGCTCGGGGTAGCTACTACCTATCCTGGCGAGTTGCATCTTTCCTTCGAGTTGCATTCCCTATGTCACTAGCATTTTATGGTGGGGATTACTTAACTTTGTGCTAAATCCCTCATCATATATATTATATTTGATATTTGCTGTAGCCAAAATTGTGCAGTTTCTCGAGAGGCCTAGGCAATTGATCTTTTTAAGATGATTAAATTAAACTAACTTATCTAACTAATTATCTATATGAATGCAATGAGCTTTTCAAGAGAGGGATATGGTGAAAAGTGTGGGAAGAGCATAATCCACTTTAAACTATTGCCAATCAACTTGAACTCATGTTATAATGATAATTGGATTCATGAATATTCATAAGAAATTATCAAGATTTTAAAACAAAGTTTGAAAACCTTTTAAACCACAAAACAATTCAATAACTTCCGTTAAATAAATCACTAGTGGAATCAAAATTACAATTATAAATCTCCCGATTCTATAATTGACTAATACTTTATATTAAAATCTCCTAATTCCTTAGTGAGAAATCAACATAAAACATTGCATTAATATTCATGGACAATTTCTAAACTAGATTAAACTACGCCGCTTCCGCAATTGCAATTTAATCTCAATTTATGAATTCATGTGAACACTAATTTCCCTTCCGAGTTATTAGAATTCTTATACACCAAAACATGATGAATAATCAAAATTCAATATGAATATTTCATGATTCTAATTATCTCATAACATGGATTCAAAAATCATTTTAGCATTTTAGAGCTTCATCAACTTCCCACAAAAAGGGTTTAGCTACTCATGAATGATGATTCAACAATCAAATAAGAAATTGAAAATGATTTCATTATGATCAGAATATTCACGTAAATGAATTGCATAAAAAGAATAAGAGTAGAAATCACCAATTTAAAATACTAAAGCTTCACTTGCAAATCTTGTATAACTTCAAATATCTCTTCAAAAATCTCTTAATGAAATGCCTATTCTAAATATTCTAGAGCTACTTGTAATGTGGAATAGATGATTGGAGTATTGGATACTTGGATGATTCTGAAAGTGAGGAGAAGACCCCCTATTTATAGGAAAAATTTCGTGCAAAACATTTAATGAACTTTGCTGTTTCTCAATGTACGCCGGCCGTTATGGAATCTACGCCGGCGGCTTACAGGCGGCGTATCTTCAATTTGTCCTTTGCGCAGGCAGTGCACTGGCAGCCTTCAATATCAGTTACAATATAGGCCGCTTCTACACCGACCGCTTAGATGTAAATCTAGCCGGCGTATATAGTCAGAAATGAAGCGTTTGAGTTGATTTATAACGAACGCCATCATAAAGCTGGCAGCTTTGACACCGGCGTAGGCATTCAAACAGATGTGTTGCTTCATTTTCCTCCAAGCGTTTCATGTCTTCATGTCTCTTCAATTCTTCGATGTATACTGTCTCAAAGCCGGCGGCTTTCATGTCGGCTTATAATGTAACTCCTTCAAAGCTGGTGATGTTTTAGTTCTGGGCTGCCGGCCTTAATGTATGCTGGCTGCTTCATCTTCTACGTCGGCAGCTTTGAGGCGGCTTTGAATGTTGTTTAACTTGTGCTGGGCAAAGCTGGCTGTGCTGCAACGGCCTTGGATTTTACGCCGTCTAAAAGCTGGCGGCTTTGAATGGTGAATTGCCGGCCTTGACTTCAATTTTTCCTCTTTTCAATTCAAATTAACTTGTTTTGATTTCTTTATCCAAATTAGTCCTTGAAACATAAAATTTAATCAAAACAAATATCCATTCTAGCTCTTTTGATTATCAAGATTTGTATAAAATATAATCTTATCAAAAGCTCATAGTAATTATGAGTCCCAGGCATTTAATGGCTGCAATTGTGGACCATGATGTCACGACTTTAAGGCTTGCTCACACATCCCAAGGGCTTTGGGACTCTACGCCTTCCCTTATTCCTTTACAAATACCTGCTCCCCGTAAGCCTGTTCTGTTACAATTGCTCGTTATTCATACTTCATCAAGAGAGGGTTGTTATCTTAGATCCTTAGTGTTTTTTAGTGCTTCTTACTTCCTAGGATTTTAGTGATGTCTAGCTTAGGATATACCCCATCTTTCTCTTGATTCAAGCAATAGGGTCCAGAGAGTTACCGATGAGGCAATGAGAGTGGAGAAGGAGGCAAGCACTAGTTAGAAGGGGTTGAGCTCATGAGGTGACGTGAGCACTTCAGTTGGCGGTGAAGGTTCGTCAACATGAAGTAACAGGAGGAACTTAATGTGTGTCGGTGTATTGAGCTTGCTGAAGCAGTATATTAGATTCCTTTGGACAATTACACAAATGATGGTAAAGGAGGGATCTCATGGTACTCTGCATGATAGTGCGGTTGTTGGTAATGGTTCTCATGGAGTTCATAGCATACTTATAATGGTGGAGCTCAACAAGTTTCAGAGGAATGAGATGCATGGTTGTCTTAAGGATTGGGAAGACATGTTCCTTTCTTCCTTAAATCTAGTCTACTTGCTAGAAGGGCGGCCTTTTGCCCTATATGATAAAGCTTTTAGCTTTGTCCTATGGATGCCGTTCTCTCCATTCCAGAAAGGGCTTTTCAACCACCAACAACTTTCTCCTGCATAGTTGCTTCCAAACACCTAGCAATTATTGGTGGCCTTCGAAGCTTTGTGTTTTAGCCTTGATGTAACACCCATTCCAGTTTTTTTTTTGGAGATATTATTGCTCTAAGGGGTCCAAAAAGGGTAGTAGTACCTCATGAGGCGACCTAAGAGCTCATTTATGCTCTTTGGTGAATTTTCAAGCTCCAATGGTCGATACTGGAAGAAGAGATTCTAGAACATTTAGGGTAAGGAAAGCACCTAACACCAGTTTGATTTTTGGATAGACTGGTGTAAGCCTATTTGTAATATAATGTCGCCAAGGTTAAGGCCTCACAATGTTGATGCCTAATAGGTTATTGATGAGTTTATGAGCTCTTGAGTTAGGAACACCTAGACGTCAAGCTCATAGTGAAGAAATTCTTGAGTGAGAAGCCTATCGGTGATGGAGGTGTAGTTTAATTCTTTGCATGTGATCATAGCCTCTTTCTCTCTCCCCCATCACCTATCAAGTTGAGCTTTGAAGAGAGGATGTTATTAGGAGGGTTCAAAATTCCCAAGCTTTTGATCTCGACTAAGCAGGTGTTTTGTTCTTTATTATTGACTCTTTGTTATCTCTTTTCAGAGCTTAAGCTACTAGCAATGGACGTTAACACTATTCTTGCTGGTCTATCGAAGAAGCAAGAGAGGGCTCCAACCAAGAACAAGGCAGCTGGTGAGAAGCATACTATTGAGATCGAGCCATGGGTTTTTGAGGTTGGTGCTCTAACTATTGATTTGGATAGGCAAGAGGGAGGAAGGGAGGGAGGGAGGAGGGAGGAGGAGGGGGAGGGGTTTGAGGGGGGTAGGGGTGTGGGGGTGCTCTGTTGCTAAGGTTAGAGATGCTATTGTTGAGGTTGAAGGTATCGACCCTCATGCTCGCTTTGTGAGGCCCCTTATCGTACTCGATCTCCTGAGGAGCAGGGTACAACTCAACATTCCCCTGTACCAACTCGAGCTCACAGCATTTCATCCCCTACAGTGGAAGCTATTGGGAATAGTAATAGTGGCCCACGTAACAAGCTGTTGTTGGGGGTCGTAGTAGTTAGCTTAGGAGGAGAGTTCCTAACGGGCCTATTGACTTTATTAAAAGACGAGCTCTAAAGTGGAGTGATGTACCCATAGAGTAGCCTTCCTTTGAGGAGAAAGCTCGTGTCAAGGACCAAAGAGGTTAAGGACCTATTTTGGTCGACTTTCATCAGTAGACTTGGCCGTGGATTTTTCAGCATGAAGATGTATGAGGTGAGACTATTAATACCTTCACAAAGTTTATTTGCATTGTGGGTCGTCTCTTGGCTATTTAGACTCTCTTATTGTTTATTTTCAAGCTTTAGTGATGACTACTGAGGCTTTTAGGATGTTAAGGGGTAACCACAAAGCAGTATGACATGTTTCTTCTTTTTTTGAATTTCTAGTTGCTGCTGCTTGAGCTTAGTTCCTTTATTTTAGGGTCCTTAGGAGCTCGAAGCAATGAGGACAAGCTTCGAGAAGGAGTTTGCTAAGGTCAAGCAGAGTGAGATGAGGTATAAGAGTGAGCTTCTGGCTATAATAGATGAAATGAAAGGCTACAGTAGCAGATGGAGGATAAAGTCTTATGATATCAAGCCAACATGGTTAGAGGCAAAAAAAGAGGCTATTGTTCGCCGAAATTGTCACCACTAAATAAAAGGACAAGTGGATGAGTGTGAGGCAAGAGAGGATACCTTGCCACAATAGTTAAGTGATGCCTAATTAGGGTATGCGAGGTAGATATAGGAGCTTGAGCTCACCACTTTAGAGATTAATGAGCTGAGGGTGAGCGTTTAATCATCCAATTTGGAGCGGAAGAGCTTGAAGGTAAGATTATTTCTATTTTTTGTTATGTGGCGAATCATTATTGTTCGTATTTTGGCTTCATTATTTCCTTGTTGTTTAAGGCCTAATTAAAGGACTTAGAGAGTGTCAGTTTTTCTTAGGGGTGACCAAGCGGGTCTTGAGAGACCTCTTCGAAAGTGAGCAATGGAAGGAGGTCCAGGTTAAGCTTGTTTTTTATACAACCAAGCTAATAAGGAAAGAGTTGCTGAAAAGGTATCCAAACTTGGATCTTGGTTTTTTGGTTGAGCATTTAGGTGAGGCTTATGTGGATGCTTCTAAGACTGATGAGTGGAATGACAAAGAGGGAGATGGAAGAGGAAGTACTGGTGTTGTTCGGGCAGGCGAAGCTAAGGTTGCTGCTGTTGCTGAGGCTTAAGGAGTCAAATAAGGTGAAGTTGTTCCTACGATTGTGACTCAGGGACCCAACCAATAGATCCTGAGGTTGGTGGCTATGGATAATACAGTCATGGTCAAGCCCCAAGCTAAGGGCTGAGAGGATGGAGGAGGCGCAGGTTGAAGCAATCCTGTAGCTCCTTAGCCTATGACAAGTGAAGAGATTTTTGGTGATTGCAGGGCCAACTAATATCAGTTGTCTCCTTCCTTTGTTTTATGGGCTCTGCTGTCAGTTTACTCTATTTATTGGCCTGCCAGCTGCCTTTCCTACTTGTAATTTTTCTTCAAGTGGATGTACGATCTTTGGATAATGTATGAGTTTATTTTTCTTAGTTTTGTTTTTGTCCTCCTTTAGCATTTACAACTTTATTGTATCCTTGGTCGGGTCTTCACGAGCTTAACTTCGTTATCGTTGATCTCGCTTCCTTTAGCTTGCCCTTCTTTTGACCATGCTAGATTTGTTGTTTTGATACTAGGTTAACAATAGGTTATTGGTGCAACTATTCATAACAAATGTCATCATTCTGTAGGCGAGGCTGTGCATGCCAAAAAACTTTGCTTTCCAAGGTTCATGGATCCCAAGCCTAATCTAATGGCTGAGGTGAGCTATACTCGAGATCCTTGAGATTTGGTTGCATTAAATGACGATTCTAGTGTTTTTTTTTCCCTACCTATAAATATTGCTGGTTGGTGGAGTGTTTCTTGCGTGAACCAAACCAAGTCCAGTTCATTCACTTCCTTCCCTTTACTTTGAAAAGGTTTCTTTTTCGCCCTTTTGTTTATATGAGTCGAGTAAGTCATGAACTTTCTTTTAATTAACTTTCTTTGGGTCAAGAGGTCGAGCCTATGGAGGTCACAAATCATATGGTATCATTGGCACTCTGTGGTATCTATTTAAGGGGTCGAAAGCTCTATGGTTCCTGTTTATGTGGATCCGTCACCAAGGTTGTTTGGTGAGTTAAGCGTATTACTCAAGGGCCATTTCTCACTTATGCCTCGACTGCTTAATCTTGGGCTATGCTTCTCTTCCATGGTTTTAGGATTGAGCTCACCAAGGTCTATTACTTAGTGGAGAGGTCATGCTGGCTACAATGGTTTGTTTCAAGTAAGTAGGGACCCATCCCCTTTCAGGATGTTGCTCAAGGTTGAGGTCATTGTGGAAGGGCAATCCATCTCTTTCCCTAAATTCTTAGCTCCTTTCTTTTGGCCATTTAATGGTTAGTGGAGGTCGTTAGGGACATAGGGGCATGTTCTCCCCTTTAAGCCTGGTCTCTTAATGTCCTACTGGGCATTGGCTCATCATAGGGGATCGATTGTGCCTTTCTCTTCCTGGACGTGCTGAGTTTTTCTCCAATTGAGATTCATTGTTGTCCTTCAAGGTTGATGGATTAGCTTAGGCTCACATTTGTAAGGTCGAGGAGGAGAAGTTGTATGCAACATGAGCCCACATTTTCTAGTTGTGGTTGGTTGGGTATGGGAGGACTCCTCTAATTTGAGGTTTTTAAATTCTTTTCGACGTTTTCTAGCTTGAAGTTGTGTTTAGCCTAAATAAGTTTGTATTTGTGAACATTTCACTTTATATTCCTTGGCCAGTACGCCAGTCAAAGCTAATCTGGCTAAGATGCTAGTCAAAACTACTATAATGATCCTCTTCAAATTAATGAAATTGTTTGCAACTCATTTAACACTTGCTTTTATATAAATGGCATGGGCAATATTGTTTTCGCGACTTGAATCTCTTGTGTCGTTGTTGTTGTTTTTTTTCTCTTTTTAAGCGATATGAACCCTTAGGAGAGAGTTTCCTAATCTCATGAGAGTATTTACCCTTAAGAGAGAGTTACCCAAGCTCACAAGAGGAGTTATCCTTAAGAGGAAGTTACCTGAACTCACAAGGAGAGTTACCCTTGAGAGGGAGTTACATAAGCTCACGAGGGGAGTTACAATTTAGAGGGAATTACTTGAGTTCACGAAGGAAGTTACCTAAGCTCGTGAGGGGAGTTACCCCTATCGAATATTTTTTTTTTTTTTTTTTGCTATTGTATACATAAGGGAAAGATCTTGGAGATACATTTTTAACATAGAATCCTCATTTCATTTGTGATTTTTTCTTCTCATATTTACATTTTCTCACACTCTTACATGTTACCTTAATTATATTGATATATCATGTAACCAAATGAGGCCTTTAGAAAATTACATATTTCTTGTACAGCTAATATACTCCATGGCATGGATAGATATAACATGATCAAAAGTTGTTTAGAACAAGAAAGATATTGTGTATATACAAGCCATATATAGAAACAACTTTACAAAGTTTAGAAACTTAACATAAAAGTTTACATCTTTGCCTTCGTGGGCTTCACTAATGCATACATAACAAGAAATACAAAATATACTCTCCACTTCATTTAGAACTTAGAAATCCCAATTAAGTATCAATAGCCTAAAGCCAATCCAACACAGGTGACCTCCTTCATTGCTTTCATAGTTCTTGTGAAGCTGACAATCCTATGATAACCTTAACCAGATTCACTTGACTTATCAAAGCATTACCACAGAATCGAAATGTTAATACATGACATGAATACTGTGCTGATGCAAATATCATGTCATGTAATCCATGTCAGTTTAAGTTTAAAGGCCTAGTAAGCTTTATCTCATACTATTTAGCAGTCACTCTGATTTCAATTAACACTTTCAATATTAGAACTTATAATTCATTCATACAACACATAACATATAAGATTTCCTAATCCCATGCATTTGATCTATTCCAATTATATTTATACTATGTGCCATTACGTTACAATCACAAGCAATGTGAGAAAACTTAAGTTACTCACCCTTGCATTTTTCCTTATTCATCATAATCGATCAGCAAGTCTGAGTCTTGATTTAGGATTCCTATAAGATAGAAAAACTTATATTACTAACTATTTAATAAGGAAAAGAAGGAGTAAACAAGGTGTTGGAGCTATAGGAGACATATACATAAACCAAAGTCCATATGCACATAGCCACACCCTATATCAAGGAGTATATGGAGCAAGGCAAGGCACAAGGGCCACCCCACACCCCACACTATGCCTCTAATTAAAGGGGAGGGGATGTGTATTAATAGAGCTGGTGTATAGAGGCTACCACGCCCCTTACCTACACCCTACTAGGGGAAAAGCAAGGGGGAGGGGGGAGGGGATGGGGGTTATCAGCCCAAACGTGCATATAGGGGTTACTACGCCCCTTGCTATGCCTCATATGGGAAAACCAACAAAAAACACTTCTATACTCCAAAATTTTACACTTCTCCAATACTTGTAATGATCTTATCTACAACAAAAACACTCATGCACCATCATACATGATGCAAATCCATCCATTCCACCTTCATATAGCCCAACACAAGAATACATACATTACTACAGCCATACTCAACCACCTTTCCATTCAACCAACAAAGTCTAGTAACTTACTGGTTTTAGACTTAGATTATAAATTTGATCATATGACTTCACTTATCTAACTTCAAAACTTTTACCAACATTATTACTAATCTCAATTAATAAGAACATTACAATATTCTAGCACTTATAATACAAATTTGGTGAAGCAAAATTAATGAATAACTTAGTTGGTTAGTTCTTGACTTGATTCTGGTGATTGACGTAGCTTTTGGAAAATTTGAGAAGGAAATTTGATGAAGAAAAATGTTTTGTGGTGTGAAAATGGTGTCTATTTTAGAGGAGGAGTAGATTTTTGGCCAAAATTTGTCTTATAAACATTCAACTTTTTGATAAAGCAATCTTGACTTTTAAGGCATGTGCAAGAGTTATATTGTGTATTTGTGGTGCATGCTTGTTATGGTAAGCTAAATAGGCTTGAACTTGGTAGAATTTAGGCTTGGTTCTTGCAAGAATGGGCTTAACTTTTGTTACATATAACTTGGGCCTCAACAAGCATAAGAACCAACAATGTGAAATTAATGCGAAGTTTCATTAGCTTAGCTTATGGATTCATTTAAATAGAAATTTTCTCTTATGGAAACTACAATTATATTTCTCATAATTTAGAGATTATGTTTTGAAAATCCAAATTCCTAATAGTGCTTAAAAGTAAAATGATTGATAAACAATTTGAAATAGATCAAATTAAAATTGTTGGATTTTCTTATTTCGTTTAATTCACCGTATGCCTGTTATTATATTTAAATCTACCAATCATACCACTCACTTAACTTTTGTATTAAAACTTCATTGATTTTGAATTCTATTCTCTAATTTAACTTATTTAAAAGCTTAGGGGTTACACGTTTTACATACAAGTAAGCTGTAGCTATTCAAAGAATCTTCTCAAGTTGTTTACATTCCAAGTTTTGTGAATGAGCTCGCTATCTAGCGTATTGACCTCGTATGCTCCATTTCCCAGAACTTCCTTCACCCTTAATAGGGTTTTCTCGGTTTGAGGTAAGTTTTTCTCGGGCTTCTTCTAATCCCATTGCTTCTAACTTTCTACAAATGAGGTCTCCAAGGAGAAAGACTTTATGTCTAACTTTCTTATCGCAGTACCAGGCTCTCCTTTGTTGGTAGGCAATAACCCTCTTACTCAATGCGTCTTGGGTTTCTTCAATGGTATCGAGCTCTGCTTGGAGGCCGACCTTATTGATTAGTTCATCAAAAGATTGGATTTAGATGTTTGGCAGTTCAATATGTGTGGGTAGGACAACTTCTAATCTGAAGGCTGAATGAAAAGGGGTTTCATCAGTTGGGCTTCATCGATTGGTGCGGTATCCCTATAAGATGCTTGGCAGTTTATCTGCCCACCTGCCACTCTGACAATCTACCCTAGCCTTTAAACTTTGCATGATGGTTTTCTTTATTGCTTTGACCTAACAGTTAGCTCGATAGTGTGCAACCAAGGTGTAATATGTAATGATATGGTATTCGGGGCAGAAGTCTTTGATCCTCTTGGTGTTAAATTGCTTTATGTTGTCCATTACTATGGAGTGTGGTACCTCGAACATGACTATGATGTTTGTGTAGATAAAGTGTTGGATTTTTTTTTTTTTGGAAACTTTGCCAACATCTAACCATTTTGTGAAATAATCACATCTAACTATTATGAACTTCCTTTAGGACATTGAAGGAGGAAATGGGCCCAGTTTGTCTAATCTCCACATGGCAAATAGCCATGGGCTAGTGAGGCAGAGTAGATTTGTACTTTAGTTATAGTGGGGGCAATCTTTTGACAATGTTCTCATGGCTACACAAAATCATTTGCATCAGCCTTCATGGTTAGCCAAAATTAGCCAGCTTGTATGATTTGGGTGTGTAATGATTGAGCTTTGACGTAGTTGTTGCACTCTCTAGCGTGGAGATCTCCTATAACTCGCTATCTTTCCTCGGGCGTAAACAATGAAGGAGGAGGAAACTGAAGCCCTTTTTGTACAGAACCTCATTGATCATGGTGTAGTTAGTTATTGTATACATTATCTTTTTCACTTCCATTCAGTTCGAAGGTAAGGTGCCATCTCTGAGGTATTTCTTCTATCGGTGTCATCCACTTGATGGTAGAGTTATCTGTTGTAGGTCTAGCACCTCGCGGACCCTTGTAATGGTGGATTTTTTAGGGAAGAACTCGACGAAGATTTTTTCTTTAGCCTTTCCTAGGTCGAGAAATATCATACATGTGAGTTTGGAGTACCTATCAGCTTTTGAATTATTGACTCTGGGTATCTTAATGATATCCCAAGAGGGTAATTGTTTGGTAAGAGATCAGATCGCTTCTAAGTACCCAACCATTTCTTCATTTTTTGCTTCGTATATACCTTTAACCTGTTGCATCACAAGCTGGGAGTCAAAAAAGATCTTACAGTTCCCTGTTGCTACTCTAATATACATAGCAAGCTTGAGCTCGATTAATAGGGCTTCATATTTTGCTTTGATGTTACATGTGGGAAAACCAAATTTCAAAGTGTAGCTGATTGACTCCATGGGGTCCCTTCAATACTAAGCCAACTCCACACAAAAACACAATCTACTCCCCCCTGCACCCCCACCCCCCACACACCCCCCCAACCCTACGTAGAGGGTCCAACCAGGCTTTTGTTTGTCTTTGGGTATGAGTATCCTGATACATTGGATGACTAATTATGCTAAAACTTGTGCTTTTACAGCATCCCAAATGTTACACCTTTAGGTACTAAGCTCAATTGCATATTTCATCATCCTTCCATAAACATCTGGCTTTTAGAGAACTACCCTTATCGGTACATCGGTGAAGACAATGACTTGGTACGTTTAAAATTATGGACGGAGGCGATGTTCTAATATGAGTATCGCTAGGGAAAATTTTCCAGTTTTATATATCTTTGCTCTAGTCCTTAGAGGATATGGTTGATGTAATACACTAGTTAGTGTTGTTTTCCTTTAGCTCGTATTAACATAGATGAGAGAGCTTGATCACTCACTATAAGGTAAAGGTATAAGACCTCGCCTTGGAGCGAGGTTGTCAACAATAGTCGTTTTGTTAGGAATTGTTTGAGCTCATCAAAGGCTTGTTGTGACTTTTTCATCCACTTTAATTGATTAGTTTTTTTGAGGATTTTGAAGAATTATGAGCACTTATCGATGCTTCTAAGGAGGAATCTGCTCAACATGGTTATTCTACTAATGAGCTGTTGCAGTTCTTTTATCAAGGTAGGCGGAGTCATTCTCAAGATCACTTTGATCTTGTTAGGATTGGCTTCAATCCCTCTTTAGGATACTATGTAACCCAGAATTTTTCGGCTCAGGTGCCAAATGTGTGCTTTAATGGGTTGAGCTTTAAATTGTAGAAGCAAAGTTGATCAAAGGTCCTTGGAGATCATGTAGGTGAATCTCTATGCGTTTACTTTTCACAATCACATAATCGACATAAACTTCCAAGTTTCTACCTATCTGAGTTTGAACACGTCGGTAACTAGATGTTAGAAGGTGGCATCGTCATTATTTAATCTGAACGACATCATTTTGTAGTAGTATGTGCCAAAGGATGTGACAAAGGAGGTGTGTGTTATGCCTCTAAGGATACCCTAAACGCGGCAATCCGTCATACACAATATTAAGCCTATGAATGACTATCTTGGTCACACAAATGCTTTCATATTATGCACAAGACTTACTTCACAATAAAGGAAACTCATTGGAGTCACATAATTTATGGTGGAAACAATTAAATAGCAAAGCAAGGGAACTATATATCATTAAACTCGAATAAGATAGATTACATTTCTTAGGGGCATACCCAGTAATGACCACAAATAGTTCAAATGGTATAATCGTTCATAATAATCTCCAACTTCAAAGTAAAAACATTGAACATAAAAGGTTTCAAAAGAAACTTCATTCCAATCTTCCAGATATTTTCTTATGGTTCCAAAGTCCACTAGTGATTTTATTAACATGGGGGTATAAGATTACAACACGCTTAGTGAGATATTTCCCCACTGCTCATACTTACATAAATAAGTAAACCAGTTTGTTAGTTAAAAAATATGTTGTGCTCATGCAATAATCACATGAATAACAAATATGAATAGTGATCCGGAACCTATACATAAAATGGATTTATGCCATCCATGTCAAAGGTTAAGGAATTGTTTATGAAGGTCTCCACAATCCTCTACTACTAATCCTTAAGCACTCACCTATAGCATTCGACTGGTGTGGTTTGGAACCAAGGGTCACATTCCCCGAGCAATGTGGATTCTCTTGGAACGAGCAAAGTCCTATGTCCCATCACGATTACACCCTATCTAGCTTTACACGTAGAAGTAGCAGCCTTTCAAATGTGACTCGACCAATGCTATGTGTGAGCATTTCTTTTGTTAACACCAATCCATATTAAGTTCATTAAGGTCAATCAATTAATTTGAACACACATAGTAACCAAGCATATAAACAAATAAGCATAATTAAGTAAACATTATAGGGTTACAATATGCTTAGTATTCACTTAATTACATAAGCAAAGAAACACATGCTTAACCCTTGATAATCCCAAGACATATCCATTTTTATCTTTTCTTAACATGCTAGTGCAACTACTTTGCAAACACAATCAAAGTAACAAATTTAAAGGGAAAAACCCATTTAACCATTTCTTGAAAAACTTCAATTGAAGTAATCTTTGGAGAAAGGTACGTCAAACTTATTGTCACCTAAACAAAAAAAAAAAGGTCCCGAAATGCGTATTTTGTAGATGTTCTACTTAAATTTCTAATTCTATTTATTTTGTCATTTTTCCTTGTTACGAAAGTTTCAACTTAAAATAGCCATAACTGCTCATTTTAACTTAAAATTTCACATATGAGTAGTTATTTTCCACATACTTCGAATGTTTATCTATTTCTAAAGTTATTTTAAACATAAGGTTTCGGAATGGGATGGTATAGAATGCATCTAGACCATTCCAGACCTTGTTCCTTTTATATTTTCAAAATTTTACTTCATTTGGACTTCCTAGGATAAGTATAAAATATATCTACCTTTAGAAATTATATAGTAGTGACAATAACTCATATTACATGCTTGATCCTAGTGATGTTGTGCCAAAATAGAAAATTTGTAAGACATTCTTTTATGGAAGGTCGAAATGTTAAGTTTGTGGAAAACTTACTTTTGGGTTTTTTAAATAAAATTTTAATTTTTAGATTTTCGTATGTGTGAAACGTAACTAAAAATCATGTTTTTTCTTTCATTTTGAATCCATGAATATTTCATTTTTATAATAAACTTCTTTTAACTAATTATTTTCTAAAACATGAATCTTTACGTATTTGTGAGAAAAATTATTCTAAATTATATTATCTTTAAAATGTTTTAAGTTTTGGCATATAAGAAAATTAAGTAGGTGACTTTTTCTAAATTTTTATTTTTGTATAAAAAGGTTTATGCATGTATTGCAAATAAGATTTGTAGAAAATTTTACATAACAAAAATTGTCTGCATTTATAATTTGGAATGATTCATTTGGCATTTTGAAAAATATAATTGTGTGTTCCTCTCTAATTCTTCATTCCTAATGTAAGGATTTCTCACACATTGAAGATAAGGTTTTTGGAAAATATTTTAGATAATAAAGAATTATCAACATTCATGTTGTTGGGAAAATCTATTTTAGCATAGTAACGACATCAATAATAAAAATAAAATTAATAGCATGGAATATACCGAGAATATAAAAATTAGAAATAAATAATCAAGAGCATAAATGTATTAAAACAAAAAGATGAGAGCCTTATCTTGTTATCAAGACTCCACGGGACTTGAAATATTATAGTCACCATATAAAATAAAAATAAATCAAAGTATAGAGAAATGAAGTGTGAAAGTCTTAAATTTTTACCAAGACTTGAAATATTTTCTATCTTACAAATAAATTTAAGATAGATAATAACAAAACATGGGAGTCTTAGATTTATGTCAAGGCTTCCCGAGACTAAAATTACTCCAGTTTCTTTCAGACTTGAATATACACAAGTCTAAGACTAGAAATTGACCAGTCTTATATGATCACAAAATAAATAAATTACTCATAAATAAGTGCATGAAATAAATAAAGTTAGATTAGTGAGCATTTAGGCTCTAAAATTATAAATACTGTATGGTAAGGTTACTATAGTTAATCGATCACGTGCAATAGGCATGATGGTTAACCTGAGAGAAGTTTCGAATTGATGACACGTGTAAGATATCGCAGAGAGAGGCGGAGGAAGAGGAACATGCAAATCCGGTTTCTCGAGTGCACGAGTGTGACTAAAGATCCAATCAGATAGATTCGATCGTTCTTGACTCGTTCTTTGTAGAATAGGTGTTTTGATCTTTCAGAAGTTATTTCAACAAAATTTCTACGTTGCTCTTAATCTTAGCACTGCGTAGAAATCCCCCAAATGAGAGGAGAAGCATCTTATTTATAGATGTTAGAGGCTAGTAGTAGCCATTGGATGACTTCTAGATGGATGGTTGAGATGAAGCATTGCTTGTAACATTTGGATCTTTTTAATGAATCTAACAGTCAGAATCTATCCCTTCTTTTATGTATGTAGTTATAGGTTTTGGATATGGGCTTAGAATGGAATGAGGGCTTTTATAATAAAAAAGGACCCATTTTCTCACTAAAATAGCCCATCTTTAATCTAAAATAGAAATAGGCTCATTTTATTCCAAATAAGCCCTGTTTTATCCAAATAAAGCATAAATTAACCCATGAATATATTTTTGGAGTCTACTTTTCCAGCACGAGAAATCCGAATAAGGATAAGAGTGGAATAAATTGGTCCGATGATCCCTGTTCCGAGCTTACTAAGCCAGATCTCCCTACGACATCCCTTATTGGACTCAGTCTTCTAAGCCCGGTCACTAGCCTAGAAGACTGGCCTGTGGTATTAAATTGGGCCAAAAGCGCAATTACCAAAATGACTCTCAAATACTATATATGCATATTAACATATAGAAAGTTAAGTTAGTAATATGAATAAAAGAACATGTTATGAACATGAATGTAAACCTAACATTGGGACATAAATCTAAATGTGTTTCCTTTTTTTTTTTTTTTTTTGCATTTTCCTATCATATGCATCATGGGGAATTTTTATGGAAAGTTTTATGGACCTACACATACATGTACATATCACATGTCTTAATATACAGAGGGTGTTTAGTATTTACCTAATATAAAAGGAGGCAGTGTGTATGGGAAGAGAGGGGGGAAAGCTTAAGAGAGTTTTAAAGAGAAATTGAGAGGTATATTTGGTAGAGTTTTTTTATGGCGAAAGAAAAATGCAAAAATGTGAGGGGGATGTGGTGGTATTTATAGAGGAAAATTGTGGCAATTAAAGTATGAAAAAGAAAAAGAAATTATAGAGAAAGAAAGCGAGCAGTTGCTGCAACTTTGCAAGGGGGGGAGAGAGAGGGACAGTAAAAAAATTAATTTTAGTAGAAAAGTATAAGAGAAGTTAAATAAAAAGTGTAGTAAAACTTTTATGGGAAAAGAAAATATAAGAGATAGGTATGTAAGAGTAGGTGTAAGAAAAAGTATAGTAGAGTAAATAGTAATAAATAGTAAATAAGATAAATAAATTACCGATAAATATAAAAATACGTGTATATAAGCTAAAACTGATTTTTTTTGTGCCAATAAAATTTTATATGATATTTTACAAATATCTTAATATATTTTTAGTATAAATTTTTTGTCAAAATATTTTATCTCATTTTGCACGTCAGTTCCGTATACAAAAACTAATCTTATAAGGACTTGAAATGATTGAAGTTTTGGGGAATATGATCTTTTTAGAGCATATGCTATATGTTTGGCTCATAATTCGAGTTTATCTCATTTTTCTAAGTTTTTCCATTTTTTAGGGTTTTAGAAGCTTGTTTGATCAGGTTTAGAGTTTCTAAGGTTTAAGATTGACTCGATTTGACTTCAGGATTCTGGTTTTGTTATCGATTCTAAGGTTCTATTTATAAGATTACCAAAATATCTATGCTTTACAATTTTATTATTAATCATTATCCGGTGATATTATCTTGATCAACGTGCTAGCAATAAGATATGTTTAACAAATGAAATCTTGGCTTGATAAATTAATACTTTATTATAGGAATTTATTTCTTATTATTTTATTATTATATGTTATTTGGATATATTGCTTTGATTTGCACACTAGAGATCAAATAGACGATTTGTTTTAGCATAGGGTTTTCAAGTCAAGGGGTTACCAAATTTTTAATCCGTTTTTTAAGGTATAATTTTTCTTAGGGTTTGATATGTGAGATTTTCCATTCCCATTATACACGCCAGGCTTTTAGGGTTAGTCAGCTCATCTAACATTGTTTGGGGTTTCCAAGACTTGGGATTGGCTTGGATCGATCTTACGGTTTCATAGTTTATGGTCGAATTGGATCAATTAAGTTGTAGTATGTGAAATTGTTTTGACGGTGATACGTCATTGCCAAATTACTTACCTTTAGGGTGTTGAGCTTTGTTTAATTCATCTAATATCCTAGGGTTATTAATTCTTTATCTAATCCTATCCAAGGTTTCCAGAGTTTGGTTTTAGGGTTCTTATTTCATTATTAGTTCTCTAGTTCTCATCTAAGAGTACTAAAAAATCTAGGGGTTTACAATGTAGACCTCATTTGTTTCTTTCCTATTGATTTGGTTATAGCTCAAGAAGGCATCTATGAAACTCAGTAGCTCGTGACCTGAGGTGTTATCGATGCGCTGGTTGATAAGTGGTAACGAAAAGAAATCTTTCAAACATGCTTTGTTCAGGTCAATGTAATCATACACATCTACCGTTTCCCATTGGGTTTCTTAATCGAGACTATGTTGGAGAGCCAAGTCAGGTATTTTTCCTCTCTAATTAATCCCACTTAGAGCAATTCTGGACTGCTTCTTCAATGGCGGCTTGTTATTGGAGATGAAGTGTTTAATTCTAGCAAACTGGCTTTTTGGTCCTGTAGATGTTTAGTTGATGTGTGATCATGCTTGGGCTTATGCCTATCATGTCAAGGGATAACCATACAAAACATCTTTATTCACTCACAAGAACGTGATCAAGCTCTCCCTTATGTCGGGAGGAATTAATTTTCTCACCCTTATGGTATGCTTGGGGTTATCATCTAAGGTGACCTCTTCGATGAGCTTAGCTGCTTCACCTCATCGCTCATATTTGTCTTCTAGTTCATTGTCTACAACATATACACGGTGCCATTTTAAGGCAATTTTCGGGATTATTCCTAATCTTCTGGATAGACTCCCACCCTAGTTAGGGTAGGGAACTTTGCTTTAAAGTGGGGCTGGGAAACGATCATGCCAAATATTGACCGTGTTGCCCTCTCTAATATGGCATTACAAGGGGACCAATAGTCAACCACAAAGAAATCTATCTAATGCATGGCATTGCAAGACTCTTCACCGAGCTCGAGCAGTAGAGTGATGATTCCTTGAGGTCGGACACGCTAATTATCAAAACCATATAGCTCGTGATCATAAGGCCTGAACTTTGGTTTCAACTCATGTCTCATTTTCTCATATGTCTGATTATAGAGGATATCAGCATTGCTTCCTATATCGACCAACATCTTTTTGACTTTCTAACCCAAAATGTAGGTGGAGATCACCAAGGCATCTTAGTGAGGGGTTTGGACCCCTTCGTAATCCTTATCAGAAAAGGAGATGGTGGTGTCAACCTTGGCCCTTTTAGGCTCTAGGTTCATTATTTGTTAGGATGAGCTTAAGCCGAGTGGCAACCTTGCTCTAGTCGAGGTTAGGGGTCCACCTATAACAGTATTGATTTCATTTGGCATTGTTGGTGAGGTTGAGGTTTATTTAGGTGATCACTAGCGGTCACCGCTTTCTCTTGTTCATCGACCATGCATTTCTATGCAGGTGGCTCAGGTTTAAGGTAGTGATCGATGTACTATTTGAGCCAGCTACGTGTATGACATCTTCTATGGTACCCTTAAGCTTCCAACAATTTCTTGTATCATGCCTGTGATTGCAGTGATACTTCCAATATTCCTATGAATCTTTTCGTCTTAAGCTAGGTGTCATTAGAGGTGGTGGCGATAGGAGGCCCTGGTTCCTTATCTTGAGGAACATGTTGTGTACCAGTCATTTTAAAGGGGTGAATTCATTGCACATCCGGAAAAGCCTCCGCTTATTGCTATCTTTGTGACTTTGGTGTGCATTGGCTTAGTTGAAGTTGTAACGATCTTTTTGTCATCCCTTATGTCGAGGTGGATTTTCTTCAACTTAGGGAGGCTTAGTCTAGGCTTCGGCTTCTTTTCTAGCATTTCTAGTGTCTTCTTGTTGAAGGTATTTTTGTGCATTTTCTCTTACTTGCTCAAGCATAGTGAGCAAGCATTTCAAAAGAGAGTCAATGAACGGGCTCTTTGCGAGGACCCCTTGTTTGATAGGTTCCATGGCTACTCCTCGGTTGAGATTTGGGACCTCTATATATGCTTTGTTAAAGCCCGTGTAAGCCTCAGAAAATTCCAGTAAATAATTCCAAAATGAACTTCGAAAATAAACTCTAAAAATAACTCCAAATTAAAACCGAACTTCAACTAGTCCTAAATCAAGAATGAATCTAGAAATTTCTTAATCTTGAGAAAAATAAGAATCCTTAAAAATAAAATAAAAACTCAACAGTCTTCAAATTCAAAATCACTACGTACGACAAATTCTATACGTAACTCTGACTTATAAAATCGGGTAATATAGAGCCCAAAAACAAATTATTAAAAAGTAAATAATGATTAACCTTCAGAAATAAAACCCAATTCAATAATTCCGAAAACGTTAAGAGATATTAAGTACTTACAAAATAAAATTTAAAATAAATTTCTCAAATTAAATATGTTGTACAAACATAAAATATCAGTTTCCAAATTGGTTTCCAAATTGGAGAAGATCTAAATCAGCGAATCACCCGGAAACCCTAAGTGGAATACAATAGTTTAAGTCCGGCAATCTCGCGTCCTTAACCCTAGAGGCCGAGGTGTAGTTTAAGTGTGTAGAATAGCTCATAGTAATATAAGGTCGCTTAAAAATATCATATTGGTAAATTTTTGACCTATTTCGAATCCATTTGGATACAAACTTCGAAAAGCACGTCTCGAGGCTCGAGATATAAAAAATATACCATTAGTACCGTTAGACTCGTATTTTCATAAAGATTTCTAAAATATCAGTTTTATAATTTTTCGATAACTAGAAATATCTGATTTTGGCAATTATATTCGTATTTCATTACTACCGGTAATTAACTAGTTTTTTGGTACTATTCACTTCTATTTCATTACACATTTTATTATTCTTATAAACCCTTATATTTTTAGATAAATATTTTATATATTATAGAAAATTCTGTTTTTCTAAAATTTAGTTCGTTTCGGATTTTACGGGATCTGTTTCTATTTAAGACCCGATACTAAAAATAAAATAAATTAATTTAATAATTGAAAAATATTTTTATTTTCATAAAATAATTTTTTAGAATTTTTCGAGTTATAAAAATATAATTTATAGCTCATATTCGGGTATTTTGATCATACCGGTAACATATTTGTTGAAATACTAAAATAATTGAAATAATTATTTAATTTTATTTATGAAAATTTTGCCACTCATTTAAAGATATTTTTATTAATTTTATTTTATATATTTTCTTAATAAAAAGTACTTTTTCAACCTATACTTCAAGTACACTTCAATTGTCACTTCTACACATTAATCAAGTTTTCTTTCACTCATTTTACACTCCATAAAATGGCTGACCACACTCCTAAAAATAGCCAATTTTCTTTTATTTTAATGATTTATTTAATTTTTTAAAGTCTCATTTAGTTAGCAAATTAAATGACATAAATTACACTTTCAAAATTTAAGTTACAAGACAACTAAACCCCTCTCTTTTCCTCACTAGAATTCACTCACCACCCACCTCCCCTCCCCAAATTTTATGCCTTTGTTTTATTTTTTTTTTCTTTCAATTAATTAACCTACATTAATACACTCCTCTCTCTCCATTTAATGCCTCTTATTTACACCCTTTTCTTCTTTGAAACCCTACAACATTTACTCTCTTTTTCCTCTCTTTATTAGCCTTTTTCTTGCAAAGGAAACAAGCTACCCCCATCTAAAAAAAACACTTCTATACTCCATTCTTGAAGATTCTCTAAGTATAGCTTCTTCTTAAGCTTCCATAGATGGCATAAGTAAAGTATAGTGAGAGTTTCATGCATCAAATGAACTTCCATAAGCTTAAAAAGCTAAGGATGACGATGTCAAAATGAAACACTCCTCTTCTCCATGATTATTCTCATGTATTATTATTATTTTCTTGCTAAAAGTAGTTATATTTTGTCGATCTAACTTTTTTTGTAATTTTGATTATGTTTATGTTTTAGATCCTGTTATTTGAGTTATTTTGCTATTATTTTATTTTATTCTCAAGTTATGTAGTTATTGCTAATGATTTGTGCATATATTCATCATTCACATAACCATTATAGTGTTCATGCATTTATAACTAGTATAGTAAACTAGATCTAGTTGTTTTAAGTTCATACATGCATTAGACTTTTATTTTATGTTCTTAAATAATTTGTAATAGCTTGATGGTAATAGGAAAGTATTAGAAAGCTCAAGATCTATTTTAGTTTCAACAAAAATCATTTTTGAAAATTCGGTTAAAAAGGGAACCATATTTAGAAAAGCTATTTTTCAACTTCAAAATGTGTATTTTTCATTTAAAATGAAGGGCTTAGCTAATAGATATCATAAATGAATGATCTTGATGAGTAAAGTTTAGATCTATGAGTTTATGGTATACTACCATGGATTTTTTTTACATTTATGTTCATATAAAGTATAGATCTTGGTTTTGAACTCAAATAAAAATGGTGAAATTTGTATCTAGGCAAGACCCACATTTAAAAACCACCTTTCAAGTGTCAAAATGGAATTTTTTACTTGAGATAATGAAGGCTTAATGTATATATATCATCAAGACTTCATTTTATATGATTCAAAGATGATTTTCAAACATTATTTTTCATAACAAAATTCTATTTTCGGATTTAGGCTAAGGCCTAGTTTAAAAACATGTTTTCCAACTTAAAAAATGAAGTTTTTACTTAAGAAATGGAAGGCTCTTAAGATAGGACAAGTAAATGATGATTTTTCCTAAGCTTAGACGGATTTTATCAAAAGATATGTCCAAAAATAAATTTGGTAAATTCGAATCAACCAAGACCAATTTTAAAAACCCATTTTTCAACACCAAAATGAAAGTTTTGTTTAGAAAATGGAAGGCTTATGGAATAGGTATCAATAGGAGATGTTTTTGATAAGTAAATGGTAGATCTACTAGTAGAGATTATCAAAAATAAGAAGAGATTACAAAATATGAAATTTGAGTTTTATCCAAATTTTGTAAATTCGGATAGTTTCAAAACCATGCCTTAAAAACCCATTTATCAACTCCAAAACTTGTGTTTTATATGAAAAATGAGGAGTTTAGGTTATAGGTATCATCAAGTAATGATTTTTATAAATTAAGATGGGATTTGCTAAGAAAAATATGTAGAACAAGGAGTAGAAATGAAGTAGGAAAAATTTGAGTTGCTAGTCAACTTAGGAAATTCATAATTTTGGAATGAGGTCATAAAAACACCTATTTTCCAAACTCAAAATGAAAATCTTATTTAAGAAATGAATTCCTTAAGGGATAAGTATAATAGAGCCTTAAATTTTAATGTATTAAACAAGTTTTTTTTTTTCAAAAGAAATCACTTAAGAGTAATTTTTACGAAATTCGGATTTGGGAATAACCCCTATTTGAAAACATGTTTACAAAGTGTAAAATTGAAAATTTTATGTAGAAATAAAGGTCATAAGTAATAGATATAATGAAGACTCAATTTAACAAGGATAATTATATTTTCTGAAGAAATAAATCCAAAACAAATGGAAATGATCAAATTTAGGAAATTAGTTTTCTTAAAAGTAAACATTCATGGATTCTTACTAATAAAAAGTTTCTAAAATATCCTTTTAGAAAATAATTTCAAAAACATGCACACATCAAGCTCATAACATGTCATTCATAATAGGAAATAATCAACATTGCATGTATAGTTAATCTATATGGTAGGAAACATTACAAACATGTACAAAACTATTTTTCGGAATTAGAATTTGTTACTGATCAGAATATTTCGTGCCCCAAAAATTTTCAAAACTTGAAAATAATATTAGGATTAGATAGATCTTTCGAAGTAGATAGAAATCGATATATAATTTGCGAAATTTCGAGTTAAAATGACCAAGTTATGGCTGTTTTAAGTTGGACTTTGCAAATGACGAGAATTATGAATTTACTAGTTTTGTTAAATAGAGTGGGTTAGTTTGAGTTGAAATACTTGTTAGAGTATTTTTTCCTTTTTAGGTGATCCCAAAATCGACGATTCCCTATCATCGGATTACTTTTACTAAGAGACCGGTGATCCAATGGCCGAGTGAGTTTTCCTCTTATTTTGTTACTTTGCTTGTGCTTGTAGCTAGCTGCATTAGAATTAAGAAAAGATAGAATTGTAACAAATTGTGATATAATATTGGTTGAATGAATGATAAGTATATCGAGGTGAGACTTGTTGTAAAATCATTATATGAGTTAGTATAGACTTGAATTGTCTGAAATTCTCTGTGATTGCTCTTAACCTACATAATTAACATGCCATGATTATATGAATAAACTATACATGCATATCACATGTTGAGTCACATTGCATTAGCTAATATACCTTTGGTAGGACAAAAGTATATTAGCGGTAGACAAGAGGGCCTATATTAACATTAAGGATTTGAGATTGCTTAAGTTAACGGATGTGGGGTAGACACATAAACCATCACCATAAAACAACAGAGATTGTATAATCAAGAGAAAGAGATCAGGGTTGTGGTTGCATGACTTATGGACCACCCCACTCAAGATTGGAATTTATGGTTGCATGTCTTATGGACCATCCCAACCTCGAATGGAGGGCGTAAATCCATTCACATATGGCTACGGAAAAGTCATATGCTTGTCTGTTTATGTGTTTGTTCATGCATAGCATATGGATGAATTATAACTTGCTTGTTATGGTACGAAATTAAGGGAACTCTCACTGAGCTAGTATAGCTTGTACCCCAATAGATGTTTGAATAAATAGGTTGATTGGAGAATGCTACTTGAGGACCGAGATAGTTGAAGCCGAATATGACTTCGGGATTTCGGCAGGAAGTAAACATACTTCAAGATATTAGCTAGGTCTTGTGAATTTCTTTGTAATATTTTTATGTAGTGAAATCTTTTGATGAATTGAAATTGAAGTATAGCGATTTGTATTTGAAGTATAATGATTTGTATCTGAAGTATAATGAATTTTATTTCCTTTTCATTGTTACTCAAGTTATATCAATATAAAATGTGTCACTCTGATGTGTCTCCTCTATGTATTAGATGCCTCATACATAGTATGGAAGTCTTCGCGTGATTGAGACGGTCATTCCTAGGCTTTAATATTGTGTACGCTGGACTACCACGTTTAAGGTACCCTTCGGGGCGGGACACCCCGCTAGGTAATCTCTCAAGAACTCAACTTACCTTTATCATATCATATAAAAGGTATGAGGCATTTTTCTCTAGCGTTTACTTGCCTTGAAGTGCACCACAAAAAAGTTGTTGAGCTGGGCGAACGAACCTATTGTATTTAGCTCAAGTTTGTTAGACTAAACCCAAGATGCTCCTCAAATGGTGGTGAGAAAAGTCTTGTACCATATTGCATCTGAGAAATTATGTATCATCATGGTAGACTAGAACTGGGCGATGTGGTATTCCAAGTAAGTTGTCCCATCATAGGATTCTAGAGTTGGTAGTCGAGCCCCAGTCGGGAGTACCTCGAATTGAACCTTGGCCATAAAGGTATCTTGCTCGGGAGTATTTTGGCAGTGGGTTCATTCCTAAAGCCTTCTTTAATGGTCGACAACCTTTTCAACATGTCTTTAATTTCTTCAAAAGTCCATTCCTTGTTGGAGCAAGCTTCATATCCTTAGAGACAAGAGTAGGTGTGTTATCCTTGTAAGCTTGAGCTGAGCCAAGATCTGCAATCCTTGCCTTTGCTTATCGCTCGACCTTTAGACACTTTGAGGTAACTTGAGTTGAGTGCTAGGATATTATATGTCCTCACAAGATTTTGTGAGTAGCTCTCACATGGATTTTGGGAGCGTTGGGTCTCCGATATTCACTTAGGAGCGGTATCAAACTGTAGGATCGCTCCCTAGTGGAAGTACTAGCCCGCGGTGATACTGTGGTATGCCTATGGTCCCTTTGAACCAGCTCCTCCTTAAGCTTGGATGGTTGGGTTAGGGAAGTGCTCTATTACATATTGGATGCTTGCTCCTCTAAACATAGGTTTTTCAACCCTTCCAACTCCATGATTGTGGCTTGTAGGAGAGCGTCGGAGTGCTCATTTTCCACATTTTTGTGGATAAGTTACTTGCACAAGTTTTCCAGTTGTAGTATACGTCTTGGGTCTAGAAGACCGGCATTCATGGCAACAATAGGCTCAAAAAGTGGCATATCAAGGGCTTCACCATCCGTTGGCTTAGGCATGGGCTGTATGGGGCAAAATCAAATTGATTCTTGTTTTATCATGGTCTAAACATTACTGAAAATGAGAGCATATATTGGGGCAGTGTTATTGGTTTTAGAGGGTTTTTAGTGGATAAGGCGACAGGAAAAATGAAGAAAAGCTGGGTTTAAGAGGGGTTGAGATGTTCCCACAAATGACGCCATGTATTGCACATGTTAACTTTTGTTGGCAGAGATGACTCTAAAAAACATAGAAAAAGTAGTTAGAGGGGGTGCTGGGGGATTACTTAGTATGGCCGCCCTAATGCTTTGGTCAATCCATGGGTAAGGATGATATGTCTATAATAAGATCAAAAAACTTTCCTCTCTCCCTTCCCTTCAGGGGAAAGAGGTATTTATAGTGTTTAGGATCATACTATGGTAGACTTCTTCTTAGTAATTGACTTAATGCCATGGGGATGTTCAGGCTAAGGAGATAGGACTTCGTAGAGTGTGGTCAAGCTAATTTTATCGCCCTTCTAGTCATGGGGTGTGACCGAAGTGCTTGCTTTGTTTGAAGATTATGAGGTTATAGAGTCAAGTTCGTTAGGCAGCTGTGTACGACTTCGGCTAACCCTTTCCAAGGTGAGGGTTTCTGGGGGATCTCGTGCCATTTCCCCTATGGAACCTTGGGTCTTCCTACCTCTTCAAGGGCGTCGTAGGCAGTAAGCTCTTTTTGGGTCCGTTGGTGTTCTTAGGGCTTGAGGCCCAAGGGACCGAGTGGACCGTTGGCTACATTCCCTCTAAATAATAACTATTTTATATTCAAAGTATAGCACAACTAATAATTATTATTATCAGTATTACAATTGAATCTTATTGCACACTAATTATATAATTTGATTTAGTAACTTTTTTTCCTTCAATTAACGTTATTAAAATGAGCTATTGAATAACTATCCTATATATATATATATATATATATTATGATCTATTTGTACTGAAAGCAACCATATTACACATTAATTATATAATTTGATTTAGTAACATTATTTTTCTCTACATGTAATACTAAGAAAAAATAAACATGAATTATTAAATAAATATTCTATCTAGATATATTTTATGATTTATTTTTATTAAAAGCAAAATTTATATTAATATCAACTCTATAATTTTATTAATATGTTTTTTTCTTTACATATATACCATCTCTTATGAACTACATTAAATACTCTTAGTTATTGTTTGAATGATTTTTTTCATGAAGTTTTAAAAACATGAAATCATTATGAATTTCATCATAAATATATAAGATGTAATATAATTATAATAACGAGTTGATATCAATAAATAATTTTAAGATTAACTTAATTAAGATCCAATCCCCCTAGTTGTATAATCCTGTATTTATCCCTACATAAAATATTAGTGGAATCATACCATTTCTTCCTATGGTTTAATCTTTAAGCCTTATTGAGCTAATTCTTGGCCAAACTAGTAAAAAGTCTACATAAAGTTAAAAGAAAAATTATGTGAATTGAGAAAAATTTATAGGGGCTTGAATTTAATATTCTTAAATTAGCTTTCTAACACCCTAAATGCGGGATTATTTACAACTAGCTACGTATCTGTATTACATACGGACACGAAAAGGCTCAAAAGCTGTTAATTTTCTATAATTTCAATAAATGACTCCAACCAAACATCAGTCACTTATATTTAACTTTAAAACTATAATAACTCCGCATGCATTGGAAATATCCTCTAATGACTGAATATTTATACTTACAATAATATATTTTCAGGCATATATCCAATTAACCCTAGGGTGACAAACTCAAATAATAAGATAAAGTAAAAAAAAAAAAAAAATTGAAATCTCTATTCTTTTTATCTTGTACTAGTAGGTAAACAAATTGCTATTCTTTTTGGAATTCACCAACTTTGGCATCGTTCTGACTCCTATGTTCCACAAATAGGCCACCAATGCTATGTTCATAAATGAAAACACATGTATCTAAAAAAGATAAACGATATAGTACACCACAAACACACAAGTGTGATCAAATAAAAACACACATTCACATGTAGACATATCATTAATGCAACACCTAACATCTTTTAAATTTTCTATTTTAATTTAAGCAAGCAACATAGAGATAAAATAGCATCATAACATGTGTAAATATAATAATGCATATATACAATGTTAGGTACTTCCAGGTTAGTGTTTATGCCCTAGGCCTATTATTGGATATTTTCATCTTTATATTTTATTAATAAGGATGCATTTATTATTATATTATTTGTATGTTTACTTTATAATAATATCCATGAATAATCATATAATTACTCTAAATGTTCCTAGATGCTTGTTATTGTGGGAACAAAAATGGATTAAGTTTAGTATAAGGTCTGATTGATGATTGTGAGATGATTATATGTGTGGAGATATAAATCAAACTCATAGGTACCAGTTAGAGAACTAAGTACTAAACCAACCTATAATGAGATCATTACATGGATTAATTTCATACTGTCATAATAATTATGCCATGCAATTCTTACACCTGAAATCACCATGGATTCTAGCATCAGGAACATTATGATTTGACACAATAAAATGTTATTTTTAGTTAGATAATCATATAGGTTATGATTGAGTATAGTGTGATCATGTAGAGGGAAATGAGTGATTAAGATGGGATTTGTCCCTCACATTATGACTGAGATATCTTTGGCCCCCCCTGCATAAGTAACACTGATAAATACCTAGTTGCACACACATGAATTGATAATATGCTCAATGTGATTTGTTTTGTCAGTCTACTTGAAGATCACAAAAGGATAAGATTGAACAAAATAAGAATGGCATTACCTATACTTTATGTTCAATCTAGATATTGTGTGATCAAAGGGTTATGACATAAGTTATGAATTAGGTTGCGCCGAACTAACAACCTTCATATAAATTGGGTAGTTATAATGTCTTGCTAGATGTCACTTATGACTTGTGGGCTAGAAATGAGATTAAGGTCCACTACTAACATTAAATGAACCTACAAAGTTGCATACAAAGAATAAACAAACATGAACACATAGTTTAGTTTGGAAAGTGTCTTAACTCATCAATTACTACCTTAAGTAGATTATCCTATTCCGAATAGGATTGTTTTATTTGAATTAAGAGATTTTATATTAAGATTTGATTTTAAAATAAAAGGTAGCAGATAATATAGATTCTTTATTACCTATTAGGAATACGAAAGACATTATTTACTTAATTAATACTAGATCATGTTTTATTCTAATTTTGGTATCACCTTTTTATGTAAAACATGTAGAGATTAAAAAAAAAAGCATTTTAGAAATCGAAGGCTCTAGCAAACTAGTGTTTGTGTTCCAAAAGTTTCATTTGTGTGGATACTAGTAGAGAGTGTTAGCGAAAAAGCAACACCTAAACTTAATTAAATTAGTAGAAAGCATGTAAATTTGTACCGATACCATCATTTGCGCTTTTAGATTAGCAGAAAAGGTTGGTAGTTCTAAATCTCTTACTGATTTTCTTAGATTGCATGGAAGCTAACAGGATTTTAGGAGTTTTATTATTCTGCTGTGTATTCTTCAATTGTTTTTTGTCCCCAGAAATTGTGTCATCCCTAAGATCCATGAGTCTGTAAATTGAATATTAGGTACTTCCCAATATCCATGACATTGAAACATCTAAATTCACTTAAATAATTTCCATGTGCAACTCCACTCCAAGACAACGCCACACATGGATAATTGGGTTTCCATGATAATAATGTGGGTACTCTTTACCCACTATCAGCATCACATAAGCAACAAATAAATTCTTATAGCCAAGTAGTCATTTAATCAATTTATGATTCTATCTTATGCAAATACAATCAACAAATAAGCTATACAAGTACCTAGAAAGTTGATTCATCTTAAACACTAGAACCTTCTAAGATAGATTACATAATAATTAAATTATTTAGAAACCATTTATACTCCTAAATTCACCTATAGTTTACACTTTTGTATGTATCGCCCTTAGCTCCACTTGTATCTAGGTTTCAAGCTCTTATAATATACTTTAATCTTGGAAGAAAGAGTTAAATTGATTATAATTGCTTTTATAAAAGAAAAAAGATGATTTATAGGGTGTTATAATGTGCATAAGCTATTGCACTGTCGTGTATGGGATTGCGTATCACTTAAAAGAATAAAATAGGTTACATAAATGTATATGATCAAGTACACGGGCTATTAAGGGTGGGTATGGTATGGTTTGATCTGATTTGCTCCCTGAATCGAACAGAATAAAAAATTATGATTTGCTTATTTTTATAAAATCAAACATATCTATACGGTTTAGTTTACTAATTTTTTCAAACTTAAAAGAAATAACAATTTAGCATATGGTTTGAACCATTTATTTAAAATATATAAATTGCAAAAAGGAAATCTTCGGAAATAATTCATTTATTACAAGTCTTAGCATAAGTGATATTAATAAAATTAACAAAATTATCAGACGTAGTCTTCTAAACTTGTTTTTGTGACTGATGAATGTATATTGTAAGGAGTTTGATTAGCGTCGAAAGACCCTTATTATTTGTATTGATTTGATGTCATATTATATGGATTTTATGTGATTTATAAAAGAACATGATGTGTTTTGAGTGAAAATGTCAATTTTAGGAATAAAAAAAAATAATGAGCTTAATGACGACATTTGGATAAATTAAAGGAGGTTCTGGTGAAGAATTGGATAAATCAAAGATTTCAACACATATGACTTTCTACATAAACTATGTAGAGTGCTGATGTAGGAAGCAAATTACAACTAGAACACAACTAAAATTGTACACAAAGAGCTACATAAGCTGTGTGTTAGAAATTTTTCTATTTTATCAAATCAGATTAATTAACTAAGATAAGACAAGAGTTAATTAAAACAAATAAATGCAGCGGAATAAACTAATTAAAACTGATTAATAAATAAGTAGAGATAAGGAAGTTCAAAGAGAGAGAAAGAGAAGTAACATAAGGATTTAACATGGAGTTCCACCGACTGCCTGCTCTCCACGGTGCAAATGCCTCGAAGAGGACTTTTGCCACTATATTGATTATTCCAAAATCAATACACCTCTTAGACGAGGAATTACAATAATGCCTATCACAATAGGACTTTTATAATTGCCTTTCACAAGGGACTTCCACTTGATAAATCAAGTGTTATGCTAGTAACACATGACCAGACTTCAAATGCCTCCCTCTAAGGACTTCTCTTTACCTTCAACGAAGGACTCCTTTTTGACTCTACGAGGACTTCACTTTGCTTCCCACTAAGGACTTTTAACTTTGCCTTTATGAGGACTTCTTTTACAAATGCCTCATTTGAGAACTTTTTACAAACAGCTCATATATGAGCATATTTATAAATTGAAAAGCTCTTAAGGAAATATGCAAATTTCCTTTACAAAGAAATGCTCTTACTTGAGCAAATTTACAATAGAAAATACTTTAAGAATTTTACAAATTCCTTTTACAAACTGAGCTCCTTAAATGAGCAAATAATCAAATTTTGTAAATCTTAAACAGTGCTGAAAAACTCTCGTTTAGAGTGTATCAGCAAATTTCAAAACAAAACACTAATTGTTCTCTTCAAATTAACGAGAACGAGAGTAAAACCACAAGTAAAAAAAAAATTTACAGAATGTTATTTTCATTTTTACTGCGCGTTCAAAAATTCTATGATTTCTTCTTTTTCAAAGAGAGGAGGAAAATTCTATTTATAACTCTTGATAAAAATTTGCCCATAATAAAAAAGTTTCTAACAACCCATACTTGTGTTTAATGAAATTAACGTTTTAAAAATGTGTAAAAGTCCAAAGCAAAGAAAGAGCATCAAATGTGTCTGAAATATGCATTAAATGTATTCCAACAACTCTTTTCTTTCTAAAGTCGAGGGCTAACCTTCTGAAGTCGAGGTCTGAGGTCGAAGCTTAAGCTTCATCCCTTGACTTTATAAATTTTGCTCCATGCAAAATTTATGAAGCCGAGGTCTGAGATCGAGGCCTAAACTTCAACTCTTGACTTTATAAATTTTGCCAAAGGGCAAACTTTCTAAAGTCAGTAGCAAATTTATGAAATCAAGGTCTGAGTCTAAGGCCTAAACTTGAGCCCTTGACTTTATAAATCTTGCCTAAAACTTCAGCTCTTTACTTCACAATTTTGCCAAAAACTCAGTCTTTTTTCTTTATCTGATGAATAGCGCCTCCACCTTTCTTCTATTAGGCTTGATAGCTTTATTTTGACTTTTCTTCAACTTTTTGTTCTATTAAAAACTTAAACAACAGTAGAAAAAATACAAAGCCATATATATATATTATTTAAAGTATTTAAACAATTAAGGATATTTAAATAATTAATTGTGCAATAATTATTCTCATCAAAATCATTTATGAACATAAAGTTCAACAATCTCCCCCTTTTTGATGAGAATAAATATCCACAAGAAATTCTAAAATAATTTTAATTGTGTAAATACTTTTCCCCCTTTCTCATCAAAAAGAAAAAAAAAATAAAGAAAAGAAGAACATAAACTTTGTTAAAAAAAAATTAACAAAATCAATTTTTCCCCCTATCAAAAGTACTTTTCCAAAAAAAAATTCTTTCCCTTTTTAAAACAAACTTTTCTTCTTTTTTCTTATGAAAAACCGAGATAGAGAAAGTGAAAGTTTCTTTAAAAAAAAGGTGTCTCCCCCTAGTTTAAACAACCTGTGCTTTATTTATTTTTTTTAAGAAAAATTAAAACAAAGCATAGAAGAATATAAACAAATTCATAACAATAGAATATTACAGAAGACAAACATTGGCATAGAAGCATAAACACAAGCACAAACACAAACATGCATCAAGTGCAGACTCTAGTTTAAAATTTGCAATATTTATCAGCTAAGAGACTTACGATAAGATTTTCAACGAAGTTCCTGGTTCAAAAATATTTTAGCGCTCATCAATCTTTAACTTGCCCAATTCTCCTCTTAAAGTGTAAAACCGTTCTTTACTTTAAGGTTTAGTAAAAATATCAGCAAGCTGATGGTTTGTATCAACAAATTCCAAGCAAATATCCTTATTTAGAAAATGATCACGAATGAAATGATGTCTAATCTCAATATGCTTGGTTCTTGAGTGTTGAATGGGATTATTAGTCAAATTTATAGCACTTGAATTATCACACCGAATTAGTATACTTTCAATTTTAAACCAAAGTCTAATAAAGTTTGTGCACAATAACTGCCAGCAGCTATACATTCAGCTTCGGTAGTTGATAATGCAATAGAATTTTGCTTCTTTGAGTGCCAAGATATTAAAGAATTACCAAGAAAATGGCATGTGCCCACTTGTGCTTTTTCGATCTACTTTACTATCAGCAAAGTTAATGTCACACCCCGAAGGGTACCCTAAATGTGGCAGTCTGCCGTACACAATATTAAAACTTAGGAATGACCGCCTCAGTCACGCGAAGGTTCCATACTATGTACAAGGCGTCTAACACATGGAAGAGACACATCGGAGTGGTACATTTTATATTGATACAACTTGTGTAACAATGTAAGGAAATAAAATTCACTATACTCCAATTACAATTCATTCATAGATTTCACTACACAAATTAATATCTTCAAGTATTCTTACTTCTTGCCGGAATCCCGAAGTCATATTCTACTCCAACCATCTCGACCCCAGATAGCATTCTCCCATCAACCTCTTTATACAAACATCTATTAGGGTATAAGCTACACTAGCTTAGTGAGAATTCCCATAATTTCGTACCATAACAAGTAAGTTATAAATCATCCATATGCTACGCATGAACAAACACATGAGCAGACAATTATGCATGGGTAACTGGAACCCATACATAGAACGGATTTACACCCTCCATATCTAGGGTTAAGGTGGTCCATAAGTCATGCAACCATAATTCCAATCTTGAGTGGGGTGGTTCATAAGTCATGCTATCATAATCCCAATCTCTTTCCCTTAGTTTTATAACATCTGTTCTTTTATGAAGTAGTTTCAAGTGCCTACCCCACTTACATTAACTTAAGCGATTTCGTATCCTTAATGTTAACACAGGCCTCCATGCCTCCCCTAATATACCTTTGTCCCACCAAAGGTATACTTGCTAATGCAATGTAACTCAATACGTGATATACATGTACAGTTTATTCATATAATCGTGGCATGTTAATTATGTAGGTTAAGAGTGATCATAGAGAATTTCAGACAATTCAAGTCTATGCTAGCTCATACAATGATTTTACAATAAGTCTCGCCTCGATATACTTATTATTCATTCAACCAAGATTAGATCACAACTCATCACAATTTTATATTTTTTTAATTCTAATGCAACTAGCTACAAGCATATACAAGGTAACAAAATAAGAGGAAAACTCACTCGGCCATTGGATCACCAATCTTTTAGTAAAAATAATTCGGTGGTAAGGAATCGTCGATTTTGGGATCACCTAAAAAGGAAGAAATACTCTAATAAGTATTTCATCACTTAACTAATCCAAACTATTTAACAAAACTAGTAAATTTGAAATTCTCATCATTTGCGAAAGTCCCGACTTAAAACGGCCATAACTTGGTTATTTTAACTCGGAATTTACAAATTATATATCAATTTCTATCTACTTTGAAAGATCTATCCAATTATAATATTATTTCCAAGTTTTGAAAATGTTTTGGTCATGAAATATTATGATCAGTTCTAATCAGTAGCAAAGACCAATTCCGAAAAATAGCTTTGTGAATGTTTGTAATGTTTCTACTATCCAAAGCAAGAATTCATGCAATATGAACAAGTTACTATCATAAATGCTATGTCATGAAATATATATGTATATGTTCTTGATGATATTTAATAAAATAAATTTTTAGAAAACTTTTTCATTGTAAGACTTCATGAAAAATCCACTTAGAAAGGCTAATCTCATATTTTTGACAATCCCCACTTGTTTTTAGAAAAATTCCTTCATAAAATTTAATTATTCTTGTTAAAATTAAGACTTCATTATGTATATTCCTTAAGGCCTTTGTTTTTCAATAAAAATTCTCATTTTATACTTTGTAAACATGTTTTTAAGTATGGTTCATCCCAAAATCCGAATTTTGTAAAAATTGTTTTTGTGGTGGTTCCTTTAAGTAAACTCATTTGATACTTAGAAACTTAAGGCTCAACCATTCCTAGCCACTAAGGACTTCATTTCTTTAATAAAACTTCTATTTTAAGTTTGAAAAATATGGGTTTTCATACCATTACTCCACTATTACGAATTTCTTAAAATGACAAACAACTCAAATTTTCCTACTTTATTTCTACTCCTTGTTCTACATGTTTTTCTTAGCAAATCCCATCTCAACTTATAAAAATCTTTACTTGATGATATCTATGACATATACTCTTCATTTTTCATATAAAACACAAGTTTTGGAATTGATAAAAGGGTTTTTAAGGCATTGTCTTGAAACCATCTAAATTTACAAAATTTGTTTTTGGACATATCTTTTGATAAAGTTTATCTAAACTTATGAAAATTCATCCCTTACATATCATATCTTAAGAGCCTTCCATACCTTGAATAAAAACTTCATTTTTCAGTTGGAAAACATATTTTTAAGTTATGTCTTTGTCTAGATCCAAAAATAGAATTTTGTGTTGAAAATTAATTTTTGAAAATCATATTCGAATCATATAAAATGAAGTCTTGATGATATATATACATTAAGACTTCATTATTTCAAGTACAACTTCTATTTTAACACTTGGAAAGTGGTTTTTAAATATGGGTCTTGCCTAAATACGAATTTCATCATTTTTGTTTGAGTTCAAAATCAAGATCTACAACTACTATGAACATAAATATAAAAGAAATCTATGGTAGTAAGCTATAAACTCATAGATCTAAACATAAACATAATTAAAATTACATAAAAGTTAGATCTACAAAATATAACTACTTTTAACAAGAAAATAATAATAATAATACAAGAGAATAATCATGGATAAGATGAGTGTTTCATTTTGGCATCATCATCCTTAACTTTTAAGCTTATGGAAGGTCATTTGATGCATGAAAATCTCAATATACTTTACCTATAGCATCTATGGAAGCTTTGGATAAGAGTTTTATCAAAGGATCTTGAAAAAATATGTGCGGGAGCTCCAATAAAGAATAGGGGCAGCAAGCTTCTCTTGTAAGAATAAGAGAAAATGAAGAGAGAGAGGAAAACAAAGAGGAAAGATGTAAGGAATGATAAAGGGTTAATGTGTGAATGAGAGAGAAAGATAGAATGAGTTTAAAGACACTTAAATGAAGTAAAAAAAAAAAAAAAAAGAAATGGGCAGCAATTATTTCCTCATGACTGGCGTGAAATGAAGAGGAGAGAGGGAGGGAATTTAGTTAGTTTTTAACTTGAAATTGTAATGTGTAATTAATGGTATGTGTAGCTTCTTGAAGAAGAATTGAAATAGCTTTACTTTAATCAATTTTGGAGGGTTTCAAAGGACAAAAGGCAGCCAAAAGAAGTCAAAATTTTTGCTATGAAGTGAAAAAGAAGTAATGTGTGAAATGTGTACTTAAATGTATGAGTTTGTAAGAGTACTTTCTTAATAAATAAAATAAAAATAAGAAAAAAAAGAAAATGTGTTCCAAATTTTTGTAGCAGGTTTTTCATAATTAAAATAAGATAATTAATTAATTTATTTTAGTGAATTATCAAATAAGTTACCAGTATGATCAAAATACGCGAATATGAGCTATAATTGACATTTTTATAACCCAAAAAATTCTAAAAAGTTATTTTATGAAAATAAAAATATTTTCCAAATATTAAATTAATTTATTTTATTTTTAGTATCGGGTCTTAAACATAAACTGATCCCGTAAAAACCTAAAACGAACTAAATTTTAGAAAAACAGAATTTTCTATGATATATAGAATATTTATTTAAAAATATAAGGGTTTACAAGAATAGTAAAATTGTGTAATGAATAATTATGAATAGTGCAAAAGACTAGTTAATTACCAGTAATAAAGAAACACGAATATAATCGCAAAATCAGATATTTTTAGTTTTCGAAAAGTTATAAAACCGATATTATTGAAATCCTTATGAAAATACGAGTATAACGGTATTAATGGTATATTTTTTATATCTTAAGCCCCGAGACATACTTTTCCAAGTCGTATTTGAACGGGTTCAAAATAGATAAAAAATTTACCAATCTAATATTTTTAATCGACCTTATATTACTACGAGCTACTCTACATACTTAAACTACACCTCGACCTCTAGGGTTAAGAGCACGAGATTGCCGGATTAAAATTACTATATTCCACTTAGGGTTCCCGAGTCGCTTTTTGTTTAGATCTTTGTCAATTTGAAAACTGAGGGTTTATATTTATACAACACATTTAATTTGAGAAATTTATTTTAAATTTTATTTTTACAAGTATTTAATATCTCTTAACGTTTTCCAAATTCTAGAATTGGGTTTTATTTCTGAAGGTTTTCGTAATTTACTTTTTAATAATTTGTTTTTGGGTTCTATATTACCCGATTTTACCAGTCAGAGTTAAGTATAGAATTTTTCATACATAGTGGTTTTGAATTTATAGACTGTTGAGTTCTTATTTTATTTTTAAGGATTCTCATTTTCTCAAGATTAAGAAATTTCTAGATTCGTTCGTGATTTAGGACTAGTCGAAGTTCGGTTTAATTTGGAGTCATTTTTAGTGTTTTATCTTAATGTTTATTTTGGAATTATTTACTGGAATTTTCCAAGACTTACAGTCAGCATCAGAGTACCCAACAAGTTCAAAAGAAGTATGTTTGGGATACCACAAGCCAATTTCAATAATGCCTACAAGGTACTTGAAGATGCGTTTAACTACACCTAAGTGAGATTCTTTTGGGAAAGATTGAAATCATGCACATACACATATAGAAAACATGATATCAGGTCTAGAAGTTGTTAAATATAACAAACTACCTATCATGCATCTATACATCTTTTCATAAACATTTTTACCTTTTTCATCTTTGTCTAGTTTTACACTAGTGCTCATAGGTGTAGGTTTAAACTTACAACTATCCATTTTAAACCTTTTTAACAAATCTTTAGTGTATTTAGATTGATTAATAAAGGTTCCCAATTTTGATTGCTTAATTTGAAGTCCAAGAAAATAAGTAAGTTCTCCTATCATACTCGTTTCAAATTCTTTTTGCATGGACTCAACAGAAACTTTTATAAGTGAAGAATTAGTAGCATCAAACACAATGTCATATACATAAATCAGTATGATTAATGTATCGGAATTGTGATTTTTTATAAAAAAGAGTTGTATCAATTTTCCCTCTTGAAAATCCATTATTTATCAAAAAGCTACTAAGTCTTTCATACCAAGCTCTGAGAGCTTGCTTGAGACCATAAAGAGCCTAGTTCAATTTAAAAACATGATTGCCAAAAGCATTCTTATAGATTCTAGTCTTGCAACCAGGGCAAAAGTCTCATCAAAATCTATCCTCTCTTCTTGTGTATCGCCTTTAGCAACTAACCTAGCTTTATTCCTAGTTACTATTTCAGATTCATCCATTTTATTTCTAAAAACCCATTTTGTTCCTATGACAGTTTTTTTTTCAGGCCTTGCAACAAGATTTCAAGCCTCACTTCTAGTGAACTGGTTTACTTCTTCTTGCATGGCTTGAATCAAAAACTCATCTTCTAAAGCTTCTTCCATGGTTTTAGGTTCATGTTTTGATAGAAAAACTAGATCGATTGTGTTTCTAAGAGATGATCTAGTTTGTACCATATTTGAAGTTTCACCTATTATTAAGTCTTTTAGATGTGAACTAGCATATTTCCATTCCCAAGGTAGATTACTAACATGCTCATGCACATCATCATCAGCAATAGATTTTTCAACAGTAGAAACAATACAAGAATTTTCAACATCAGAACATGAAAGATCATTTATCCTATCACAAACATCATCAACATCATTATTAACATTTATAGGAGTCAAACAATCATAAAAAACAACATGTATAGATTCTTCTACAACAAAAGTTCTTTTATTATATACCCTATATGCTTTACTAGATGAAGAATATCTTAGAAAGATTCCTATATCAGATTTAGCATCAAATTTTCCTAGATATTCATTTCCATTTATTAAGATATAACACTTTGTGCCAAAGGGATGAAAATAAGAAATTTAGTCTTGTTCCTTTCCATATCCCATAGGGGGTTTTCTTTATGATCGGTCTAATAAAAATTCTGTTTGAAATATAGCAAGCGGTATTGACAGCTTCAGTCCAAAAATATTTTGGCAAATTATTTTCACACAACATGGTTCTAGCCATTTCTATTAAAGTTCTATTCTTTCTTTCGGCTACACCATTCTGTTGTGGAGTTCTAGGTGCTGAAAAAGTGTGTTCAATACCATATTTTTCACAAAAATTATTCATTTCAAGATTTTCAAACTCTCCATGATCACTTCTTATTAAAGCTATATTAAGACCTTTTTCATTTTAGACTTTCTTGCAAAATCTAAAAAAGACATCATTGATTTTGTCTTTATAGGCAAGAAATAAAGTCCATGAAAATCTAGAGTAGTCATCAATAATAACCAAAGTGTATCTTTTTCCTCCTAAACTCAAAGTTTGAGTAGGACCAAAAAGATCCATAGGTAACAGTTGCAATGGCCTAGAAGTAGAAACTGCATCCCTAGCCTTAAAAGAAGACTTAGTTTGCTTTCCTTGTTGACATGCTTAACAAATCTTGTCATTTTGAAAATTTAAACTTGGTAAACCTTTGACAAGATTTTTCTGTTAGTATGTCCCAATTTTCTATGCCATAACCAAATATTGTCATTTTGAGAATATAGACATGTTTGACTTGATGATTTAAAATCATCTAAATTAATTTTGTAAATATTTTTATGTCTATATCCTTCAAAGCATACTTAGTTATTATCAATTCTTTCTATAGTACCTCTTTTGGTCTAAAATGTTACTTTAAAACCATTATTACAAAATTGACTTATACTAAGCAAATTATGTTTTAGCTTATCTACCGACAACACATCATTAATAACCAGATCTTTATTAAGGATAATGCTACCTTTACCTAAAATAGTTGATTTTCTATCATCACCAAAGGTAACACTCCTTTGATCCATCAAGTCCAGCTTTAAAAATTTGGAAGCAACTTCGGTCATATGCCTAGAGCATCCGCTGTCCAAGTACCATTTGTTGCTGCCACTTGAGGATCCCTGCAAAGCAAGTTATTATTTCTTTTGTACCTATTTTTGTTTGGGTCCTCTTGGGTTAGAACCAGATAAAACTTCTTTCTTAGCCACACAAACATACTTGCTCCTATGACCCAAGAGCAAAGTCTTCCTTATTGCACACTTGTGTGCAATATGGCCAAACTTGCCATAATAATTACAAGTGCCATAAGTGGCTTTTACAAACTGAGTCTTATGAGACTTATAATTCTCGTGCCTATCATAGCCAATTCCATATTTGTTATGATCAGATTTTTGCTCACCAAGGAGAGTATTTAAATTTTTCTCTTCTTGTGTGAATTTAGCTATGATAGCTTTCGAATCATCTAAGATAGATTTCAAATTTATATTTTATGTTCTTAGCTCATCTAGCTCTTTTAGAAGTTCATTGTTATTGATGTTGTTACTAGTAGAAGCAGGTTTATTATCATCTTTTATAGTTTTGATTTCTAAATCTAAAAGATCATTTTCAATTTTTAATTTATCATTCTGTTCAACAAGAATTTTATTTTCTATTTTTAGTTTCTTATTTTTATTTCTAATTTCATTAATTTTCATATTCATGCTACTAAGATTTTCATGCAAGTTGTCTCTTTTAGAACCTAGAGCGGTTATTATTTCATTTTTTCTTCATTTTCAATTTTAAGCTCATTAATTTCATCTTAAAACTCTTCTAATATAACTAAAGCATTTTGCACCATATTTTTAAGTTGTTTATTATCTTCTTCGGATTTTTTAAGATTTTTACAAACTTTTTTATATATGTCAAGCAATTCATCATTAAAGCAAGAAGATGAAGGATTATTTACCTCATCATGGATCGCCATGAAGCATAACTCTTCATCAGAATCTGATGACTCTTCATCACTACAAGTAGCAATAAGTACTTTCCTCTTTGATCTTTTTTGTGCTTTCTTGAGGAGAGGACATTTTGGTTGGATGTGTCCTGGTTTCTGGCACTTATAGCATACAACATCCTTCCTTTCCTTTCTAAACTTTGAGGAGCTGCCAGCTTTAATAAATTTGTTGAAATTCTTTGCAAACAACACATCATCCTCGTTTATCTTCTCCTTATCAGAATCATCGTTGGTTGCCTTCAGACTAATAGCCTTCTTTTGGGATTCCTTACTTTGATTCTTGATGAGCTCATGAGTCTTGAGTGCACCAAGAAGCTCTTCTTTTGTCAGTGTGCTAAGATCCCTGGCTTCCTCTATTGCTGTTTATTTTGCTTCCCATTCCTTTAGCAATGATCTGAGCAATTTTGAGTTTATTTCAACATTAGTAAAGTTGTTGCCCAAAACACTCAAAGGATTAATTCTATATGTAACTTCGACTTATAAAATCGGGTAATAGAGATTCCAAAAACCAATTACTAAAAAGTGAATAACGATTAACTTTCGGAAATGAAACCCAATTCAAAAATTCTGGAAACGTTAAAAGATATTAAATACTTACGAAAATAAAATTTAAGATAAATTTCTCAAATCAAATATGTTGTATAAACATAAAATACCAGTTTCCAAATTGGCAAGGATATAACCCGGAAAATCACTTGGAAACCCTAACCGGAATACAATAGTTTAAGTCCGGCAATCTAGCGCCCCTAACCCTAGAGGCCGAGATGTAGTTTAAATATGTAGAATAGCTCGTAGTAATATAAGTTTGTTAAAAAATATCAGATTGGTAAATTTTTGACCTATTTCGAACCAGTTCGGATACAGACTTCGAAAAGCGTGTCCCGGGGCTCGAGATATCAAAAATATACCAATAGTACCGTTAGACTCGTAATTTCATAAGATTTCTAAATATATCAGTTATATAATTTTTCGGGTTATAAAAGTTACAGTTATAACCTTTTTATTGTATTTCCATTACTACCGATAATTGATTAGTCTTTTGCACTATTCATTCTTATTTCATTACAAAATTTTATTATTCTTATAAAGTCTTATATTTTTAGATAAATATTTATATGTTATAGAAAATTTTGTTTTTCTAAAATTTAGTTCGTTTCGGGCTTTACAGGATTAGATTCTGTTTAAGACCCGATACTAAAAATAAAATAAATTAATTTAATAATTGAAAAATATTTTAAAAATATTTTTATTTTCATAAAATAATTTTTTAGAATTTTTCGGGTTATAAAAATATCATTTATAGCCCATATTCGCGTATTTTGATCATACTGATAACATATTTGTTAAATTACTAAAATAATTCAAATAATTATTTAATTTTAAATATGAAAAATCTGCTACAAATATTTGGAATAAATTTTCTAATTTTATTTTATTAAGAAAGTACTTTTACAACCCATACCTTCAAGTACACCTTACACATATCACTTCCTTTTCACTTCAATCTTTCTACACATTATTCCACACTCCTTGGCAGAATTTTTGACCTTCTTTGCTGCCATTGTCCTTTTATTTAATCCCAATTTGACTAAAATAATTATTTTCCACTCCTTCTTAAAGAAGCTACACACACCATTTATTACACAATTTAATTTCAAGTCAAATTTTCAACAAATTCCTCTCTCTCTCTTCTCTCTTCACGTGGAAAGATCCCCAATTTTGCCTTGTTTTATTATTTTTTTTTTTTGCTCCTTCAATTAATTAAAACACATTTAATACACTCATTTTCTCTCTCCTTCATTTACTCATCTTTCCTCTTTCATTCCTTAACCTTTTCTCTCTCTTTTTCCTCTTTTTCTTCTTCTTCTTGTTCTTGTTTCTTCAAGAACCAAGCTGCCCCCACTTCTTTTGTTAGCTTCCACCCATATTTCTTGAACATTTTTAAGCAAATATTCATCTCAAAGCCTCCATAGGTGATATAGGTAAAGTGTAATGAAGGTTTCAATGCATCAAATGACCTTCCATAAGCTTAAAAGCTTAGGATGACGATGCCAATAATGAAACACTCCTTTTCTCTACTTTTATTATCTTGTATTTCAATTATTTTCTTGTTTAAAGTGTAATGAACGTTTAAATTTTTGTAGCTTTGATTTTCGTTTATGCCATGGATCTTGTTATTTAAGTTGTTATATTTGTTATTTCTTATGATTTATGCATGGATCTATCATCCACATGATCATCTTAGTGATTCATGCATTAAAAACTAGTTTAAAAGACTAGTCTAGTGTTTTGAGTTCATAAATGCATTAGATCTTTGTTTTATGTTCATAAGCAACTTGTGATAGCATGATGATGGTAGGAAGATTGTAGAAAACTCAAGATCTATCTTATTTTCAACAAAAATCAATTTTGAAAATTCGGATGAAAATGGAACCATATTTAGAAAAGTGGTTTTCATCTTCAAAATGTGTATTTTTCATTTAAAATGAAGGGCTTAGGGTATAGACAACATAAATGAATGATTTTGAAAAGTAAAGTTTAGATCTATGATTTTATAGTTCATTACCATAGGTTTCTTTTAGACGTATGTTCATATTATGTAGATCTTAGATTTGAACTTGAACAAAATTTGTGAAATTCGCATTTTGGCAAGACCCCCATTTAAAAACCACTTTCCAAGTGTCAAAGTGTAATTTTTATTTAAGAAATGAAAGGCTCTTAGGATAGGATATGTAAGGAATAGATTTTCATAAGTTTAGATAGATTTTATCAAAGATATGTCCAAAAATGAATTTTGTAAATTCGGATCCCAATCAAAACCAATTTTTAAAACCCATTTATCAACTCCAAAACTCATGTTTTATGTGAAAAATGAAGTATATAGGTAATAGTATCATTAAGCAATGATTTCTACAAGTTAAAATGAGTTTACGCATGAGTAATGTGTAAAACAAGTAATGGAATTAAAATGGAAAAATTTGAGTTAGTGATCAAATTGTGAAATTCGTAATTTAAGATGATGCATATGTAATCACTTAGTATTTGAGCTCAAATTGCAAGTTTTATGTGTTAAATGAAGTCCTTAGACAATAGATGTAGTAAAGTCTTAAATTTTAACGCATTAAACAAGTTTTTCCCAAATGAATCATTCAAAAAGTGGATTTTCTAAAATTCGGATTTTTGAGTAAATCATGTTGGAAAACATATTTGCAAAGTGAAAAATGCAAATTTTTGTGTAAGAATGAGTTCCTTAATGGTTATGTATGATTGAGCCTTAATTTTCTAAATATCAAATGATTTTTACTTGAAGGTATCACTCAAAAACCAATTTTTGTAAAATTCGGATTTTGGAATCAACCCCACTTGAAAACATGTTTACAAAGTGTAAAATGGAAATTTTTATGTAGAAATAAAGGTCATAAGTAATATATATGATGAAGACTCAATTTTAACAAAAATAATTATATTTTCTTAAGTAATAAATCCAAAACAAATGGAAATGCTCAAAGTTAGAAAACTAGACTTTTCATAAATAGTTGTTATTATGGTCTTGCAAAATAAAAATTTATAAAGTTTCCTTGTTGCAAAAATCATTAAGATCATGCATGCATTAAGCTCATCTCATGTCATTCATATTAGGAAATCATTCATATTGCATGTATAATTGAATTGACAAGTAGAAACATTTCAAGCATTTACAAAACTATTTTTCGAAAATTGAAATTGTTGCTGTCCTAATCTGATCCGAACTTTTCGAAGCTTTAAGGTTTTCAAAACTTGAAAATAATACTAGAATTAGATATATCTTTCGAAGTAGATAGAAATCGATATATAATTTGCGAGATTCCGAGTTAAAATGACCAAGTTATGGCCATTTTAAGTTGGAATTCCCGCTTAGGACGCGAATTACGAATTTGATAGTTCGTATAAAATCGTTTGGATTAGTTTGAGTTGAAATACTTATTAGAGTATTTCTTCCTTTTTAGGAGATCCCGAAATCGACGATTCCCTACCACCGAATTATTATTACTAGAAGACCGGTGATCCAATGGCCGAGTGAGTTTTCTCCTTGTTTTGTTACCTTGATTGTGCTTGTAGTTAGTTGCATTAGAATTATAGGAACAAGATAAAAATCGATATGAATGGGGATGGGATATATGATGAGACTGTGATGAATGTATGCCAAAGAATACTAAAGCATATCGAAACCACGATTTGATTGGATAACTACACCGTTCATATTATTCCTATTATATGTGTGATATTGGTTGGTCACTCTAAAGAATGTATAAATATTTTTGTCCTAAGCAAAAATTAAATTGGTCATGCATCACATCAGACATATTGCATTTGGTAGCATGCTACTCCTACGCAGGTCGATCGGTATGGTCCGTTGTTGCCTCGTTTGGATAACGAGCCCGGTGCCAGAAGCTCATTCAAGGGTACTAAGGCACATGTGGATGCATTCTTGGATGAGCCTAGCTGAGTCAAGTGCTAAGAGCCGAGGGCTTGGGGACTAGATGCGGTCGTGTAGACTCAATACCATTCCTAACCCAAGATACGGAGGGCGTAAATCCGTTCTGTATGGGTTCCGGATACCCATGCATAATTGCTTTCTCATGTGTTTGTTCATGCATAGCATATGATTGATTTTAACTTGCTTGTTATGGTACAGAACTAAGGGAATTCTCACTAAGCTAGTGTAGCTTATACCCAATAGTTGTTTAAATGAACAGGTTATTTCAAGAATGCAAAGTGGGGACCGAATTGGTTGGAGCCGGGCATAACTCTGGGATTTCGGCAAAGAATACGAATGTTTGAAGTTATCAGCTAGTTTTATGATTTGTCTCGTAATAGTTTATGTAGGGAAGTCTGTGGATGAATGTAATTGGAGTTGAACGATTTGTATTTTGAAGTATAGTGTTTTGTATCTGAAGTATAGTAAATTGTATTTCCTTTATATTGTTACTTAATTGTATCAACATAAAATGTATCATTCCGATGTGTCTCCTTTATGTGTTAGACACCTTGTACATAGTATGGAAGCCTTCGCGTGACTGAGGTCATTCTTAGGCTTTAATATTGTGTACGGCGGACTGCCACGTTTATGGTACCCTTCGGGGCGTGACATATTTATGAAATAATTGTCACTAAGCCTGTTAGCTTATACCCCCATAGATATCTTTTGCAGTTCCCCTATTTGTGGTTAAGGCCACGAGGACCCTACAGTCAGGTAATTTCTTTTTGGATAAGGAAACCCTAGATGAAGTTTAGTATTGAATAAGATACAATATTCTTGTGATAGATTTGTGATTAAGGGAAATGTCCCTAAGTTTGTAAAATCATTGATATAAGTAAATAAATATTATGAATCCTCTTTTCTTAATATGTTATTATATCTTCTTAAGCTTCATAATTCCATGTATAGGTCCTCTAAATTTGTGAGAGCATGCCTTACACTTAATATCAAAGCTTTTGGGAGTGGCTAAGGTCGTCATACTTAAGCTTTAATATTAAGTGTGGCGGACTGCTACATTTAGGGTACCCCTTGGGGCATGACAATATCATTCCTATCCCAAAATAGTTTCACTTTGCTTGTATGAGCTCTTGGCTTAAAATTTTTTTTGCACCACTTAAAGAACAAGTCAGTATAATTGTAAACCCCTCAATTTTAGGATAGAATTTGAGTAAATCCTAACCCTAGTCAAATCGGAATTTCAAAAGTCAATAATAATCAATGCATACTAGTAGTTTTAACTTTGGCAATCCCGTACTTGAAACCCAAGAACAATAAAAATGAACTAATGGTAGATCGTGGTTCAAAATTGTATGAGGTAGCTTAAAAAGATTATATTCATCCAAAAATCAATCGTTTCAACCAAAATGGGATCAGTTCTCCAAAATATGTCCCGAAGCTTGGGATAGTAAAAATAATCTATAAACATATTTAGACTTGTAATTTAACAAGGATTCATAAAATATCAGTTTCATAATTTTTTGATATCTAAAAATATCATATATAGCACTTTTATATGTATTTTCTTTACTATCGGTATTTCATTTGTCTAGTCTACTATTCAAACACTATTTACCTATTTATACTTTTTCTTACTACCTATTCTTACAATATATATACCTATCCTCTTACAATTTTCTTTCCCCATAAAACTTTATACATTACTTCTCTTACATTTATTTACTTTTCATTATAAAAGTACAAAACAAATCAAATCTCTACCCTCTCTCTTCTACAAAATTGGCGCCTACTCCCTCTCCCTGTATCTAATTTTTTTTCTTTTTCAATTAATTTTATTATATCTAATTTCCCTCCACAAATCTCTATAAATACCACATCTCTCTTCATTTCTTTCACACACTTTATTTATATAACAAAACTCTCTCAAATTCTCTCCACAAATTTTCTCTCCAACATTCTCTTCTCAACACTCTCTTCTTTCGATATCATAACTCTCTCTCTACAACAACCAACACCAAATATTCTTTCATCACCTACCTTTAGGTAAAAGTTTTAAATCCATTTTTATCTTCATGTTAACATAACATGAACATGTTGTGCGTTTGATTTCTAAATCCCCATGAGCATTATGCTAGGGATGAAATCATGAAAACTACAAATTGTTCATGTTTTGTTCAACACTATGTTCATATTTAATTATTGTTGTTATATTGTTATTTTTTTTTATATTTCTAATCTAACCTTCTATATGTATTATGTCTATGTACGTATATGATTTTAGAACCTAAAAGTTCACTAACCTAACTTATTATTAGCTTGTTATCATACTCTTATTATTATGCTCTTTTCTTATATTGCTCGTAATAATAATAAGAATAGTCATTCTAGTCTTAGACTTGTCCTTATTAAGTCAAAACAATTTTATTTCTTTCTTTTTGGACTTGAGTATAAATCTAAGTCCGGGGAGCTTTGACATAAATCTAAGGCTCCCATGATTTTTTTTTTTGTTTTTCTTAAGGAACTTGCCTATGTCTAAGTTCAAGAAGACTTGAATAAGAATCTAAGAATTTTGAATTTTCTTCTTTTTCTTTTCCTTTCTTTTCTTTTTAGAACTTGTCTATTCTAAGTTCCGGAAAGCCTTGATGCAAGCTAAGACTTTCTAATACTTGACTTTACGTATATGTTTAATTAAATTTCTATGTCCCTTATATACTTTATGTAAATTATTATTTTTATCATATATCATAACTACAAGTCATATTCATGCATGATATAATGTTCTTGTCTTGATGAAGTTTTTTAAAGGAGTAAAATGGAGTTCTTTTGATTTATAAAATAAGGACTAAACTCTCTACAAAAGAAAATAGTAAATGTTGACACTTAGGGAAAATTTCCATTAAAGGCTTAGGAACAAGATTCAACAACATCCTTTTTAAAAAGCTTAATAATGATCATCATAAATTCTTAATGTTGTTAATATATAAAGCTTCTTCAAAAATTAATTATGTGGTTCCATTACTCTCCTTAAATTTATTAGTAAACCTTAATGTTGAAAATTCTTTTCTATGCAAAATTTTCTTAACAACTTATTTATAAGATTTTTACCCATACTTTGATAAACACTAAGCATAAAACAAACTTTTCTAGATAAGTTAAAATCAATTCACTAGTTAAAAATCCACTTAAGAAATAAAAATTTGTAGATAACTTAAAGAGAAAAAAATTTAAAGTAAATTTATTTTTGAAAAGTTAAGAATATATAGTTATGGTGAGCTATATAATTTCCTTATCCTCGTTTATTCAAATATTATTTCCAAAAAGTAAACTTTATCATGATTACTACTATATCATGCTGTCGAGCAATTCTATTCTTTTGTTTCCAATTATCAAGCAATGTAAACATTTACACATTCGAGACCATTTCTCGACGTGTGTCCAAGTATTGCCTAGGACCCTTTCTTAACCTTGGTGACATTACCATTGTTACGAAGATAGCCTGTTACCTTAGTCCTTGAAAATTTTGTTCCTTTGCTTATCCGGTTATGCAATTCATTATTTGCTCCTGGGATATCTGAGTACTTTTGTTATTGACGATGACTTTATTGAACTTTCCATAGTTCATGTATAAACTCATTTATCCGTTCCTTTCCTTTATAAAGATTACTAGGTTTCTTAAGCCGATACACTTAGCTTATTCATTTCTTAGTCCAAAACTCTTATAATTACTCCCTTACCTTTTTCTCAACTTGATTGGTGTGATGTGGTATGGTGTTTAATCATGGGCTCGGTATTCCTTACTAAGTCAATCCTCAAAATCTTCCTTTAACTTAGGAGGCGATCTAGGCGACTTATTTTGGAAAACTTTAGGGAAGTTTGATCATAATGGGGATGTTGTCTAGATTGTGTTTCACCCCTTTTTACTCCTTGTATCTCCAGTTCCTTGTCATTTGTCTTTTACTAACTTGACTAAATTTAGATCATATCTCCTTAGACTTATAAATCCATCTACGGACGTTTCTTCCCTTCCCCATTCCATAATTACTATTTTCTCACTTTAGTAGTCCATCGTATTCTCATCGGAAGATAATCTAACTTATTCTTTGTGGCTACTTTATATTTACTTAATTCCAATATTATAAAGTCTGCTGGGAGGAGGCATCCTTGAATTTTTCCAGGGGACAATCTTTTAAAATTTTCCTTATTGTCATTACCTGTGGAATTCTTTATTTTACTTTCAGGGGTTTTACTCAATCATTCAATTATCATCCATTGATATATATACTTTCACGAAATTAAAGAAAACACTTTATTGAGGGTTAACACTGACCTGTGGTTGGGTCATATTCGTAGTTGTCCTCGTCCTCAAGGGTAGCTAATTCCACGTCTCCATCATCCATCTCCCTACGTCTCCATTGACCTTCCAAGTTGTATACCCTTATTCCATGCATAGAAGTCCCAGCACGACTTCCATTTCCATCTCTAGTCCTTATTCTTGTTGGAGCCAGTCCTCTAGACGGTCCAGCTAATCCGATGGTGGTATTCCTCATTTGCGGACATTCCCTAGCAAAGTGCGCGATTTGTTGCATACGAAGCAAATGAAGGATGCTTTCTTTGGACACTCCCGCACTTTGTGGTTTGGGTCTCCACAAAAGTAACACTTATCTTGTAATTCAGGACATCTTTTCGAGTAGTGGGTGTCCTGACATTTCCAACAAATTATGTTCTTTGGTGCTTCTCCTCTTTCACTAATACTTTCTCCAAAACTGTTGTTCGGCCTTAGTCTTTTTGAGGGTTGATCAAAACTTGGTCCTTCATGAAATCTCTTTCTAATAACATGAATCTTCCTTACTGGTGTATGTGTGTTTCTCCTTTTTGCTCCCTCAATAATCCGAGCTCTTTCTACCAATTTCGGAAATTTCTTATATCAAACTCTACCAACTTCATTCGCAGCTCCTCGTCTAATCCATTCAAAAAGACTTGCCCTTTAGCTCCTCGCTATACTTATACGAGTCAAGTGCATACTGAAGTAGCCGACTGAACTCAGTCTCATATTGTTCCACCGTTCTGCCTTGTTGTGCAATATTCAAGAAGTCTGAGCTATACTGAACTCGGAGGCTGCTTGGGAAGTAGTTCTCCAAAAACTCATGCCGAAACATCTCCCAGGTGATCAGTTGCATCAATTCTCTACTCTTGGATTCCCACCACACACGAGCATTTAGGTGAAGCATATAGGTTCCATAGGGTATCTTTAGGTGTTCTGGCAACTCATACGCACCAAATGACCTTTCTATTTATGCAAGCCAATCTTCTGCCTCATCAGGCTTGCCAAAAGCTCCATCAAAGTATCTATTACTCTTGATGAATTTTGGTAAAATGTTGTGGTATGGTCTCGGCGGTGGTGGTGGTGGCATGGGTACGGTATGGGTTTGCTCATTCTGTGGTGTAGGCACCTCCACGGATGCTTGACGTTCGCCTTGGGATAAAGTCGGAGCAGACGCTTGTGCATTCTGCTGTTGCACCAGGGTATTCAACAACTGTGCTATCTGTTCAAGAGTAGCCTGGTTGTTAACTGGTAGATTTGGCAGAGGCGTAGCTTGCGGATTTGGAGGAGTAACTTTGGGTTGATTTCCTTCCTCAACTGGTTGATTTGAAGACTGTTGATTGCGGTGTCGTCCTCTTCGAGTACGACTGTTTAAATATTTTAATTACGTGAGTTCATTCTTTTCTCTTAACTTATTAAGTTTTATCGCGATATTTAACGAAAATCTTGGAAGTCTAGGACAACCATAATCACGAAAATTTACACAATCGAAAACATAATAAATAAAATCCAAATAACCATAAAAGAAAATTTCATTTAATAGAAACATAGAAAACTTAAACATGAAAGATTAGAAATTTATAATTGAAAATCAAATTCATAAATAAAATCATATAACAAACACTCAACAAAAGGTTGGTAAGAAAATAAAGGATTCCAAAAATAGAATTTCAGAAAGCTACTAGTAGAACATCTTTTAAGAAATTTACTTGAGAAAAGGCATAGCAAGGGTATTATAAAACAACACTTTAAAAGGGATTCTTTAATTCATTAGTTATCTTCAAATCTCTTAACTACTATCTTTAATTAAATCTTATTTAGTTAACTAAAACGCTTTGCTTGGGGTAGATTCGGTACTTCTTTGCATCCTCTTTTTGTGCTCACAAGCTCGTGTATGGTTCTGGCTTCTCTTCTTAGAGTTCCTGCTTCGTCTTCATCTTTGTCTTTTGGGTAATGGATGCGCGATCCTCGTCTTTTGGGTACGTTGACGAATGTACTAACGGTTAAACTAGATCATATAGCCTTCTATTTGTTTCTTTAATTAAAAAACAGGATTTACAAAGGGGATATTTTCTTGTGATTAAAAACGGTTTTGGAAATCCATTCAAAGTCAAGAACTAGCTTTATACTTATGTTTTGGGTGAGATTGTAAAATACGCGTCTTTCCACTCAGTTTCGTAATATCTCACTTGCTACGGTTCTAGGATTTCCTAAATTGTTTTTATCCTATTGGACAAGGTGATCTTATAAGGCTCTTAGGTTCTCCCCTTATTCTACCTATGATTCTCTTATTCAATGATGAAAAGTCTATCTATCTTTTCCTCTACTAATCTTGCATCTAAATACTAACAACTTCACAAGAATCTTCCTATCACTCTCATGATTTTATTCCTAAGCTTATCTTGCCTTTAAGACTTCTATTCCTAAACTTATGATTTTCTTCCCTGATCTTGATGCTCTAATACCACTTAAACTGTCACGCCCTGAAGGGTATCCTAAACGTGGCAGTCCGCCACATACGGTATTAAAACTTAAGAATGACTTCCCAAATTCATGCGAAAGTTTTCAACACCATATGTAAGCGTCTATCACAATAATAGGAGACATCGGTGGGATGTATAGTTTGAGATAGTAAATAAAGCAATACAAGAATCTAAATAAACATCAAATTTATCATTAATGGAATATAATCTTTACATCATCTTAGGGGTTTTTCCCTTATAATTCTCCAAACAATCATAATAACAACTTAATCCTTCCTACAACCAAATAATACCAACACCAAAAGATGTTAAAGGATAATTAACCTATGATCTTCAAAAGATTTCCACATATGGTGTTCGGATTTTCGAATCGATTAATTATTGGATTTTTCTATTTTTGTTTTTGAAAATCTTCTTATGAAATTCCGTGATCGAAATTGTTTAAGGTTCGATTTCAACTTAGGTTAGACTTTAGGGTTTCGATTCGGTATTCCAAAACCATAATCGAAAAATTCAGGGGCTTACAACCTACCCCCTTAAAGAAAGTTTTGCCCTCAAAACTTGACTTGTGGCTTTGCTCATGATGTATACCCGATCTCGTCAAGGGTTTTAATATTCCTCCAATGGAACTCAATTCTTAATCTCAAGACCTTGTTACGTCCAACTCCTTCTTTTACTTCTTTCGACTTTTTCTTTCTTTCAGCTCGGAGTATTGATTACTGTATTCCTTGTCTTTTGCATAAAAGCTTATTCCAAGATTGCGGTCTTTAATATACTCCTAACCATTGCTTCTACCACATGTTCAATTCCTTTATCAAGAATGAGTGCTCAGGGTTCTGTTGACCAATATAATTTCCTTATCCTCGTTTATTCAAATATTATTTCCAAAAAGTAAACTTTATCATGATTACTACTATATCATGCTGTCGAGCAATTATATTCTTTTGTTTCCAATTATCAAGCAATGTAAACAACTGAAATATATTTTTGTTTTCACAATTCAAAAAGGAGAAATTTTCAAAAATCTTGTCTTTTAAATCCCTACAGACAAATTGTTTATGAAATGTCAATCTTGAGACAACACTACAAAGATCATGCATACATATGAGTATAAATATATGTCCAAATGATTTTTCAACTATATATATATATCCCTATATTTTTCTTAAGGAATTTTGAGTAAAGTAAAATTTGGAAAAAACCATATTTTGAGAACTATAAATTCGTAACTATTCTGTACCGTGTTAGTTTGTAACCCAAATGGCTTTTTATGATAAAAATAACCTTAGAAATGGATAGATCTTTTCAATTAGGTAGAAAACGATATATTATAAGCGCAATTCCGAGTTAAAATGACCAAGTTATGGCCATTTTAAGTTGGAATTACCTTCTACGCGAATTTTAATGATTTTATGATAAAGTTTTTGATAAGTACCATAGAATCAACAAGAAATACTCATTATGGGTATTTTCTTGAATAGGTGAAGCCGAGGAGGAGTATTCATACCCAGAGGATTATTATGATTAGTAGATTTACCGATCAACTCATCCGTAAGAAAGATAGATCCTCATGGCCAAGTGAGTTTATTTCCTACCTTTTTCGTACTTGGTTGTGCTTGTAGCTAGAACACTAGAAGTAGAAAAAAGATGAAATGAATTATGTATGATAATATTGGTTGAAAGAATGTTAAGCATACCAAGGCATGAATCGTTGTTGATTAACTTATGTTTTGCTATTATCCTGCTAGAGTGTGTGCAAAATTCTGTGATCACCTTTAAATTACTTTAAACATATACTATGAATTATATTAATTGATTCATGCATACCACGTAGTTAATTTCATTGCATGAGCTGCTAATCTCGATGGGACAAGAGCATAGTAGTCGGGCGTGCAGTAGCCAGAAATCTGCAAGATGGGCGATAGGTGCCTGAAAGAACTATTTGAGATGGGCAATAGATGCCTGAAAGAACTATTTTGTGATGGCTAGTAGGGGCCTGAAATAAACTACATGAGTTGGATTTTTAAGTTGGGTTTTAAAGAGCTTGGAACACCTAACCCTGAATGGAAGGGTAAATCCATTCAAACATATGATTTCCGGTAAATCATATGTATTACTTGATCACGTGTTTGATGCATTCATATGCTTGTTAATAACTTGTTTGAAATTATTTATACAAGTACGACGATTCAGGAATATTCTCACTAAGCTAGTTATGCTTATACTCCGATAGACCTTTGTTGTAAGAGGACTATATCTTTTATATCCGAAGACTTCATATACTCAAGTGGGGTGATGTCCTAGTAAAGCTTATGGAAATCTTTTGAAGATCATAGGTTAATTATCCTTTAACATCTTTTGGTGTTAGTATTATTTGGTTGTGGGAAGGATTAAGTTGTTATTATGATTGTTTGGAGAATTATAAGGGAAAACCCCTAAGATGATGTAAAGATTATATTCCATTAATGATAAATTTGATGTTTATTTAGATTCTTGTATTGCTTTATTTACTATCACAAACTATACATCCCACCGGTGTCTCTTATTGTTGTGATAGACGCCTTACATATGGTGTTGAAAACTTTGCATGACTTTAGGAAGTCATTCTTAAGTTTTAATACCGTATGTGGCGGACTGCCACATTTAGGGTACTCTTCGGGGCGTGACAAGTATTTTGAGAGAGTTTTGAGAGGAGATTTTGGGAGAGTTTTTGTATGAATTTGTGGGTAGTGAATGTGTGAAAGAAGTGAAAGAGGAGGAGGGGGGGGGGGGGGGGGGGGGGGGGGGGGGGGGGGGGGGGGTATTTATAGGAAAATGTGGAGGGATTTTTGTGTGATTAAAAAAAGAAAAATGAAACAAATTGATGAGGATAGAGGAGAAGGGGGGCGCGCGGCCACAACTAAAGGAGGGGGAGAGAGATTTTTATTTTTATTTTTTTTTGTTAAATAAAAGATGTAATATGTAAGGTAGATGTGAAATAAAGTTATGAGAAAGGTAAAAAGTAAGGATTATAGGTTATGGAGTGTGTAAGAATAGGTGTAAGAAAAATTAAAGATAAAAGAATAGTGTAGAATAATAATGAATAGTGTAATGTAAAGTAGATATGACTAACAAAGTACTGGTAGTAAGAAAATACGCGTATAATAGCTATATCTGTCATTTTTAACTACCGAAAAATTACGAAATTGATATTTTTGAAAACCTTATATTTTTACCAGTCTAACGGTGTATTCGGAATATTTTTACCATTCTAGGCTCCCGGACATGTTTTTCGCGAACTGTGTCCGATCGGGTTCAAAGAACACCCGAAATTCGCAAAACTGATATTTTTATATAACCTATAGCTATTACGAACTATTCTAGCTAATTATTCCAACTTCGTTTTCCAGGGCCAAAGAAAACGGCAATGCCAGACTTAATCGGTTACGGTAAACTAGGGTTTTGTTGTCTTTAGGGTTCCGATTGACTTCTAGTTTAGGGTTTTATGCAGAACCGATTCCAAAAATTTGGGGGTTTACATTGTGAGTGATGGAATTTCAACTTCAACTGGAAAAAATGTTTCTGTGCCATCGACTAATGAATAGGGGCTTGCCCCTATTGATACTCTGATGGATGTTCAGTAGGCCATGAGTGCAAAAGGTGGCATCTCATGCCAGTCTTTGTAAGTGATAGCCATTTTCTCTATTATTTTCCTAATGTTCTTGTTGGCTGCTTCAACTGCCCCAGTCATTGTTGTTCAAGTTGGTACTGTTGTTTGTAATGACTGTATCAGGGACTCCATATTTGGCTATGATATCTCTTTTGATGAATTTGACAACTACTCCTTTGGTAACATTAGCGTACGAGAATGCTTCAACCCACTTGGTAAAGTAGTCGATCACTACTAATATAAATCGGTGACCATTTCAGGCTTTTGACGAAATTGGCCCTATCACATCCATACCCCCACATCGAGAGGGGCCAAGGTAAAGACAACAATTGCAATTCTTTGGGAGGATCATTTATCTTATTGGAATATATCTGGCACAAGTGACAATGTCTCACGTGTTTGATACAATCCGATTCTATAGTTATCCAAAAATAACCCATCCTCATAATCTTTTTAGCTAGCATATATCCATTCATGTGAGGTCCACATATCCCTTCATGGACTTCCTTCATCAACATTTCTGCTTCCGCCTTATGTACGCATCTCAAGAGAGTAATATCAAATGATTTTTTGTATAATGTATTACCACTGAGCATGAAATGAGCTGCTAAGCGTCTTAGCATTTTTTGCACCTTTGTTGAAGCGTTTTTAGGGTATTTGCCATCTTGGAGGAATTCTTTGATATTAACATACCAGGGATCTTTCTTTAGGACTTCCTCGGTATTCAAGCAAAATGCTGGTTCCTCCTCAATGCGATTCTTTAAAGGTTGGATCTCAACTCCATCAGTGATCTGAATCATAGATGCTAATGTGGCTAATGCATCCACGAACTGGTTTTGGTTTCTTGGCATATAAGTAAATGATATTTCTTTGAATTTTTGTGCCAATTCTAGCAAATGTTGGTGATAAGGCACGAATTTTGCATTTCGTCTTATATTCTCCTCGTGTTTGAAAGATGATGAGAGAGGAGTCTCCATATACTTCAAGATCATCTATCTCCATGTCAAGTGCCATCTTGAGACCCATGATGCAAGCCTCGTATTCTGCCACATTATTAGTATAAGGGAACGTCAATCTTGCCGAAGCGGTATTGATTACCATCTGGTGATATTAAGACTGCCCAATTCCACATCCACATACATTAGCTGCTCCATCAAAGTACAACTTCCATTTAGGGGTGAACTGTTCTGATTCTTTATCCGAATCTGCCAGCAATATGCTTTCATCGAAATTGAACTTCTCCATCAATCACATTATCTTCAACTGGGTTTTAGCCAGCTGATCTACAAGCGCCTGACCTTTAACTGAGTTTGATTCACATAAGTGATATCAAATTCTGATAACAGCATTTGCCACTTGGAAATTCTCCAATCAGTCCTGGTTTCTGAGCCAGATACTTCAAAGGGTCATGTTTCGTGTAAAGCTCTATAGAATAATACAATGTATATTGTCTAAGTCTGTGCATGATCCACACCACGGCACAACAAGTTCTTTCCACTTCAGTATATAGTTCACCTTTAGTGAATTTCTTACTCAAATAGTAAATAGCCCGTTCTTTCCCATCTTCATCTTTCTGTCCAAGCATACCTCCCATTGATTCAGGAAGTACCGTCAAATACAGAAAAGAGGGCACCAGGTGTTGGTGCTACTAACAATGGTGGATTCATTAGATATTGCTTAATTTCATCAAATGCTTCTTGACAATCTTTATCCCAATGGATAGCTGCATTTTTCCTCAACAACTTGAATAGAGGCGACATTTGTCGGTTAATTGTGATATGAACCGAGCAATGTAGTTCAAGCGTCCTAATATGCCCCTAACCTCTTTGATTCTTCGAGGAGGCAATTCAAGTATGGCTTTAACCTTATCGGATCAACTTCTATTCCTTGCTGACTGACTACGAACCAGCAACTTCCCTGAGGTCACGCCAAACGTACACTTCTCAGGATTCAGCTTAAGATGGAACTTCGTAATCTATCAAATAATCTCCTCAATATTTCCACATGATCCTCATCTTCCTTAGACTTAGCAATCATATCATCCACATATACTTCGACTTCTTGATGCATCATGTCATGGAATAAAGTAACCATCGCCCTTTGATATGTTGCCCCAGTGTTTTTAAGGCCGAAAGGCATGACTTTGTAACAGAATGTTCCCCAAGTAGTAATAAAGGTTGTCTTGGTTTTATCTTCTTCTGCCATTTTAATCTGATTGTATCCCGAAAAGCCATCCATGAATGAAAATAGATGGTTTCCAGTTGTGTTATCCACCAAGACATCTATGTGAGGTAAAGGGAAATTATCTTTGGGCGTAGCTTGGTTTAGATCGCGAAAGTCTACACAAACTCTAACCTCCCCATTCTTTTTAAGTACCGGGACCACATTGGCCACCCATTCAGGATAATTGGATACCTCTATAAAATCGACTTCTAATAGTTTCTTCACTTCTTCTTTAATCTTAAGCAAGATATTTCTTCTAAATCGCCTGAATTTTTGCTTATTTGGTTTGACATTTGCTTTAGTCGGTAATTTATGAACCACTATAGAGGTCTCTAAACCAGGCATATCTTCGTAGGACCATGCAAACACATCTAAGTAATCAGCCAATAATTTTATCAATTTTTCTCGTTGTTTAGCGAATAAGGTGGTGCCTATTTTCAAATTCTTAGCCTCATCTTCAGTTCCAACATTTACTACTTCTGTGGGTTCACTGATCTCAATTCTATTATGTTCATATTTTCACGAACTTTTTTCTATCCCAGTGTGATCACTAATATCACCTTCGACGACTAACCTAGTAGGGCTGGAAGTGATATCAGTATTTTCGTTATCTATAGGCGCAAGATATCTCTTATTTTCACTGTTATCATTAGATCTAAATAAAGGCAAGATAAAGAAAAAGGAAGAAAAGTGAGGGAAAAAAAAGAAAGTGATGATATGGATAAAAGAGATAACATAGAAAAGAAACAAAGAAATTTCATTAATGAATATGACTCATGGAGTACATTTTATTTGAGCAACTGATAAAAGAAACAAAACATAAAACCGCTTCATGAATTCAACCCTTACTCAAAGGTAACCCTAGAGTTAAGGGGAATAGTAAACCAATTATTCAACCCTTGAATAGGATGGGAGCTGCAAGAAGACTCCATAACTGATGCAATGTCCAGCTTCTGGACATGAGAAGGTTGTGGGAATGTGACTTTGATGTCTGGAGACTCAATAGGGGAATTATACCATTCTTCTCCTCTCTTCTTTGAGGCTTTCCTTTTCATCTCTTGTATCTCAGCCGAAGTAGAAACATATCCCAGTCCAAATGTCCCTAAATGTCCTTCTTCTTGAATCATATTGGCTTCTTCAAAAATTTGTAAACCAAAGTCTTCGGATCCTTTATCGCCAATATAAGGTATAGCAATGTCTTCAAAGATAGCATGATCTTGTTCACCTAGTATCGTAATGATTTAGACATTTTTTATAAACTTGACCATCTGATACAAACTAGACGGTATTGCCCCAGCTGAATGGATCCAAGGCCTTCCAAGCAACAAATTGAATGATCTTGGTATGTCTAGAACTTGAAATGGAATAGTAAAGTCTTGTGGCCCAATTGTAACTTCCAATTCTATTTCTCCTGATATTCCTCCCTTGGATCCATTAAAAGCTCTAACAATTGTGGAAGTGGATCGAAGATCAGATGCATCGATTCCGAGTGGGTTTAAAGTGGCCAATGGACAAACATTCAGAGATGACCCATTGTCAATGAGAACTCGGGCTACAATCAATCCATTACACTTAGCCATTATAAATAGGGGCTTCGTGTGTTGAGTTCCTTCAATTCCCAATTCATCAGGTAAGAAAGAGACTTGGTCTAAAGAAAATACCGAATTCATCACATGCTCCATCGTTTCAGTTGCAACACCTTCGAGAACCTTGATTTGTTGAAGTATCTTAAAGAGGGCTTCCCGGTGTTTTTCAGAAGTCAATAATAAACCCATCAAGGATATTTGAGCCGAGACCTTAGCAAGTTGATCAGCAATCTTATAATCACTCATCTTCATAATCTTGGTCAAGGCCGTTTTCTCATCAGATTTCTCCTCCTTTTCCTTATTTTTTTTTTTTTGTGGAAAGAATTCCTCTGCCAATGTTTTCTCTCTTTCAGGCTCTAGGGCTTTTCCAAGTTCGCCGACCATGGGCCTGGGAACTTGATTAATAGCTTGATAGTTGAATGGGGCAGCTTTATAATCTTTCATTGCAACGGGTACTTGGAATTGATACCTCATCGACTTTACCTTATATGGGGCCTCTTTCTGCTCCTCTTGACATTGGATAACTACCCTTTTCGGATCGAACTGGATCATTCCAATAAAAGGCTCAGATTCTTCAATCATGATCATGTTGATCGTGGGCCCATGATTCGAGAGAGGATTGGTGTTAACATTAGGGGTTGGGTTTCAATGAAATCCAATTAGACCAATTTAGCATCAATGAGGTCTTGAATCTTATTCGAAGCCTCCAACAATTGTCAGTAAAATGACCCACTTGCCCAAAATGATAATCACATTTCTGCTCGGGGTTAAAGTATTTGGGCTTGCAGTATTCTCTGGGTGTTTTAAAGGTGATTAGATTGTTAGCTCTAAGTCGAGCTAGAACTTGGCTAAGGGGTACGGGAATTCTGGTAAACAGTCTTTTGGGTCTATTAAAGGGTTGGTTTTGGGATTGTGGTTGTTATGACTGGGTGAAGGGTTGATTAGTGTTTGGGGTTGATTGGTAAGCATAGGATTGAGTAGATTTAGTGTATGGGGTTGATTGGTAGGCATAGGATTAAGTAGGTTCAGTTTATGGGGTTGATTGGTAGGCGTAGGATTGAGTAGGTTTAGTGTATGGGGTTGAGCTGACTACACTGACAGTAGTATCCTTTCCTTTGTTGTTATTGAAGCACTTAGAGTTTGTAGTCTTTTTCTCCACATGGATCTTCTCGGTAGTAATGGCATTTTCAATTCTGCATCTGGCCAATACTATCTCGGAGAAATTAGCTGTAGTATGTCTAATGAGATGGGTAAAGAATGGTTCTTCCAAGGTATTGATGAAAGTAAAAGTCAAATCCTTCTCTGGGATAGGGGTAGATACCATAGATGCCATTGATCTCCACCTTTGAGCATATTCCTTAAAGGACTCATCTTTCTTCTTCCTCATATTGCCTAAATCCCACATAGATGGGGCCACTTCAACATTGAACTTGTATTGATTGTAGAAAGCCTTAGCTAATTTGTCCCAAGTATTAATCTCATCAAGATCCAATGGAGCATACCATGTCAAAGCTGGACCACTAAGGCTATCCTTGAAAGTCTGGATCATAAATTGCTCATATTGAGTGTACTGGCTCATCTTCCTCACATAGAGCCTAGTATGCAACTTTAGGCAACCAGTACCATCATACTTTTCAAAGTCGGGAATCTTAAACTTCTCGGGGAAAGCCCTAGCTTCAATTATAGGAAAGTTTGTGATTCCAGCTTGATCAAATCCTTCCATTTTCTCAAAAGCTTTAAGTTTCTCATTGAATTGAGAGAACCATCTCTTTGTTTTGAGCCTCAATGTCCTTCTTAAGGTTGGAATATTTGGTTTCGATAGTGATTTGTGGCTCATGATTAATTACTTGATCCTCAATGGCTTTACCATCTCTCTTTACCTGGAATGTCCTTCGATAGTATCTTAAGGGGCCTTTAAGTTTTGTGCAATAAGATTCATTTGCTCGGTCATTTGAAACACCATTTATTCTAAAGCAGTGAACCTTTGCTCAGAAATTGGATTGGAAATGCCAGAATTATTGTCGTTGTTGCTAGCCATTCTGGATTTGGACTTAGTGATGATTGGAGTTCGAATCGGGTTAGACCGTTTAAGAGCTATCTTTTGGAAACTGGATGAAAAAAAAATTCCAAGTTTAGAGAAAAATATGTATATTTATATATATAATTATTTTTTTGTTTTTTTAGAAAAATCTTTTTATTTATTTACAATTCTCAACAAAACGAGCAAATGGTTAGTGGTAAAAAATATACACACAAAAACAAGCAAACGGTTAGTGAACAAAATTTATACAAAAGATTTATACATGAACATGTCGAGACAAGAAAAGAAAAGCGCATGCGCATGCGCATGCAAATTGAGATGATGAAAAAGCTTTGTGGCAAAAACCATTTTATTTCATTAAAGCTGAATTTATTTAAGGAGTCAATACATGACCTAATCATGACAAAACCGAAAAGCTAAACCAAGACTTCAAACTTAAACCAAATGCCTAATCTTGCTAGGACACGCTAAACGGTCCTTCAGCTCCTCAATAGTCCTCTTCGCCATCTGTAGTTGAGCTTCAAGTGCTTGAACCTTGGCTTGAGAACATTGCACTTCCTCTTCCATCTCTCGCTCCCTCTTCTTCATTTCTTGGAAGCAAACCTCCACCCTGGCTTTTGTCAATTCCACATAAGCTTTGTCTTCGGGTTTGGAGTGGTAGGTGGTCGACTCAACACCTCGGGAGCTTGAAATTCCTACCCTTCTACCTCTGCCCTTTGGTTGAGGATGTATTCTTTAGTGGCCCGATATTTCTTTTCTCAGTATTGATGGGTTCTATCATGTAGATCAACTTGATTTCTCTTGTCTCCCATTTGGCTTGTATCATCCCTAGCTTTCCCTCTCTTTGTGCTAAAGGAACATCGGGGTCATCATAATCCATATAACCTCCTCTAATGATGGCTTGCTAGTTATATCTTAAGTGCTCCATATTGTCTTATCACATGAGGCGGATAATATCCCCTTGACCCGGTTAAACCAATAAAAGGAAATGCCGCATACTCCGTGCATCCGATTATTGCCATGTGAGAATGGAACCTCGTAGCAATCCAAATGAATGTGTGAGCTTCTAGGTCTAGGAGTAAATGTTCCCACTCATCGGTTCTTGGAAGATCTTGAATGTGGACTCTTTAACTAAAACTCAAAATAAGATCATAACTATCTCTAATGTGGCAAGCCGGACTCAAATTGCTCCCATAATCTTTAGTGTAGCTAGCAAACCAAACTATCAAAAGTGCCATACTAGACTTGAACTTCCCATGGCCTCTATTCTTCAGCGAGCAAGGCCAGGACATAAGACTTTCCTACCAAAAATTGGTCAACTAATTGCACCACACGATAGTGGATGAATAGATCCCCATTTGGGAAAGGATAGTACAAATAATGCGGCTATAAAGGCATTAATGCGATTTTGTTCCCATGCTTCTACACTTCCACAAAAGATGGACTTATTGTCCTTATAACCATTTGGAGATCCAAACCTTTTGAATAAGTCAGAAAGGCGAATGGAGACTGGATTGTAATTCTTGAGAGCTATACATCGGTCCTCTTAATCCCTAGAAAGGAGTTGAACAAATTGATCTGCCCTTTACTAAGTTGAGGGGCATATATTCCCGCATGAGTTGGTGGAGCTTGAAGAAGCCTTGTGTATTCCTTAATAGTAAGAATCAAAGTGTGCTCACCAAAGCAAAAGGTGGCCTCATCAATATTCTATAAGTAAACCAAGGCCCTAAAAAGATGAATGGGGACCTGGACCTTTGGTAGAGAAAGAATAGGGCATAAACTTTCTTCAATGGATCCTCTTTGTCTTGGCTTGAAAGTTTGTAACCACTTGTTCAAAATGGGCATCGGACTAGTAGGCTAATGGACATGGATCTCGGGAATAAGACGGGCCCACATGTTGCCACTACACATATTGCTTGCCATACTTCCTAAGCTACATATTACAAAAGAGATATGTTACAACACAATATATACATTTACAAAGGACAAAGATGAGGTTACAAGGATTTACAAGACACATTTACATAACGGATTACAAAGGAAAGTTAACTCCTATAAATTCATGTTTTGTTTTGTTTTGTAAAAAGTTTTTGAAAAACACTTTGATGGGCTACAATGCTTGATCATCATCTTCTTCATGTAGTGAATGCAAGAAGGGTGGGTTCTAAAGGTCCCACAATTAATGGGTTATGGGCCACATTAACTGGGGTGGGAGGCTAATTCGTATCCCAAATGGTGGGTAACCACAACACCCGAGACCTACTGGTGCCTCCCATCCTAAGTTACCTAAGGTGGCCTAGGTTTGACCACATCTAGTACATATTTTACTTAAATTCAACCTTGCCCCTAACTATGGGTATTTGCAGAATTTTCCTTTATTTATTTATTTTTTCTTCTTCTTTTTTTTATTTGCATCACTTAAACAAAAAAATTAGTACAACTATTTACAAATATACAAGATATTTACAAAAGAAAGCAATTTAAATATGAAAAGCATAAAGTGGCTAGTCCTCTAAAAAGTTGTCCCTAGTGGAGTAGCCAAGCTGTCGAGCCTGGGTTTTGATTTCCGTTCGATTTCCTTTAATCCGATTCGTACTAAACCCTAACCCATTCAATACTAATCATTGACTAAGAATTAAAGCAAATTTTGATTTTGAAAATATTTTGGAGTCACCACTCGACTAAAGTCGAGAAAAAAGATAAACCAAAACCAATGGATAGTTGATTTCGGTTTTGCTACTGATCCGCGAAAAAATCATTTTGAAAACGAGAATAAGAAATTAACTTGAGTTCAGGGGCTAACCTATTAAAACCTAAACGGTTACCACTTTAGCTTTCCAATTTTAAATTGCTTTCTTTTAAATCTTAATTTCAAAATCTAAACTATTTACAAGGCTCTAAATATTTACAAATATGTACAAATTTATTTAAACTAAGAGAACCAAATAAAATCATAAAAATAAATTTTAACATATTTTGAGTCGCCCATTTAGGTGCTTACGTATCCGTTAATCGGGATCAGATCACACGTAGTTCTTTAAGAAAAATTTAGTTTGTTGGTTAATTTTAGTATTTGAAATCTTATCACTTTAAGTTCATTAAGTTTTATGATTTAACAAAAATTATCTAGTTTTATGATTTAACAAAAATTATCTAATTTTATGTGATTCTTAAATCTATCAAATTAATTTTGAACGAATTTATAAAAATCAAATTTTTCTAGGTGTGAAAACGATTTTTTTTTTTTTTGAAGCAAACAAATCATCATAATATCAATTATCACAAAAATTCATGTAAAACTATCACAATTTTTTATAAACACAAATTTCACACTATTATCATATATTAACATCAAACAAATATTACTATGGTTAATATTATTAAAACTTTAACTAATTTCACTTATTAATCTATTTATTAATCAATTTCTACAAAACATATATTTATTACTAATTATATATAATATATACATATGCACATATATGGAAAGGAAAACTTACCTGGATGAAGATGGCTCCGCGTGCAAGAATTGAAGATGACCAGGGATGAAAACCGCGACAGCGTGCAGAGGATTGATGAGCGGCTGAACAAAAGACAACTCGCGACAACCAAGATCGACGACGATGATGACTAGGAGCAGTCCGGCGATGGCACCAGTAATGGCGAAGGGTCGGTGATGACGTGGTAGTGGACGACCAACGAAGGCAGATCGGCAAGGATGGGAGATAATTGCTTGAGGGCTTTTGAAATCCTCATGATTCTGAACAAATAAATGTAAATTAATTGTTCTAATTTTCCTTCCTCCTACAAGACAAGAAATTTGACGATTAGAATTAGAACCCTAAATCAAGAATAACTTAAGAACGAAAATCCAAATTAAAATTAAATTGGACAGAATTTTGAGAAATCTAACCTTTCTTCTTACAAAACAGAAGATGAAGAGGGTATTTATAAGCTTTAATTTGATCAAAACCTTCCTAATCAATCAATCCCGAACTTAAGGCTTGAAAAACACGTTTTGGGAAAATTTTCAATAATTTAAATCAAAACCGATGTAACTTTCCAATTGAATGCAATAAATCATGTGTACCTCCCATATTGTAACGTTCAAAATCATTAAATTATCTAAAAAACAACTTTCACATGTTTTTGAATTTTTTTAAGGAAAGTACCAAAAACGAGTTTTTCTCAAATTTGAAGTCCGGATTTGAAAGAGTAATTATTGATGAAAACATGTGATTTTTATACCAAAACAAACTATTCCATGCCCAGTTTCCAAATCTGCCTTCGGTTTGTAGAAAAAAGGTCTGGAAGTGGACCGAAAACTAGCTCAAAATGGGCCAGTCGGGTTACCCAACGAAGAAGATGATGAATAGTAAAGTTTTTTTTTTTTTTTCAGATTATAAAACTATAATATATACATGTATAATACATCCATTATATTTATTTCTTTTAATTTGAATTATTTTTCCTATTTTTTATTTCTAATCTTAATGCTCAAAAATGTAAAAAATCCTTCAATTTAACCATATTTGCACTAATATTAACATTTAATTATTAACAAATTGACAAAAATAAATTATCAAAATGAGGTGTTTACAGGTTCATATTGCTGTAATAAAAGCAAACAAAGAAAATTTAATTTAGATATGTGATCTAAATTGCGAACCAAATGCACTATATCAAACTAAAATGTGAATGTGCGAGGTTCGGTTGGTTTTTTATATAGTCCTATAAGCTGCACATAATCTTAAGTAATTGGCTGTGCACTTTCAAACACAAAAACGTTTGGTCACAAATTAGTGCATGGTTTGATGCATGAGCTCATGCATAGACCATGCACTTCCTGGGTCTTTATTTCGTCAAAATATAGATAAGTACACGACTTGATGCATTGGCTCATGCAATAGTCATGTACCTCTGGATTTATTATCTTCAAGTCTTTGAGAGGTACATGGCCTGATGTGTGAGTCATACATAGGTTATATACTTCTAAAAACTACAATCCATAAATTTCCTTTCCATTTTCATTCCAATACATCTCTACACCCATTTTATTTTTTCAATCCTCATCCCAACACTAAGTTACCCACGAATTACCCATTCCATTCAAACAGAACCAATGTTCACAATACAAAACTTATATAAAATTCATATTACCTTCTTATGAGTTTCGATCTTTCCTTCTTCTTTTATTCTTAAATCCTCATTTTTCTAAATTTTCCTTTATAAATCTCTCTAAAACTTATTGTTTCCTCTATAAAGTACTATTTTCCACCTTGAAATACCCCAATTTTAACACCCAATTGTTATCTTGTCAGAAACATTCAAAAAAGGGAAGAGAAATTTCACTTACTATTGATTCATTTTTAAAATTCTTCAAGAAGTGCAAATAGTAACGGGAGAGGAAAGAAGAAAAACTGTAGGATTTAAAGAAGAAAGAATGATGGAGCGATTACTTTCCTGCATTTTCATACAACGATTCTCAACAAATCTTTTAAGTTTTTTATGTAATGGACAAACTCGCCTTATTTATAGTTTAGAATTTACCTTTTGCCCTTACTTATATTTTTATTTATTTACGTTATTTCAAGGTTAATTTGGAGTCAAGAAAATTTTGTTATTTACCTCTATATATTTCTTCCAGAGTTATTAGTATTCTGTTATGTTTCCATTATTATATTATTACTTAGTTTATAGGATTATATCCAATTTCCTTCTACATAATTATTTTCTAGTTTTATTCTTATTTATGTTTATAAATAGGCTTTGATTGTAACAAAAAAATTTAAGAGATCGATAAATTTGAAATATTATTGAGTGAATATTTATACTTATTATTGAACTCTAAAAATATGTTCTTGTGATATTTGAATTTATACTAAGGCTTTAACTCTTTATAGTCAATGGTTCAAGATTTTTCTTATATAGATGTTCTTGATTCAATATAATTAGCGTGTCAAGGTATTCCATATGTTTATATCATAGATTTCTTAGGATTGTTTATAGTCAATGAGTCATAGATATCTTATATCTTTGGTTCTCAATTGACGATTCTCAGTAGTCAGGGTCTATTTGTCCACCACCTAATTTTAGCATTATGAGGTTTATGGGTAACATACCAAAAAAAAAAAAAAAATTATTTGTTTTGTCTTTTATGTTCAATTAGTTCCAAATTCATATAATAAAATCAAAATCCTTTCATTAAATAATTTTTTTAGTTGTGTTCGCTCTTTTTATATACTAAAAATTATTGAGTTCTCCTGAATAAGTTTTGATGATTAAAAAAAAATAGGTTAAAATGGAACTAATGAATCTGATTTAGTATGTAGATTGAAAGTATTCATTTTTATAGACACTTCATCAGACAATAACCAGACAATCTGCTAGACATTTCAATAGACATTTGAACAGAAAGTTGGATGAATTCTGTCTTAGTTCACAAAATAAACAATCAATATAGCTCGCTATCAAATATCAAAATTCAAGTTGGATTTATTTGAAGACAATCTTCAATAAATAAGTGTATTTGGGCAATACAATTAATCTATTGCACACAAAGGGGAAAATAATTCATGGGGAATTTTTTTGGTATCTCACGTAATTTTTTTAAAGAAGTTCTAAAAATTTCTAAAAAAGTTTTTATCATAGTTTAATGAAGATATTTTCAGAATTTAAGTAGCAAAAAAAAAAAAAAAGGTGAACAAACATTTTTTCTCTCTATTTATGACTATCAACGGATGAAGGTAAGATCTTTTAAAAGCTGAAGCATTATTTGAAATAAGAGGGATATTTAAAGACAAATTGAAGTTTATCCACATGTGTTGTTGAAGATTCAAGTGAAGATAAACATTGTGATCATTTGATGGAAAAGAAGTGGAATGAGATATGTTAATTCGAAATTTGAAAAATAAACAAGGTACTCATATCCCACAAATTTAGAGATATCACTCTTATCCAAAGCAACAATCAAGAAATTGGAAGATTTTTTGCACGTTTGAAGTTTTCTTCCAAGAAGCATGGATCAAAAAGAAAATATATAATCAACTCAGTTCAAGTTTCAAGTGCAGATACAAATACAACATTCTGAAGTCTATTTTCATGATACAAAGCTTACTGAGCAAACATTAAGATACTTGAATAAACACTGTGAGCATCATCACTAATACATTTCTTTATGGATTTCGAGCTTAAGTTTAGAGATCATATATTTTTCTCTTGATACAAATTTATCTTTGCTCTTTTTTATTAAGGATTAGCATAGAAGTTAGATTACATAAGTCTTGTATTCTATGTATAGCCAAGTGGTAGGCTAGAAAGACAGAAGAAAAGTTATTGGTGTTTGAAATCCTTCTTTGCTATTGGATTAGTGGAACGCCCATTGTGACATCCCCAGTAGTGGAGTTGGAAGAGAAGACTGACTCATAAGGAGGAATCTCTATAAATTGCATTCTTTTTTACTTTCTTGCACTTTAATTTTCTATCATTTTATTTATAGAATACATCTTGCATTCATAATTTAAATCTTAACAAGTGAAAAATTTCACAAGTTGAACATTGTTTAAATAATTTCCAAAAATTTTTATTCTAACAATTCACCCCCACCAACCCCCCTCCCCTCTTCTCTTCTCCTCTTATTAGCCTTTTCGAGACCTATATTTGGTATCAAAGCAGTGACTCTTTTGTGTAGAAGAGTTGATAAAACACAATCATAATAACATCCAATCACACACCATTCTTTGATGGAATTAATTTTTCTTACTAGAAATATAGGATGGAAACATATATTAAAGCAACTGATTTTGCTTCGTGGGAAATCATATGCTATGGAGATCAACTGATTATTCTCACCAACAATCAATTCTAGCTAACGAGGAAAAGAAGAAGGTTGAAGTGAATAGCATAACAAAAAATCTACTTTTAATGAGCATCTCTCAAACTGTATTCACTATGATGTCATCATGCAAATCTACTAAGGAGATACGGGACAGGTTATATGAAACTTATGAAGGTACTATAATAATCAAAGACACCAAAAGAGGAGCACACATGCAAGATTATGAACTATTCAGTAACTAACCTAGTGAAAATATATCTGATGGTTTCAATAGATTTACTTTGGTTACTAATGAACTTGTTTTGCTTGGCAAAAAGTTTGATGACAGTGAGCTTGTAAGGAAAATCTTGCGAATTCTTCCAAGTTCATGAGATTCAAAGACAAATGCAATTGAAGAAGCTCATGACCTAGAAAAATTGACCTTGAGTCAACTTCGTGAAAAGCTTCAGCACATGAATAATAAAAGAAAGTCAAAAAGTCTATTGCATTCAATGTTGTCATGCAAGACATTAAGATCGACAAAGAATTAGACAATGAGAGGATAGTGATGATTTGACCTTGTAATTTGGAGATTCTCAAAATTGGTCAAGAAAAATGATAAGCATTTTAATCCATCTAAGCGTTTTGCTATTAATCAATCTAGGTATGGTTCAAGAAAAGTATTCAGAGAAAAGAAAGAAAAGAAAGAGATTGTTTTCTTCAGATGCAAGAAGCATAGACATATCAAGTATGAATGTCTTGTGTTGATAAAAAAGATAGAGAAATACAAGAAGAAACAACAAGCATTAAAGGTAACCTAGAGTGATCTTGATGAATTAGACGTTGAGTCAAATGCTAGATCAGACAATGAAGAAGAGACAAATCTTTGCTCCATCACTCTATTTGAGGTATCTTCTAAATCTAAAAGTGATATTCCTGATAGCTTAAGAAAATAAGTTAAACAACTCTTAAAAGCTCTATTTAATGAAAAGATTGAATCTTTGAAAAATAAAAAAGAAGCAGTATGTCATACTAATTGGTTGTTTCTTGATGAAAATGATATTCTTAAAAATGATACTGAAGTTTTACATATAGATAATAAAAGTCTAAGGGAAGCTCAAGATATGTTGACAATTGAGAATAATATTTTAAGAAAAGAAATTCAAGAACTTAAAGTAAGGATTGATGATTTTTTAAAAAATTTAAGTCTTATGTTTATTAAGTTTTCTAAAAGCGATTGCAAAAGTTAATATCATCCCAAAGATCAAGTAACTGAAAAGAAGGGTTAGGATATAATAAGGCTGAGTCTTCCAATCAAGTTAAGAAATAATCTTTATTAAAGGAAAAGAATCAGTCACCAAAGAGAATATTGGTACTATCAAGAAAGAAAATAAAAGTAATAATGGAAAACAAAGAAAGTTCTTATTCAAAATGAAAGGAATGCTAGTAAGTATTCCAGAATTACAAACACAATAATAAAAGATATTATGAAGGATACACCAGATCTTATAGTTATCAACCAAGAATGATAAACTCATATCAATATCAATGAAAACCATGTCAATACCAGAGAAGGCCGGTAAGATCTAATACTTGTATGCATGTTACTTTTGTAATAAGTATGGACATATAGAAATACTATTATTACAAAAATAACAAGCTCAGCCAACAAGAAGTAAAAAATCAAAACAATGTGAGCTTGAATTCTAATGGACCTATGGTAGTCTAGGTTCCCATTAAGGTTTGATTATTTCTTTTTGGATGTAGCAATACGAAACACAACTAAAAGGATTGTGGTACCTAGATAGTGGGTGTTTACGACATATGTCAAGAGATGTTTCACTGGTCACAAGCTTAAAATGGAAAAATGGAGGTTATATCAAGTTCAAAGATGACAGTAAAGCAAAATAATAGCAATTGGTACTGTATGCTTTCCCCGTAGTACAATTAAAAATGTCTCTATGGTAAGAGGTCCGAAACACAATCTCTTAAGTATTAGCCAATTTTATGACAAAGGATATAAAATGATTTTTGGAAAAAACAAAATAGAAGCTTTTGATCAAAATGGAGAAAAACTTTTGGAAGGTTTTCAAAAAAGTAATATTTATATGGTTAAACCACAGTAGAAGTTGAAAAGTGTTTCTTAATAATGAATGATAACTATTTTGTTTGGCATACAAAACTTGGACATGTTAATTTTTCCCGTCTTGAAAAATTTTCAAAAAACAAACTTGTTATTGGTTTACCAAAAATTTCTTCTTTTAAACATATTAAATGTGATACATGTTTGAAAAATAAAATGGTTTCAGCTTCTCATAAATCTAAAATCTTATTTCTATATAAAGGCCTTTAGAACTTTTACATCTTGATTTTTTTGGTCCAACAAGAACTGTAAACCCCAGTTTTCTTAGTAACCAAGTAGACTTCGGGAACCAAAAAATAAAACCCTAAACCAGATTAGCTTAAGCTTGGGAGAGAAACCTAACAACCCTAGATTCGGCTTTTCTTTTCGATTTTAAATTAAGGAAATTTTGTAAAATAAATTAATTGGAATATTGTTCTAAAGTATATTTCAAGCCATATAAAGATTTGACTTTGGAAAATTTTCTATTATGGGCCTTCCCGAAATCCATTATAGAAAAGCGAGCCCCAGGACTTGAAATTCGAAAAATATTCGTAATACTCTTTAAAACCAAAACTTAATAAGGATTTCAAAAATATAAATTTTATAATTTTTCGTTTGTGAAAAATACAAATATAGCTATTTTTCTCGTATTTTCTTTACTACCAGTAAAGTAATTGTCTTGATTACTATTCATAAGTACAAGCCCATACCCTACTCACACTCGTAAACCATACCCTATTCTTACATCCTTACAACTAAACCATACCTTATTACATCATCTTCCTTATAATTACTTTTCCAATGCATTTTAATTTGAAAAATTATACAAAAATTATTTTCTCTCCCTCTCTCCTCTCCTATGGCCGGCGCACCCCTCTCTTTTTCCCTCTCAATTGTGTGATTTTTCTTTCATTATTTAATCAACACAAACCCTAAATCAACTTACTATAAATAATCTTTTATGCCTTCACTCTCTTTCTTCACTTTCACTTTTACAAAATTCACAAAACTCTCTCCCTCTTTTCTCTCCCTTTGCTGTGACACTCCCCTCCCTCTACACTCTCACACAACAAATTTTTTTTCTTCAACTTCTTTTGTTCCAAAGCCTAAATAGGTATAGATCTAAACTTTTCTACCACAAAAATATGTAATGGCTAGAATTCATGTCTAGATTGACAAAAATCCCCATGAGCTTCATGCTAGGGATATGAAACTACTAGAACATGAACATCAAGCCATCACAGTTGTGGATCTTGTGTTTAAAGCTTCTGTTTTCCTCATGATCATAATATATATTCATGTAGTGATGAGTTCATGTAGGAATCTTGCTATTACACCGTTGACATAAGTAGTATATCTCATTTCATGCATATAACATGATTATTACACTTAGATCTAGCTCTTAAACATTTAGTCCTTTACATGACATTGTAGATCTCATGCATTTAATATGTGTAGGATGAGTAAATGGTCATAAATATCTTGTCTTACGTAAATGAATGTTTTAATACTTCTAGAAGTTGGGATATTTATGAATGTGAGCCAAAAAGCTTAAGAACAACTTTGGTTTTACAAAAACAAACTTTTGTAAATTCGAATGGAAAATGAGTCACATTTTGAAAACCTATTTTTCAACTCTAAAACATGATTTTTATGTGAAAAATGAAGAGCTTATGGAATAGATAACAATAGGAAATGATTTTGGTGAGTAAAAGGAAGATCTACTAAGAGGAATTTGTTAAACAAGAAATATTTACAAGATAATAAAATTTGACCTTAAGATAATTGCATGAAATTCGTAACTAGGAAAAGAGGGTGCTTAAACACCTACTTTTCAAACTCAAAATGGAAGTTTTGTTAAAGAAATGAAGTCCTTAGGGGATAGGAATAATGGAGCTTAGGATTTTAAAGTATTGAACAAGTTTTTCTCAAAGAAATCACTCAAAAACTATTTTTACAAAAATTCGGATTTAGGAATGGTTAGTATATAAACACTTGTTTACAATGTGTAGAATGAGGATTTATGTTGAAAAATGAAGACCATAAGGAATAGATATGATATATAAGTAATTTTAGTAAGAACAAGTAAGTTTTAATAAGGAAAATCTCTAAAACAAGTGTGATTTTTCAAAAATACAAAAGTTGAACTCACTAAGTTAAGAACTCATGATATCTTTTAAAATAGAAGTCTCAAAAATATTTTAATAGAATCTCATCATGAATATGCATATAGGAAGCTCATAACATACCATTCATGATGGTGATTATTATTGTTGCATGCATATTTGGCTTGGATAGTAGTATTATTATAATTCCTCACAAAAAAATTTCGAAAAAAAATGAACATTCGGTTACTGACTAGATCTGCTTGGACCTTTTCAAGACCTAAAAGTTTTCCAAACTTAGATATGATAATAGAATTAGATAGATATTTCGAATTAGCTAGGAATCGATACATAATTTGTGAAATTCCGAGTTAAAATGACTAAGTTATGGCATTTTAAGTTGGAATTTCCACCAATGACGGAAATTACGAACTTAATAACTTTTGTGAAATAAAATGAATTAGTTATGAGTTGAAATACTCATTTGAGTATTTTTTCGTATAGGTGACTTGGATCCCGAGGATTTATTACCCCTGGATTACTATTACTAGAGGACCAGTATTCCAATGGCTGAGTGAGTATTTCTTCTCGATTATGTTTATTGTATGTGATTGCAATGATAGTTGCATTAGATTTTAAGCAAAGATAAAATGGATATGCATGGTGGAGATAAATGAGAATTATGCATGTTTGCTGATGATATAAGAAAATGAATATAAGAATATCGAGGCCGGGTGATTAACTAATGATTATATAGATAAATTAAGATTGATTATCTACAATTGTTGATTGATCACTTAAGGAATTGACATAATTGACTATTCATAATTGATAAGTAATATGGACTCATTTATGTCAAAAATGGGGATGGAGCATTAGCATTGGTTGGTTGCCCGTGATCCAAAACAGAATAAAAGTTGGGTAATCGTGATCCATAAACGAAATAATGAGTTGATTAATCATGATCCACAAATGAAATTATAAGTTGGTTGACCGTGATCCAAAAACAACATATTTTAGTGGTACATTAGTATTGTTAATCTGCTAACCCAAAATAGAGGACAAAATTCCATTCACATATGATTTCCGGCTAGTCATATGTCTATTGATTTCCATATGTTTGATGCATATCACTTGCCTGATTAATCACTTTCTTGTATGATGTGTTGTGAATGATATCATGGAAGTTCTCACTCACTAAGCTAGTATAGCTTACGTCCCTACAGTTTTTATTTGTTGCAACACTCGTTTATCTAGCTAAGACAGAGGTACTCGACAACTCAGATACAGGAGCTAAGCGTTTCCTTTAGAAGTTATATTCATTTCTGTTTAGACTTTCGTAGGAAACCAAAAGACTCTGGATGACTGTAACAGACCTCTTAACAATATTCTTTTGCGGGGGAATGCCCCTTAGTCTTTATAACCATTTATATATGTGTTTTGATTTATATTCTAATGCTATTGAATGTCGATTTAAACTCTTTATCTCCATCGGTTCAAGTATTTATTTCGTAAAGGTATACCTTACATCTATATAAGACTCTCGAAGGACTAAGGTAGTAATTCATGGTCTTATATGGCATGTAGCGGACTGTTACGTTTAGGGTACCCTATGAGACCTGACAAGAGCTTTGAGTTTTAGAGGAAATAAATATGGTTTAGTTATAGTTGATGGCATTTTACATTTTACATGGGTTTTATTTCTTAAAAACAAAAGTGATACTTTTGAAAAAATTTCAAAGCAAGTACAAAATGAAAAGGGATTTTCAACCATAAATCTAAGAACTGATCATGGTAATGAATTTGAAAATGAAAGTTTTATCGACTTTTATGAGAAAAATAGTATAAAGCACAATTTTTTTGCCATATGCTCAACAATAAAATAGAGTTATAGAAAGAAAAAATATAGTTCTACACGAAATGGCTCAAAGCATGCTAAATGAAAGAATGTAGCTAAATATTTATTGGATGAAGGAGTATTTACTTCTTGTTATATTTCTAATCGTGTTTATGTGAGACTTGACATAAAATAGCTTATGAGATGTACAAAGATGGGAAGCCAAATGAGTCATATTTCCACATTTTTTGAACAAAATTCTTCATCAAGAATTCTAGAAAAAATCTTGGTTAATTCGATGAAAGAGCAAATGAGGGAATCTTTCTTGGTTAGTCGACATCTAGTAAGGCCTTTTGTATTTTTAATCAAATAACTAGAGTAGTAGAAGAACCTATAAATGTCAAGTTTATTGATAATCTAATCACAAATGATAATGATGATATCATAAATAAAAATGACAAGGATGGACTTTTAAATCACTAACAAGACATACAAGATATGGTTGGAGTACCTGTAGAACCTAATAAGGAAGGTTTCTCAGACAGTCTAGTAGACGATCCAATAGACACTTCACCAGTAAGTTTGCTAGATAATCACTCAAACAGTTTACCAAAAGGTACTACTGAATCTAAATAGGTTGTAACCAAATCTTCTAGACTTAGAGATTTAAATCATATCATCTGCCAGATCAAGTCTTTGGTAAAATAGGTTCAGGAATTAAAACTAGATCAAAGTCACAAGATTTTGTAAATCAATTTGCTTTATTATCTAAAATTAAACCTAACAGTATGAATGAGGCTTTGACAAGCAGTAATTGGATTAATGCTATGTAAGGAGAATTAGCATAATTCCAAAGAAGTCAAGTGTGGACATTAGTTCCAAGCCAAAGGACAAATCTATTATTCGAACAAATTGGATGTTCAAAAATAAACTTGATAAACAAGGTTAAATAGTCAGAAATAAGGTAAGGCTTGTAGCCAAAGGGTATTCATAAGAAGAAGGTATTGATTTCGATGAAATTTATGCTCCTACTGCTAGATTAAAAGCTATTAGATTATTATTGGTATATACTTGTTATAAAGATTTCAAGTGATTTCAAATGGATGTAAAAAACACATTTTTAAATGGATATATAACAGAAGAAGTGTTTGTTAAACAACCCCCAAAATTTGAAGACCCATTAAAAGAAGATCACGGTTCTAAATTACAAAAGGCTCTTTATGCTTTAAAACAAGCTTCAAGAGCATGGTATGAATAGTTAAGTGAATTTCTTATCAAAAACAATTTTTCAAGAGGAAAAGTAGACACAGCTCTTTTTATCAAAAATATTAATGTGATATTTTAGTAGTACAAATATATGTAAATGATATAATCTTTGACTCTACTAATGAAAAATACTGTAAGGAATTTTCAAAGTTAATGCAAATTGAATTTGAAATGTCCTTAATGGGAGAGCTGAACTTCTTTCTTGGATTGCAAATCAAGCAACTCCACAAGGAATATTTATTCACCAAGAGAAGTATGTTAAGAAAATGCTCAAAAAATTTTGGTTTTGAAAATGTCAAAGAAGCTGCTACTCCTATGTTAACTTCATTGAGGTTAGATACTGACATCTCAGGCAAAAAGGTATAAGAAAAAAATTTTGAAGGTTAATTGGATCCTTATTATATGTAATTGCATCTAGACCAGATATATTATGTGTTGTTTGTGTATGTACTAGATTTCAAGTAGATCCAGCTAAAACACATTTAACAATTGTAAAAAGAATTTTCAAATATATGTCTTGCACAACAAAATTAGGAATTTGGTATCCCAAAAATCAAAATATTGATTTAATAGGATATTCAAATACTAATTATGCGACTGCAAGATAGATAGAAAAAAGTACTTTTAATACTTCTTAATTTTAAGGGAGCAAACTAGTACCTTAGTCATTCAAAAATTAAATTTCTATTGCTTTATCAACACCTGAAACAGAATATGTTTGTCATACCCTGAGAGGTATCCTAAACATGGTAGTCTACCATACACAATATTAAAGCCAAGATATGACTATCATAGTTACGCAAAGGTTCCATATTATGCATAAGGTGCACATCATAACACAACGAACACATCGGAGTAGTGCATTTCATGTTGATAACAATTAAGTAGCAAGACAATTAAACATAAAAATAATACCAATTACAATTCTTAGGAGCATATTCTCGCTAATATCTTCAAATGGCACCGAATATATAAGTGTTTCATAGTAGTCTCCAAAATAATAACATATCAACCATTGCTTATCAAGAAATTTTCAAAATGAAACTTCATCATATGCTCCCAATTCTACCATTAATGTAAACCCCCAAAGCTTTACGATCGGTTAAGCTTAAACCCTAATTAGAAGGTAAACCGAAAATTTTAAAGTCAACAAAACCCTAGTCAGACGCAACCGTTCAAGTCCGGTAATCCCGTGTTCGTAACTATAAGTAAGTAAGTGAGAGATTAGTATGTAAAATAGTTCATAATATTATGAGAAAGCTTAGAAATATCATATTAGTTAAACCGTGAATCGTTTTAGGCCCGATCGGATATAGTTTTCGAAAAGCGTATCTCAGGGCCCGAAATAGTAAAAATATTTCGAATATACCATTAGACTCCTAAAAATATAAGATTTTTAAAAATGTCAGTTTTAAAATTTTTCGATAACTAAAAATATCAGATATCACAATTATACGCGTATTTTCTTACTACTGGTACTTTAATTATCATGTCTACTTTACATTACACTATTTATTATTATTCTACATTATTTATCTATCTCTACTTTTTCTTACAACCTACTATCACAACCATATCTCTATTTTTTTATAATTTTTATTTCCAATACAACTTCACATCTTTCATATCTTACTTTTCATTAACAAAAATACAAAAAAAAATAAATTTCTCTCTCTCTCCCACTCATGTTTTGCGCCGGCCCTCCCCTCCTACACACACAATTTTTTTATTTTTCATTTATTTAATTAACACAAATTACCCTCCACTTTTTCCTATAAATACCACCTCTTCCTTTTATTTCCTTCACACCTTTCATACACCACTCTTACGCTCTCAAAATCTCTCCAAGAGTTCTCTTTAGTTTAGCTTTCATAGTTAATGCTTCTTTAAGTTTCCTTTATGTTCATTTACTTAATATGAGCATAGTGTATGTTTTCTAAAATCATGAATGTTAAGAAAGAAACAATATGTTCATACTTTGTTTTTGTTCATGAAACTATTTTCCTTTATGTTGTTTTCATGTATATCTAACTAAATATATCTATGTAGTTATATATATCTTTTAGAGCATATAAGCTCCTTTGTTATTGCAATTTATTTATTTTCCTTGCAATTTATTTATTTACCTGTAATTTATTTACTTTCAAGTTGTTTTAAGATTAGTCTTAGACTTGTCCACATCAAGTCAAAATAATTTTCTTTTTCTTTTGGGACTAGTCAATTCTTAGTCCTGGGAAGTCTTGAAAAAGCTAAGGCTTCCAATACTTGACAATTATTATTATGCTTATTTATTTTTTATGTTCTTTATTATCTTATCTTATGATATTTTTAGCTTTTATAAGCTACATGATCATAATCATGCATGGCTAGTAAGTTGTTGTCCAAATAAGAAAAATGAATCTTTTTTATGAAAGAATAAAATGTGATCAAAGTTTTCCAAAGACTTAGAAAAATATTCTCAAATAAATCTCTTTTAAAAGTTTATATAAAACATATCATGAAATCTCAAACTATTAATAAATGAAGTTTCTTTAAAATCTAAACATATCTCCTTTTCAAAAGAAGTCTTGATACATATAGATAATAACTTGGTATTTTTTTTTTTTTGTCAACTTTCTAAACCAAAAACTAAATAAGTTTCCAAAGAAATTAATTTACAAGGAAAATAAATTTTTAAAGAATAAACTCATCAAGTACTACTAAAGAAAACTTTTGGAAACTCTATTTTTCAATTCCTAGAAATAAATTTTGTAGATAACCCCAAAAGACCAAACTTTATTTTCAACACACTTTTGATAAACTAATAAATCAAAATATAGTATATAACAAATCCAAATTTCCAAATCACTAGAAAATGTTGTTTTAAGAAAATAAATTAAATAAGACAACACCTATAACTTCATGCATAAATTATGAGTCTATTTATATACATAATGAATTCCTTTAAAATATATATATATATATATATATTTGAGTTTTACTTAAACAAGCCACAGTAAATGAAAGATTAGAACTTTTTTTTTTTTCGAGAAAGGAAATTTCGTATTAAATCTGTACCCTCCCAATTCGAGTCCCAAATGACCTTTTATAGTAAAAGTAACTTAGATATGGATGGATTTTTTCAAATAGGTAGAAAACAACATATAATATGCGAAATTCCAAGTTAAAATGAGCAAGTTATGGCCATTTTAAATTGGAACTTCCTTCAAATCTGATTTTACTGCGAATTCAAGATAGAAATTCAATGAAAGACTCATTTTGGGTATTTCATCTTGTTTAGGTGAAGAAGGAACCGATATCTCCTTCCCAAAAGATTAATTCGACTAGGAGCAATCATCATGGAGTGAGTTAATCCCTTACTAATTACATTTTCTTGATTGTACTTATAAGTAGTAGCACTAGAGAGTAAGGAAAAAGATAAATGAATAAATGTTGTGTGATTTAGATGCCTGATTGAATGAAAGGGTTGTTGAATAAAATCTAAGTACATCGAAAGAGGCATTGGTGAATAACTTATGTTTTCTTGCAATGGTATGATGAACATTGTTTTGATCCCTTTAACTTGAACTCGACGATAATTGAATAACCCTATATTGAAAACAATTCATGCATATCATATTTGTGAGTCACATTTATTTTTCGCTACTATTCTTTGTGTGAGGAAACAAGAAGTTGTTTTGGTGGCTAATAGGAGCCGGAAAGTCTACATGGGCAAGTAGGAGCCAATAAGTTTGCAAATAATGATGATCTTATGGGCTGGTAACCACCCAACCCCCGACATTGAGGGCGTAAAATCCATGATACACATGATTTTCGGTTAATCGTGTGTATTTTGTTTTCTCATGTGATTGATGCATTCTCATATGATTGTTTAAATACTTGTGTGTTTTATGGAAATATTTTGAAGATGGGAGTTATCTCACTAAGCTAGATTTGCTTATACCCTTATAGCTTTTTGTTACAGTATGATTACTTGTGGTTGGCACCAAAAAGCCCTTTTGTCAGGTATGAGTCAAAGCTACTAGGAGTTTTTGGAAGAAGTTTATATATTTAGTTTTGAATGTAGACTTCTAAGAAAAATCTCTATAGTAGACTTATGATATATTCATGTATATTTGAAGATGGCCTAGTTGAAACAAGGCTTTTAGAACGGGGGAATGCCCCTAAGAAGTTGTAAGAGACTTTTATTCTAATGAATATTACATGTTTATTTATATAAGTTCTTGCATGCTTTTATTATTAGCTTAAACGTAATACTCCTTTGAGTATCTTACTATTTTGGAAGCATGCCTTGCACATGATATCGAAGCTCCTACATGACTAAGGTTGTCATTCATTAGCTTTAATATTATGTGCATCAAACTGCTACGTTTAGGGTACTCTCTGGGGCATGACAATTAAGGCTCATAAATCCATAACGGTTTCCCTAATGTTGCGTTCCTCGAATGGAGTCTCAAGTATACCTATTTCAACAAAGATCTCTGGCGATGTAAGCTTACAATATGCTTAGTGAGATATTCCCTTTACCCATACCATAAATTCACACAAGTTTATTTATTTCAAGCATATGCTATGCATACTATGCAACAAATACATGTTATAAACAAATATGTATAGGTACTCAAAAACCATACATGGGACAGATCTATGCCCTCCACATTGTGGGTTAGGGAATTGTATTTGGAGATATGCACGACTTCATTGCTAGTCTCCAAACACTTTGCTTATAGCGATCAACCAACCAATGCAGCTCATCCTTAGGCTGTATCCCTTGTACCTTTTAGTTCCATAAGAATGAGCTTAACACCTACGCCCTTCTGATTCTTCATGTAGGAGTAGCAGTCTTCATCATGTGACTCGACAAATGCAATGCGTGACCATTTATTTATATCAAAGCTAATTATAACTAAAGTATACTTAAATATGATCAAACAAGCATCATACATGCATAAGCAACATATAATATTGATGATGTACTTAAACAATTATTTGTTGGTTTCAATGCTTAGCATCCTTTGTCACATATACATAGAAGCATATAGATATAAACCCATAACCCATACATATTCATGTTTATTGTGTACTTACAAATATAGTGCAACTATCTACAAGCACAAGCAAGGTAAAGAAATCATGAGGAAAAACTCACTTGTCCATATCGCAATCTGCTTAGTCGAAATAATCCTTAGGAAAGAGGGTCTCATATTCCTTGTCAACTAGATAAAGAAATACTCGGAATGAGTATTTCATAGAGGTTCTACTTAAATTTCTAACTCTATTTATTACATTCGCATAATTTTTCCCAGTTACAGAAGCACCAACTTAAAATGGTCATAACTTGCTCATTTCAACCGGAATTTTGGATATAGTAGTCATTTTCTACCTATTTTAAAAAAAAAATCAATCTATTTCTAAGGCTATTTTTAACATTTAAAGTTGTTTGAGGGTTGGAGTGGATCGGTATAGATTGCGTCCCGAACCTTTAGCCTTTGTTTTTCTTATTTTCTCAAAGTTTTGCTTCATTCAACACTCCAAAGCAAGTCATAAAATTATTTTTGTCTTTAGTAATCATATAATAGAAATGTTATTTCATGTTAAATGCATGATCCTACTGATGTTGCATAAAAATAGGATTTTTGCAATCAATCTCTTATGGAAGGTGGTAAGTTAAGTTTATGTAAAATCTTCTTTTGGATTTTTAAATAAAATCACCAACCTTTGTTTGTTTTAAAAGTGATACTTAACTGAGAAAAATTATAGTTTCTTATTCTTTAATGTCATAGTCACCTTATTTTTATAATAAGCCTTTCTTTACTAATAATTCTTCTAAAACATAAGTCTTTATGTGATTGCAGAGAAAATTCATTTTAACTGAATTTAACTTCAAAAATATCATAAAACTTGTCTCATGAGAGGATTTAGGAAATTAACTTGTTCTAAAGTTTTATCTTAACAAAAGAATATTATAATTAGATTTTTAGAAAAATTTGCATAACATAGAATTATCAATATTTGTATCTTAGGACAAACTCATTTTAGGCATTTCAAAAATTTAGTTAAGTGCCTCTGTTTATTCCTTCATTTTGAAAGATAATATTCCTTAAGTGTTTGAAAATAAAATTTTTGAAAGTCGTTTATAAAACAAAGATTTATTAATATCCGTATTTTTTAAGTTTTGCCATGACAATATCACTTGTGGTCATACTTGAGTAAAAATGTAGTAATATACTTAAACATAAAATCACCGGTATAAACTTATCAAAGTATAAAAATTAAAGATGGATAACCAAAAATAAGCAAATATAAAAAATAAAGGCATGAGAGTCTTAGCTTTTCATCAAGACTCCCCGAGACTTGAATAAATTCCAGTCACCATAAAAATAAAAAAAAATCATAAAGAAAAAATAATATGGATGTCTTAGATCTTTTTCAAGGCTTTTCGAGATTTGAACTAATTCTAGTCTCATAAAAAAATCAAGAATATCAAATAAATAAATATGAGAGCCTTAGATTTCATCAAGACTCTCCGAGACTTGAATATTATTCAGTCTCATGTAAATAAAAACAAAATAATCAAGAGAAAAACAAATAAAATGGAAGCCTTAGAATTTTTGGATGAGGCACTCTCGGGACTTAAATTATGGACAAGTCCCCATTTCATTTTATTTTATTTTATTTTGAATTGACTAAGGACAAGTTTTAAAATATATAGTAAGAGAAAGAAGTAAATAAATTGGAAGAGACAAAAACAGTAGCAAGTAATGGTAGAAAATTAAAGCAAATAGTAATAGTAAGATATCAGATAAGTTATCGGTAGAGATAAAATACGTGTATATGAGCTATATCTGACGTTTTTATTATCCGAAAAGAAATTTATCTAATATTTTATGAATATCTAAATATTTTTCTAACATAAATCAATTGTTGGAAAATTTCACCTTGTTTTGCATATCAACGGTCGGATATGGAAACTAATCCTATAAAGGCTTGAAACGATCAAATTTTTGAAAAATCTTATCTTTTTAGGGTTTATACTATTTTTACGAACTGTAATTCATATTTGTCCTATTTTTATTGTTTTTAGACTTTCAAACATGGCCTTGCTGGATTTAGATCTTCTCGAACTTATTGTTGCCTTAGGTTGATTTAGGGCTTCGGTTTGAATTCCAACTTTAAAACTTACTTGTAAGATTATAAAATTTAGGAGTTTACACTATAATATATTTTTTCTTCACAATTTGAGTTTACTCTATTTTTTATAATATATTTGATATTTTAGATCCTCAAGATTGTGTAATCGAGTATAAGGCTTCTAGTATTAAATGTTGACTCTATTTGACTTTTATGTATTAGTCTTAATTTTGAATTTAAGATTCATGTATAAAATTACCAAGAACCTAGAGGTTTACAATTTTATCATTAATTGCTATTTGGTTATATTATCTCGATTTACGAGCTAAAGACCGGGAATGGAAAAGGTTTTGGTTTAACTGGTGAAATTTTTAACTTGATAAATTAATACCACATTATAGGAATTTATTCCATATTATTTTATTATTAAATATCATTTGGATATACCACCTTGATTTACGTGTTAAAGGCTAGATAGATGAATTATTTACTGATAAACCAATTTTAGTCCTATTTTATGAATACCAAAATGGACTTTTATTGGTCATTTTATTGATAAATATTATGAATTTGACACTTAAAAATATTAATTTATGCTTTCAGGTCTTTAAAGAAGATATTTTATAAAATGAAGGCAAAACAGGTCAAAAATGCAAAGTTTGGACCAAAACGTTGTTAACATAACATAGACATGCCATGTCTTCCAACCATGTTAAGGAAAAGCACAATCGAGGTCTAAATCTTAAGTTTTGAAAAGATACAACAACAACATGACTTGTCACAAACCATGTCAATCTGGAAAATTTACTTTGCAAGGGAGATTTCTGGGACAAGCCATGTCCTAATCGTGTCAGTGAAGAGAAAAAGTTAATAGCAAGGGACACGACTCTGGGACAAGCCATGTCCCAGTCGTGTCAATTTCCACAATGAAGAAAATTGCTAGACATGCTCAGTGACACGACTTGTCTCCAAACCTGTCGATTTAACAGTCTATTACTTTTTTAGAAACGGCTATTTTATTGAATAGTAACCCCCTATTTATTAAAGAAATGTCTATTGGGCATTAAAGGAGTGTTACTTTGGAAAGCCAAGAGACCTGTAACTTCTCACTTTCCCATAATGACCATTCAATTCCATTTATGCAAAGATCATTATAAAATGAAGATGGACGGAAAAAAAGAAAGAGAGAAATAGAGGCAAGATAAAAAATAGTACGAAGAGAAAACATCCTTACATTTTTGTGTACTTTCACAGCAGCGTTTATGCTTGAGCGTATCAATCCATCAAGGAACATTATTTGTATTGCTAAATCTAACTTTTAGATCCTTTCTATTTCTCTTTATTATTGCTTTATATTGTTTTATCTATGGAGGAGTAGTTTAATATTGCTTGGGTATTATGGATCCTTGATTAATTTCATATGATTCCTTTGTTTTTAATTTCAAAACATGTTGATTTTATTGTATTCAAGAGCTTGCGCTTAAAGAATGAGTCTAATTGGATGGTCCATCCCATTGGATTCATGTTTGATTTTTGTTAAAATAGACCGAAGATTGATTTAATAAATAGATCTAAAGTCATTGATGAGATTGCTCATAATCACCTAGAGATAGGGATGTTGAAATCTTTTGTCAATCGTTTTGGAATTCATTAATTTGGTATTAAAATGAAGGATTCTTGTTCTTTGTGCAAATCCAAGTTACTAATAGTCAAGAAGAGGTTTCGGCAGTTTGGCTTAGGTTTAGGTGCTTTTGACTTTGAGAGAAGCCTTAGCATAATTTAATGAATCCGATGGTTCAATAATCAACACAACTTTTTGAGAAAATTCTTAAGTCATATGAATAGATCTTAGGTGAAGCATGACCCAAGTAACCTTGTGAATTGATTTATCCTTTTGTATACTTACTGTGAAATCTATGAATATTAGACTTGGTTTAGTTTATATGTATATTAAAACCAAATCAGATTTTTCGGCTTGATAATAGGAAAAGAGTGAGTAGAAGTACTCATCAACGTTTCTTAGGAATATGACCGAGATCATTTCTCTATGCTACATTTGATGGGTGCACTTGCCATGTAAGCCTATAGTTGAAAAGAAAACGATTTAGAAAATTTATAAGTGTAAAACTTGTTCTATTGAATCTATCATTTACCGTATGGTTTACGAATCGAACGATTATTGGATTTTCATTTTGTTTTTTAAGGTACACTTTTTCTTAGAGTTTGGTATTTAAGGTTTTCTTTTCCATCACACTTATTAGACATTTAGAATTATTCAGCTTTCTAATATTGTCTAAGGTTTCCAAAATTTGTAATTTGTTAAGTTCAATTTTAGGATTTCTAGAGTTCGGTTTTAACTTGGCTAGATTTTTAGGGTTCCTATTTTGATACTAGCTCTAAGGTTCTCTTCTAAGAGTATAAAAAAGCTATGGGCTTATAACCTACCCCCCCTTAAAGAAAGTTTTGTCCTCAAACCTTCTTACGCGTACAGGTTTATTGAACTACTAAGAGTACTTATGTCATATCTTATTATCATTCCTTATGTGTGAGACCCATCATACTTTCATATGCTCAATATTAATATTATTTATTACAAGTATTACATTGTTTCGTTCTTTTTTCATATTTATTTGATAATTTTTTTTTTTTTTTGCTATTTTCATTTGTATGAATTATATTGAGATTTATTGTTTATTTTAGTATCACTTCTTTCATAAACATTTATTATTCATCGTTTATTTCTTAATTTGATAAGTTGAGAATTTTCAATATTTCATTAACTCTATATGATTGATATTCCATGCAATAGAGCATATATAAATCAATAAGATTTGGTTTAGTGATTCCTACCTTTACTTACTTGATTTTTAGAGAAGACTAAAACTTAACAAAGACAACATACAACTGACAACTTGAATCGGCTCATCTCTAAACCTAAGACAACACATGATGACACAACACTCACACGACACGGTAACTTAACAAAAGAAGGTTGTAGATTCACTTTTCCATTCTTATATGAATATATATGACATTGTGCATATAAAATATGTAGTGTTCATATTCTTTTAATTATTAAAGATATCATGTTTTCTAATTTTCATTGATGTGATCATCTTGACGAAGTTGAAATCAAGATGTCTCATTATGTTATTGATTGCAAAAGAAAAAAAAACTATGGAAAATTGTATTTTGAAATTTTGTTACTAATAGTTTTATTCTTTTTGGCATCAATTGAAGTATTTGTGTTTTTAATATTCTTAAATCACAAAGAATCACACGGGTAGGTGTTTTGATCTTAACAAGGTGGATGGGGTTTAATTAAATTTCCACATTTGACTCATACTAAATATTTACTTAGACAATCTCATATCTATCGATTCTATGCTAGGTTATGACATTTCGTTTGATTATTTACTCTATTTATGTTACTTACAGATGAGCTATCCTCCTAGCAATATGTTAAGATATTCAAACAACTAAGGTACTTAGCTAACCTGGCATTGAGTTGCCATCATGATCATCACCTTTTTCCAAACGACGATTCCAATCTCTTTACCATTAGCATTTTCACAAACCCACCATCTTTGCATGTTGTACACATATATTCTGGGTGAAGAATTGCCTGAGCGATTCTTATTTCTATTCCTTTTTTTTTCGTTTTCATTCTTATTAAAACTCCTACCTCTAGATGATTGTAATGACTTGACATGTGGGTAATTCTGTCCAGAGCACTTGTTAGCCAAATGTCCTATTTTTGTGTAAATGAAGAATGTAGTAGTAGTCTTCTTAGGATAATTTCAATACTATGATTTAGGTTCCCACAGATGTAACACTTAGACTGTAGACATAAACACTGCTTAGGGTAATGCTTCATTTTACACTTCAAACATTGTATCTCCTCTGTTGTTGGGTTCTTGTTTTCATTTTAACCATTAATGGGTTTAAGTATTTCAAATTTAGCACTTGAACGTGTTCCATCAAAGGGATTCCTCTTGAAATCTATGTCATTTCTTTCTACTATCTCTCGCCTTCTCTTTCTAGCATTCTCCATAATTCTAGCTCTTCCCATAGGTCTCCTAAAGCTTCTGATATCGAATTCTTCTAATTTGATTCAAAGGTCTTCACCCAAAACATTTAGAAACACTTGTCTTTGAGTTCTTCACTATGTTTATATGACTCTGGGGCATACCATAATAGTCTACTAAATTCAATCTCATATTGTTTAAGACTACAACCTCCTTGCGAGATGCGAAGAAAATCCACACTATATTGAACTCTCAAGCTTTTACGGAAAAAGTTTTCTAAAAAATCATGTCTAAACATCTCCCATGTGTTTGGCGATAGCAACTCTCTACTCTTGGATTCCCACCATACTCTTGCATTGAATGTTAGCATATATGTACCGTAATTAAGCTTAAGGTGATGTGGTACTTCAAAAGCACAAAAAGATTGTTCTATCTATGCTAACCAATCTTTAGCCTTGTTCGGTTTTCCAAAAGCTTCATCAAAATATTGATTGCACCTTATGAAGTCAAGCAAGGTGCTCCAATAGTGTCTAGGTATTGATGGTATCGTCGGTATCGATGCAATAGGTGATCTTTGAACTTCTAGTGCGGTTTCTTATGCGTGTGTAGCTGGTGCAGGTGCTGGTGTATTACGAGTTTATTGCACATAATTTCTTATCATGCCAGTGAGTTATCCGATAGCGGCTCAAACATCTCCTTGTTGGTTTGGTTGTAGAGGTATTTCTTGGCTTTCAAGTTCCATAGAGGGTGCATATGTCTCCTACATGATCTATGGTTTTATTAAGTTTATGTGAGATTTTAGAATTTTTGTTAAGTTTTAACGTTTGGAAAAATTTAAAGAAGTGTGCCAAAAGCAATTAAGTACAAAAATGTGTATGTATATAAAAAAGAAATATTGAAAACTTGCTGAAATCAAAATAATAAAAAGGAAATTCATTTCATTAAGGCAAATACATGAAAGCAAGAGGAAGGTTTGTTAAATCTTCCATTACAAAAGTTCAAAAAAATGAGGCAAAAACATGACTACAACTTTATCTAAACTATATCAAATTACTAGCTAAATAGCCAACAAAGCATCATTCAGGTAATTTTACAACATTGTCAACTTCTGAACAAAAGGCCTAGACATAACGATACTTCCTAACATTTTATGAGAGATATATCTCCCATTCTTGTGTTTGAGTGAAGTGGTACTGCCCTACGGTTTGATCTTGTCGATTCTCAGCTTCATTATTAGTGTCCTTTGGTAATCTCTCTCGTTCTAAGCTATAAGGTAAGGATGCAGAGGCTTCCAGTTGTCCTTCCTCTTCACCTCCTGTCTTAAAAGGGTGATTTCCTCCAAAAACCAAGGATTGTTCGGCCATTCGGTCTTTATTCTTTGGATATCTTATGGTGGGGTTGTCACGCCCCAAAGTGTGTCCTACACGTGACAATTCGCCACTGTCAACATTTAATCTCAAGTAAGACAACCCTAGTCTCCTCATGAGCTTAAACATCGAGTGTAAGGCTCGCTCTCAACATTTATAGATCATACTTTGCTTCGTAGTAGCTTAAAGAGATATACACAGCAGCAAGAATGTAAATCATAACCGTCATAGAGAGAATTATTCTATTACATGATCTAGGGGGCATACCCCCGATAACATCAGTTACCAATTCGCAAATCCACACCTTTCCTTACATTAACCTTTAAATACTGGTTCAGGAAACAGGATTAGAGTCCATTTCTAATCTTTAGGCCCCGGCCTCATCAAAAGCTCCTTAATATTTAAGAGCCATACCTAATGTCCATGGGTCTTCGGAGAAAGCCAAAGGTACTCATACTGCAACAGGAAACTATAGGGGTATAAGCTACACTAGCTTAGTGAGTGGAACTTCCGAATTACAATTAACACAACACATTCAACCAAGTAATTAAGCAACCAAGTGAAATGCATCAACAAGTGAGTTTAGCAAACATATGACCAGCCGGAAATCATATGTGGATGGACTTGCGCCCTCCATCCCGGGTTAGCAGATTAACGAATCCTGCGGTACAACGCCGTTTAAGCTCACGGTCAATTGAACATAAATTCGTTTTATGGATCACGATTAACCAACAAGTATTCGTTTTATGGATCACGAAAAACCAACCAATGCTAATGCTCCATCCCCATCGTGATATGAATGAATTCAATTACAATTGAGTCAAATATACATTAATTCAATTCTTTTAGGTGGCCAACAATTATTCGCAGACACTCAATATAATATACTAGAAAATCAATCAGTAGGTTAACACCTGGTTTCGATATTTCTTAAAGTCCATTTGACGCTTCAACAACAGACAAATCTATAATTCCCATATAACCCCGTCATACATAATTTTCCCTTTTTATCTTCACCTAATAACTAGTGCGACTACCATTACAATCACAAGCAATAATTGAAATCGGAAGAGGAACTCACTCGGCCATGGTACGCCGGTCTCTTAGTGACGATTGTCGGGTGATACGGTATTATCGTACTCGGGTTCACCTACCAAATAAAAATAGCCTAATGAGAATCTCATCACTAAACTAATTCAAACTATGTATCTATACTTCACAAAATCGGAATTCTCGCTATTTGCGGAAGTTCCAACTTAAAACGGCCATAACTCGGTCATTTTAACTTGGAATTTTGCAAATTTTATATCGATCTCTATCTACTTCGAAAGATCTATCTATTTCTAGTATTATTTTCAAGTTTTGAAAATAGTAAGGCCACGGAACAGTGGAATCAGTTCTGTTCTGTCACTTTCCCGATTTTGAAAAATTGTTTCGCTTTTAATAAAAAGTTCCTAGTTGATGATTCATGTATAGATGATATATGAATAAGTTCCTGTCACGCCCCGTAGGGTATCCTAAACGTAACAGTCCGCCACATACTAAGTAAGACTTTCGAGTTCCCTACCCGGGGCCTTCGAAGGTCTTAAATAGATGTAAAGCGTTCCTTTACGACAATAGAATACTTCAACAAATGGAGTTAAACAGTTTAATGAGGCATGCATTAGCCATAGATAATAAATCAAAATGCATAATGTTAAAGTTTACAAATCTAAGGGGCATTCCCCCGCAAAAGAATAACAGTCTATTACAGTCATCCAGAGTCCTTAGTTTCCAATGGAAGTCTATACAAAAAGGAATGAATTAAACTTCTACGGGAAACTCCTATCTCCGGTACCTGCGCTGTAGCCTGTCTTGGCCTAAGCCATATAAAGTCGTGCTGCAAAAGATAGAAACTATAGGGGCGTAAGCTAACTAGCTTAGTGAGCAATACTTCCATAACGCAATTAAACATACTTCAGTCAGACAAGTAATTATTCAGGCAAGTGTATGCATCAAACAAATGAATTTAGCAAACATATGACCAACCGGAAATCATATGTGGATGGACTTGCGCCCTCCATCCCGGGTTAGCAGATTAACGAATCCTGCGGTACGACCGTTTAAGCTCACGGTCAACTAATAATAATTCGTTTTATGGATCACGATTAACCAACAAGTCGTTTTATGGATCACGATTAACCAACAATGCGAATGCTCCAACCCCATCGTGACATGAATGGATTCAGTTTATAGTCGGAGTCGAATAGTCATTAATTCAATTCTTTTAAGTGACCAACAAATATTCGCAGACATTCATCATAAGATACTAGTAAAGCAGTCAATATCTTAACACCCGGTTTCGATATACCTTAACTCCATTTCACATCTCAACAGTCAACATCATAAATAATTCCCATATACCCCAGCATGCTTATACAATTTCTTTTATCTTTGCCTACATCACTAATGCCACTACATTACAATCACAAACATTAATTGAGAGTGGAAGTAAACTCACTCGGCCATTGGACACCAAACTTCTTAATAATAATAATCGGGAGGTAGTGTGTCGTCCTGCTCGGAATCACCTACCAAACAAGAATAATCCTAATGAGATTCTCACCATGTAATTAAATCAAACTATATATCTAGACTAGTTGAATTCGGATTTCTCGCTATTTTTGGAAGTTCCGACTTAAAATGGCCATAACTTGGTCATTTTAACTCGGAATTTCGCAAACTTTATATCGATCTTCATCTACTTCGAAAGATCTATCTATTTCAAGTATTAAATCCAAGTTTTGAAAATAATAGGGTCACGGAACAGTGGGATCAGTTCTGTTCCTCCATTGATCCAATTTTGAAAATGTGCTTTGCTTTTGATAAGAGATGTTCCTAGTTGGTGATTCATGCATGAATGATTTAGGAATGAATTACTAATGTGTATGCCATGTAATGAACTCAATATGTGCATGGTCATGATGATTTTTGTAGTAATAAACTCTTAGGAACTCCTAAGTGTTGGGGAAAGTCTCATAAAGACTAATTCTAAGAAGCTATTTTCCTACATTATACTCCTTAGGGTTTCTTTGGTTTTTAATCTTGTAATCTACTTATTATTTAACTAAAAATAGGTTCTCAAAGTCTATAATAGTCATGGCCTCCATTCATGCATAGAAATTCACATTTTTCATTTGGTAAACATGTTTTTAAATAAGCTATTTGTGAAAATCCGAATTTTCCAAATTTCCTTTTCTTACATTTTCTTAAGGGAAATCTTGTCTAATGCATTAAAAATCGGAGCTTCAATGTATACATTATCTAAGGACTTCATTTAGCTTATAAAACATCCATTTTAGACTTAAATACTAAGTGTTCATTTAGGCATTACACAAAGTTACGAATTTGACTACACATTTAAAGTCAACATTCTTCATTCTAACTTCACCTCTTGTTTTCTTGTTTTTATTATGCCTAAACTCATCTAAACTCATGAAAATAATTCCTTCAACATGTCTATTACACATACCCTTCATTTTTCTTATGAAATATAAGTTTAAAGTTGATTTTGGGGGTCTTTAAGGTAGGGTTTCCATTTCATCCGAATTTTCAACTTTTCATATCTAGCAAAGCCCTTCCTTTTTCAATGTTCTTGCCTTCTATATGTGAAGATATACTATCTAACATCTCTATACATGAACAAGACTTCATTCTTATGATCATCCAAGCATGTAAAGCAAAATGAACCTATGATCATGCATGTACATAAAGTGGTGAATGTCTAAACCTTAGATCTACTACATATGATGTATATAACATGGATCTCATGGCATGAACAACAATATAAATACAAGATCACTACTTTATATGCATGAACATTATGAAATCTTAACAAAACACATCTAAACACTAGATCCATGTCTTATGATGGCTTGACATTCTTGTTCATGCATTTCCATGTCCCTAGCATGAGCATCATGGGGTTTTAATGAGGAAATACACAAGATATGGTCTTGCCATGATAAGAACTAGGAAAAACAAGGCTTGAATCAACATACCAAAGGAGTCTTGAAGTGAAAAAGAGAAGGAACAAAGTTGGAAAATGAGAGGGAATGGGGAAGGGGAGTGCTCGGCAATGAGGGGGAGAGAAGAGAGGTTTTGATCTCTTTTTCCAATTTTGAAAAGAGAAGAAATGAAGAGAGAGAGAGAAAATAAGTATATATATCAAATGATTTAGGGTTTAGTTAATAAAATGAAGTAAAAATACTTCATTTGAGGGGGAAAATGAGAGGGGGGGCGCCGGCCTCCATGGTGTGTGTGTGTGTGTGTTTTAAAAAAGAATTTGTAATTTAGTAAATGAAAATGTAATAAATGTAATAATTATTTAAAAGACAAAATTTCTTGGAAAAGAAAATTGAAATGAGTAGTTGTAAGGATGTAAGAATAGGGTATGGGTAGTGTGTAGTGTAGGTTGTACTTGTGAATAGTAGACAAGACATCTACTTTACCGGTTGTTCCGAAAACACGGGAAAAGCTATAACTGTAATTTTTATAGCTCGGAAAATTATGAAATTGATATTTTTGGAATCCTTATAAAATTACGGTTCTAATGAATATTCCGGAATATTTTTCTGAATCCGTGGCCCGGGGCACGCTTTTCCGTAATTGGGCTCGGGAAGGCCCGGAATTGAAAAATTCCCGAATTTAAAACTTTCAAAGGTTTGAAATGTACTTTGGAACAATAATTCAAATTCATTTACTCCATAATATTTATTTTACTATGAAACCGAAGGAAAGCCGGATTTAGGGTTCCTAGGCTCCATTCACTAAACTCAATCTGATCGGATTAGGGTTTCGTTTCCAACTCCTGGGGTTTTCTAGCTACTGAGAATTTCCGGGGTTTACAGTTCCTAATATGAATACCATGTAATGAGCTCAATATATGCATGGTTTTGATGATCTTTGATGATGAACTCACATGAACTCCTAATTATCAAGAAATTCCATGATGATTACTTATAAGAAGCCATTCCTTCCAAGTTTACATTCCCTAGAGTTTTTATGATTTTGTTCTTGAAATTTACTTGTTATCTAAATAAAAATGAGTTCCCAACATCCATACTAATCATGACCTTCATTCATGCATACAAATCCACATTTTTCATTGAATAAATATGTGTTTGAATGGGCTACTTAGAAAAATCCGAATTTTGAGACTTTCATTTTCTTGCAATTTTCTTACGAGAAAACTTGTTTAATACATCAAAAATTGAGGCTCCAATATATCTATTATATAAGGACTTCATTTAGCTCATAAAGTATGCCATCTAAGCTTAGATACTAAGTGCTTGTATGGGCATCACCCAAAATTACGAATTTGACTACACATTCATAATTCAATATTCTTCATTCTAACTTTACCCCTTGTTTTTACATTTTTATCATGCCTAAACTCATTTAATCTTATGAAAATCATTCCCCCAACATACCTATTACACTTACCCTTCATTTTTCTTGTGAATCATGAGTTTAAAAATGATTTTGGTGGTTTTTAAAATAGGGTTCCAAATCCATCCGAATTTCCAACAAACCATTTCCTACAAAGTCTTTTATTTTTCAAGGTTCTTGCTTTCTACACATGGAGATCTACTATCTAACATATCTATACATGAACAAGGCTACATTTTTATGCTCATCCATGCATGAAAACCAAAATAATCATATGAACATGAATGTAGATGAAGATGTGAATGTCTAAACACTAGATCTACTAAATATCATGCATGATTGATGAGTCTCATGGTATGAACATGAATATTATGCATGATCCCACTTTTACATGCATGAACATAACACTATCTTCAACAAAAACTCATTTGAACTTTAGATCCACTTCTTGTGATGGCTTGAGATTCTTTTTTTAGTGTTTTCTCATCCCTAACATATGATCATTGGGATTAAATGTGAGAAACACACAAGAATAGCTTTACCATTGCAAGATAGGAAGAACAAGCTTAAAATCATCACATTAATGGAGATTTGGAGTAGAAAGAAGAAGATTTGAGCTTGAGTGTGGTGGGAGAGAGGAGGGGCTCATGGCAATTTGAGAGAGAGAAGGAAGAGAGTTTAACCTTTGACAATTTTTGAAAGAGTAAAAATGAAGAGAGAGAATAAACATTTAGTATATATATTAAGTGGATTAGGGTTTTGGTTAATAAAATAAATGAAGAAAAGGCAAAAAATGAGGGGGAAAGAAGGGGAGGGGCGCCGGCCATAGGGGGGGGGGGGTGGGGGGGGGGGGGGGGGGGGGGGGGGGGGGGGGGGGGGGGGGGGGGGGGGGGGGGGGGATTTTGTGTAATAAAATGTAATATTTATGTTAATTAATTAGGAAACAAAATTTCTTGGAAAAGAAAATTGTAATGAGTAGTTATAAGGATGTAAAATAGGGTATGGGTAGTGTGTAGTGTAGTTTGTACTTGTGAATAGTAGACAAGACATCTACTTTACCAGTTGTAACGAAAACACGGGAAAAGCTATACAGTAATTTTTTATAGCTCGGATATTATAAAATTGATATTTTTTGGAATCCTTATAAAATTACGGTTTTAATGAATATTCCGGAACATTTTTCTGAATACGTGGTCCGGGGCACACTTTTCCGTAATTGAGCTCGGGAAGGCCCGGAATTGAGAAATTCCCGAATTTAAAACTTTCAAAGGTTTAAAATGTACTTTAGAACAATAATTCAAATTTATTTACTTTATAAAATTTCTTTTATTATGAAATCGAAGGAAGGCCGGATCTAGGGTTTCTAGGCTCCTCTCACTAAGCTGGAATCGGACCGATATAGGGTTTCGTTCTCCGGTTTCCAAAGTTAGTCCGATTACTATCCGATCACTAGGAGAACTAGGGTATACCTTATAAGAATAATAATAATAATAATAATGACAATTTAGGTGACTAAAAATATTAAATCGTACTGGAAGACTCACTAATTACCGTTAGTAACGAAATACGAACAGATTTGTAAAATTAGATAATTCTAGCTATGTGAAAATTTGTAAAACTAATAACTTAGAGATCCTTTAGAAATATAAGTCTAACGGCATTACAACATATTCTTAACATTTCGAATCCCAGAGCGCGTTTTTCGAAACTGGCACCTGATCTGATTGGAATAGGTCGGAATTTCATTGATCTCATCTTTACAGAGTATCCTAGACTTAATACGAACCGATTACACATTTTTCCTCTTGTTCCAACTCCTAGGTTTAGGAATACGTGATTGCCGGGTCTAGGTATGGAGTTTCTCGGGAGATTCAAGGACTTAGGTTTCCGGGTTGACCTCCCGGATCGCCCCATTGCCAAAATAAAAACTAATATTTTATACTTACATGACTTATTTGATTGGTAAGATTTATTTTAAGGGCGATTTCATAAGAACTTAGTATCTCACAACGTTATTGGAATTCCTTGGATCGGGTGTTATTCCCGAAGGTTAATCACTATCTACTTCTTAGCAATTTGCTTTAGGGCTCCATTTTACCTGAATTTGTAAGTTATAGCTAATTAGAAAATTTGTCGTACGTAGGGGTTTTAGAATGGAAGTATGTTGAGTTGCTAGCTTATTTCTGAGATTTCTTATTTCTCTCACGATTTAGAAATTTCCGGGTTCGTTCAGAGTTTGGGACTTATCTAAGTTCGGTTTTAATTTGGAGTGGCTTTTAGGGTTTTATTTTCCAAGTTCATCTCCTGGACTATTTACTGAAATTTTCCGGGGCTTACAGGGGTGACCTAGCCTCTTGCACAAGAGACAAGCCTTAGATTTCTAGTGACAATTTTTGACTTGGTAGCATTTATGTTGTAGCTTTGGGCATTTGTTTTGGGTAATGATTCCCTTTGCATTTCCAGTATCGGATTTCATGCCTTCTAGAAGTCTCTTCCTTGGTGGATAAACCGAGTGTCTTAAGTCTCTTGGCTCGAAGATTTAGACTAGCCGCCGTAGAGAGAGTTTCAGCTCTTTGTGTGGTCTCCAGTTAGGGCTCCCTAAATGGAATAGGCACTAGTATGCTAGGCGCTTGTCGTATGTATGCTCCTATCATATCTTCTAGGCATCTCAAAGCAGTTGGAATTTCTTGGGTTTGATCTTGTGATGGGGGTGATTCTTGTTCTTGTGGTTCCTCAAAAGGAATGTCTGATCATTGCATGATCTCCTTGAGTAGTCTCCTAGAAACAAAGCGGAACAGTCACATTAGATATCTTTTTATCTTGATCATATTACATGCATATGTTACTTAAGGTCATGATGTTTGAGAAAGAGGAGTGTAGCAAAACACTTTATTATTTGTTTTCATCTCGTTTGTTAGGAAGGATGGCGAAGGCACATGGATAGTGTTATTCACCTAGTGGTCTTATTAAAGAAGTGGTAGTACACTATTTTCTTTCTAAATGATTTAGGTGAAGAGTCGAGTAGGTTCACTATACATTAAATCTTATGGGTATGAAAATAGGTTCAATATATTCATCTAACATCTCAAATTTTTTATTCCTTTATGTTCTCCCACATTGCCTCCTCAAGATTACTCTTCAATTATTGTCACTCTCCTCCAAGTTTTAGGGTCAACATTCTAGGGAAAACTTTTCTACGTAGTATTTTCATCCATTATTCATAACCTCCAAAAGACTCACTAAATCTTGTATTAATGTTCTATGCTTGTTCTAAAAATCTCCAAGGTAGTATTCTATTTTTCAAACATTAGAAGTTAGATTTTATAAGTCACGGAAGCTAATGCTAGCACCCATGCTAACTTAAGGGTCATTTAATATTTACCTCTTTACTTCTATGGTCAAATTCTATCATTATAATCTCCTAGTATCCTTTCACCTAATTCCAAAAACATTATTGCTCTTATACCAACTTAAGCTGTTATGTCCTAAAGAGTATTCTAAATGTGGCAGTCCACTATACATAATATTTAAGCCTAGGAATGACTACCTTAGTCATGTAAAGGTTTCATATTATGCACAAGGTGTACATCTCAACAAAGGAAACGCATGGAGTAATGCATTTCATGTTGATAACAATTAAATAGTAAGACAAGAGAAATACATATCATTAAATATAAAATAATGTCAATTACAATTCTTAGAGACATACCCCTGCTAATATCTTCATATAGCACCGAATACATCAGTGTTTCCTAGTAGTCTCTAAAATAATAACATATCACCTATTGCTTGTCAAGAAAATTTCAAAATGAAACTTCATCATATGCTCCCAATTCTTCCATTAAGGCTCATAAATCCACCAATGGTTTCCTTAATGTTTTGTTCCTCAAATAGAGTCTCAGGTATACTTGTTTCAACAAAGATCTATGGCGATGTAAGCTTACAATGTGCTTTGTGAGATATTCCCTTTATCCATACCATAAATTCAAACAACTTTATTTATTTCAAGCATATGCTATGCATGCTATGCAACAAACATATGTTATAAACAAATATGTATAGTTATCCGGAAACCATGCATAGAACGGATTTACGCCCTTCATATCAAGGCAGCTCTTTACTGCTAGTCCCTAAGCACTCAACTCATGGCGATCGACCAGCATGGCTCATCATTCGAATGTCTTAGTTCCACAAGAATGAGCTTAACCCCCAGGCCCTTCCAATTCTTTATGTAGGAGTAGCAGTCTTCAACATATGACTCGACATGCAACGCATGACATTTTATTTATATCAAAGCCGATTATAATTAAAGTATACTTAAAGGTGATCAAACAAGCATCATACACACATAAGCAACATATAATATTGATGATGTACTTAAACAATCATTTGTTGGTTTCGTTATACTTAGCATCCCTTGTCACATATATATAGAAGCATATACATATAAACCCATAATCCCATACATCTTCATTTTTATCTTATACTTACAAATCTAGTGCAACTATCTACAAGCACAAGCAAGGTAACAAAATCATGAGGAAAAACTTATTTGTCCATATTACAATCTGCTTAGTCGAAATAATCCTAAAGAAAGAAGGTTTCGTATTCCTTGTCAACTAGATAAAGAAATACTTGGGAATGAGTATTTCATAGAGATTCTACTTAAATTTTTGACTCTGTTTTTCTTATTCGCGTCATTTTTCCTGGTTACGGAAGCAACAACTTAAAATGGCCATAACTTGGTTGTTTCAACTCGGAATTTTGCATATAGCAGTATTTTCTACCTACTTTGAAAGATCTATCTATTTCTAAGGTTATTTTTAACATTTAAGGTAGCTTGAGGGTCAGAATGGATAGGTATAGATTGCGTCCTGAACCTTTAGCCCTCATTTTTCTTATTTTCTCAAAGTTTTGCTTCATTCAACACTCCAAAGGAATTCATAAAAATATTTTTGTTTTTAGTAATCATATAACTATATAAATGAGAAAAATTGAAATCTATGGTTGTATGGGCTTGAAACACCTAACCCCGAATGGAGGGCGTAAATCCATTCAACATAGGACTCCCAGAAAGTCTTATGTATTGTTTGCTCACGTGCTTATGCATTTTATATGATTGATGATATAACTTGTTTGCCCTATTCTATTATGAAGTATTTAATTTGGAAGTGAAACTCACTAAGTTCGTAAGCTTATACCCATATGGTTTCCTGTTGCAGTATGATTATATATGGCTATCCTCGAGAGGCCACTTTCCTTAGGTATAATTTTTGAAATTCCAGGAGCTTTTTGAAGAAGTCGGAACCTAAATATTAAGCATAGACTTCGAGTTGAATCTCCTTAATCTTATATATATATATATATGTTGTTGTAAGAGACTTTTGTGGACCTAAGGAATCTTAATATTTTGATGGGAGTATGCCCCTTAGATTTTGTAATAGACTAATCCGATTATAACTGTTATGATTTATTTTCTTATCGGTATGAATGTCTTCTCAAACTATTTCGATTCAAAGTAAGGTCTCCTACATGGTGAATGTAAGCCTTACAACCGGTGTCTAAACTCACGGGATGACTGAGCGTGTCATACATGGTGAACGTAAGCCTTACCCACGTGTTTAGGGTACCCTTAGGGGCGTGACAGAACCCTAAAAATCAAAATTTTGATTTATTAGAATATTCTAAAGCAATTATGTTGGTTGCAAATTGATAGAAAAAACACGTTTGGTACCTGTCAACGTTTGGTACTTGTCAATGCTTAGGTGACAAATTAGCTTCTTGGTCCTCTAAGAAACAAAATTCTGTTGCCTTATCTATAACTGAGGCAGAATATGTTTCCATTGGCAATTGTAGTGCTCAAATGCTTTACATTAAACAACAATTACAGGATTATGATTTATTTTACAAAAATATAGCTATTAAATGTGATAATACAAGTGCAATTAATCTGACAAAAAATCTAGTACATCATTTGAGATCTAAGCACATTGAAATTCAACATCACTTTATTCGAGATTATGTTAATAATGGAAATATAGTTGTTGAATATGTATCAACTGATAATCAATTAGCAGATATTTTTACAAAACCTTTGGAAAAAGTGTGTTTTGAATTTATCAGGAATGAGATTGGTTTGTGTTATCCGTTTGATAATTTAAAAAAATATATAATAAATAATAAATAAATAATATGTACATAGATTTACGGAACTTTGTGTTATGAATAAATGAAAGATGGAACTTTGTGTTATGCATAAATGAAATATGTAACTTTGTGTTATGCATAAATGAAATATTAAACTTTGTGCAATGAATAAATGCTACGGAACCTTGTGCAAAACTTTTGGCAGGCTAATTCTTCTTAGTGTCTTTTCATCTCCTCATCTTTTTTATTCCAATATCTCACTAAAATTTTACCTTCTGTCCTCTAAGAAAAACGGAATTAAAGTTCCTTCAAACCCTTCTTTTTATAAAGAAACTCCAACAAAAAATTTCGTAATATCGCTCCTCGCAAATCACAAAGAATCTCTAACAAGAATTTCAAGACTATTCCATCTAAAGATCTTATTTCCAGCCAAGATGAAACATTTAATTCGTAGAAAACCCTATCACGATCATCATCTCCTATTAGGGGTCGCGAAATTCGCTCCAAATATGCTCAAGAATTGGGTCAAAGCTCAAAGAAATCTAAATGAACATCTAATCAAGAAAAGTTTGAAGAGGAACGAGCAACTGAATATGAACTAGAACCTATTTCAGAGCTTTTGGAGAAAATAAAGAAAAAGAAAACGCATAAAGAATACTCCAAGAAACGAAAGGGATCTTTCATCACCAGCCGAGGGTTTGAAGTCCATAAAGAAGAGAAAATTAAAACAAACAGTCACTAATCTTCCTACCACAAAGGTAAAAATCCATGACTATTCTTTTATTGATTTCAAGTACTTTAAGAAACATGGATTTTCTTGGAATGAGTGCCTAGATAATATTGGTGGAAGAAAATTATGCAATTTGACTGGGGATGTGATAGGTAAGATGATTGAAGAATAGAATAGGAATTTGAGACAAGTAGACTGTAATAGTTTGAAATCACAAGTTCAAGAAATAAATTTGACCATATCTCATGATGACTTGATCAAATGCTTTTTAAAAGATTGTCATGATGACAATGCATTTGTATCCTTATGGAGAAATGATTTTTTTTTTTTTATGAATGGCAAAATTGGAGAGTTTTCAGATGATGATGTTTTTGTTTATGAATTTGAGTTGATTGTATGAACCCTTCATAAAGCTGTGAGAGAGCGTATACTTCCAAGGAAAGGAAGTACTACCACTGTGACGAAGGAGGATGGTTTGGTTATTCTAGCTATGATGAAGAAAATCAAAATAGACTTGGCTAAAAGGATTCTAAAACGAATGTGGAAAGATCTGATATGATTGAATTTGAGAGTAGGAAGGAAAGAAAGAAAGGGAACGAGAGGAAAGAAGATTTGTCGTAATTATTTTTCTGCTCCTTTATTGAATAAGAGATTGGCTATTTATAATAGCCTTACAACGGGAATATAACAAACTCTGCTATAATCTCGGAAACAACTACTTGACAGAATAATATGCGCACAACTACTGACAGAATAATATGCTAAAGACCAGTTCTAATAACAACCCACGTATCTTTATCATTCCTCCCCCCTTGAAGCATCCTTGTCCGCAAGGATAAAATTCGGATAGGACTTGGCAAAACGCCACTCATTTTCCCAGGTAGCATCTTCTTTTGGAGCTCCCTTCCATTTGATAAGGACTTCATGCTTTGGCCGATACTTTCCTTTTTGTATGACTCGGCGATCAAGGACAGCTTCAGGTTGTGGAAGAATGACTGAATCATCTGTGACAGGGGGAAGTTGACCTGGTAGAGTAGTGTGAACAGGCCCTAGATGTTTACGTAGCATACTAACATGGAACACATTATGAATTTGAGACCCAGGAGGAAGATCCAACTGATATGATACTGTACCAATTTTTTTAGTAATTTGATAAGGACCATAAAAACGGGGAGCCAACTTCATGGATGCACGAAAGGCCACAGAAGTTTGACGATATGGCTGAAGCTTAAGGTACACATAGTCTCCAATCTCAAATGAAACTTCTCGCCGTTTTTTATCCGCTTGACACTTCATTCGTTGAGTAGCCATTGAGAGGTTATGCTGAAGCTCATGTAAGATGGTGTCACGGTCACGGAGGTACTCATCCACTGCTTGAATGCGAGAAGTGCCTGGAACGTACGTCAATAAATGTGGTGGAGGAATTCCGTACACTGCTTCAAAAGGGGTCATCTTAGTGGATGAATGGACAGAAGTGTTATAGCTGAATTCTGCCCAAGGAATCCAATCACACCACTTCCGAGGTTGATCACCAGCAAAGCAACGCAAGTATTGTTCCAAAGTGCGGTTCACCACCTCAGTTTGGCCGTCTGTCTGGGGATGATAACTGGAACTCATACAAAGCTTAGTTCCTTGTAACTGGAACAATGTCTCAGTCCACATTCGAGAAGGAATGGGTAATGGTTGTAGAAGGCCTGCTGGTTTCATGGTGTCAGTCTTGCACCGCTGGCATGTGTCGCATTGTCGTAGGAATTCTTTCACTACCCGTTGCATATTAGGCCACCTGAAACTGAGCTTGATGCGAGAAAGAGTTTTATGAAATCCGAAATGACCCCCAACTGGTGATGAATGGCAATCTGCAATTATTTGAGGAATTAAAGTTGAAGTAGGACTCAAGTAAACTTTGTCATTCTTGAACCAAACCCCATCTCGCTGTGTCCATTGGTTAGGTGCCTGCGAAGGATTTAGCTTCTTATAGAAAGGGTCTTGTTGTACCTCTTCTTGTAATTTTGGCCACCAATCTGCATGTGGTGCTGAGATGGATATAAACTGAAATTCTACCACACGGGAGAGAGAATCAGCAGCTCGGTTTTCAGATCCACGTTTGTATTCAATCTCGTAATCATAGCCAATAATTTTTGGAAGCCATCGAGCTTGAGCCGGAGTAGAAATTCGCTGCTCTAGCAAATACTTAAGACTCCTTTGATCGGTGCGAACTGTAAATGGTCTACCAAGCAAATATGGTCGCCACTTTCGAATTGACTTGACAATGGCTAACATTTCCTTCTCATAAGCAGAAAATAACAAGGTGGACCCTTTTAACGCTTCACTATAGTAAGCTATGGGTCGATTATTTTGGGAGAGTACAGCGCCAATTCCAATTCCGCTAGCATCACATTCAATCACAAATCGTTGAGTAAAGTCGGGAAGACTAAGAACTGGTGGTGATGTTAACACTTCTTTAAGCTTGTTGAAAGCTTGGTCGGCCGCCTTGTCCCACTTAAATCCATCCTTAGATAAAAGATGATTTAAGGGAGCTGCTATACTTCCAAAGTGACGGATAAATTTGCGATAATACCCCGCTAGCCCAAGGAAGCCACGTACTTCTCTTGTTGTGGATGGAGTCGGCCATTCAAGGATAACTTGAATCTTTGTTGGATCTACAGCCACTCCTTGTTCAGAAATTATATGACCCAAGTAGTCCACTTGAGAAACACCAAACCTGCATTTCTTTTCTTTCACAAACAACTGGTTAGCCCTTAAGATAGTGAAGACGATCCGAAGATGTGAAAGATGTTCCTCCCATGTTCGTGAATACACCAGAATGTCATCGAAGAAAACTAAGATGAACTTCCTGAGATATGGGCGAAAGAGGTCATTCATAAGGCTTTGGAAGGTGGCCGGTGCGTTTGTAAGGCCAAACGGCATCACCATGAACTCGTAGTGTCCCTCATGCGTCCTAAAAGCCGTTTTAGGAATATCATCCTCATAGACTCGAATTTGATGGTACCCCGCTGTTAAGTCTAATTTGGAGAAGAATTTGGCCCCATGAAGCTCATCAAGGAGTTCATCAATTACTGGAATCGGATATTTGTCCTTTACTGTGATATGATTCAAGGCTCGATAGTCAACACAAAATCTCCAGCTGCCATCCACTTTTTTTACTAATAGGACCGGTGATGAGAATGGACTACGACTAGGCCTTATCAAACCAGATTGCAATAATTCTTTCACCATCTTCTCAATTTCGGTTTTTTGGTAGTAAGGATAACGATATGGTCTAACGCTGACAGGCTCAGTGTTTGGTTGCAAGGGAATGCGGTGGTCATGGGGTCTTTTGGGAGGTAAGTTGGTGGGCGTCTCAAATACAATTGAGAAGTCAGATAGGATATGGGATATATCTGGTGGGAGGGAATTCACTGGAGAAGTGTCACTAGAGAGTGAGATTTGAAAGAGGAATCCAGTACCTTGGATACAATTTGACTCCTTATCAGACAAGGCTTCTAGAGTAGCTTGCTTGAGACCATGGAATGTGTACGATTCTCCTCCAACTTTAAAGGACATAGTTAATTGCTTGTAGTCCATCTCTATTGGCCCAATAGTCTGCAACCATTGTACTCCTAAAACCAGTTGACAAGCTGCTACAGGAAGCACGTAGTAGTCAGCAGTAATGGGCTTACCTTGGATGTAGATAGTGAGCGCTTGACATAGGCCCATGCATTCAATCTGGTCTCCATTAGCAATAGTGACGTGAAACTTCTTATTTTGCACGATTGGTAAACCAAACCTCGTGACGAGGGCATGATCAATGAAATTATGAGTGCTGCCGCCATCTATGAGTACTGTCACATACCTGTTTCCTAGTTTACCTAGGATTCGGATTGTACGGGGGTGACTAGCTCCCGAAATAGCATGGAAAGAGATCTCAGGTATGGGTTCTTGGTAATTCAAGTCAGCTTCAACTTGTTCATCTTTGTCAACGCTTAGTTGATTGCAATCTTCTATCATGAATAATTGCGGTCGTTGACACCGATGACCAGGAACAAATTTTTCATCGCAATAATAGCACAATCCCTTTTCCGTCGTTCTCTAGCCTCTTGATTAGTGATTCTTCGGAAGGTAGTTGTGTTAAGGCCTGGATTTCCACGTTGAACTGGTGGAGGGCCCAGTATTCCAGGGGATGAGTGGAAATTCACCTTCGAAGCTGATTGGGATCGGATGGAATCAGTCGACTTCTTCTGCAGTTGATTTCGTTCTTCAATCAACCGTGCAACCCCTATGGCATCCACCAAAGTTCTGGGCTGTTTAATTTTCACATCTAAACGGATGTCATCTCGAAGACCTGCAATGAAACAACCAACAAGAAAGACCTCAGGTAGGCCATCAACTCGGTGGGAAAGTTCTTCAAATGCTTCTTGATAGGCTGCCACCGTAGTAGTTTGACGAAGACGAGTGAGAGCTTCTGAAGGATCCTCATAGTCTGTTGGACCAAAACGAGTGAGGATTGCCTTGGTGAACTCGTTCCAACTCTGAGGTCCACGAAATTTCATGAACCATCGATGCCATTGTAAAGCAATGCCTTCTAAATGGAAAGATGCTAGTTGGACTTGCTGGTCAGGACTGATGTTTTGAAACTCAAAGTACTGTTCAGCCTTGTATATCCAGCCACTTGGATCCTCCCCATTAAAATTTGGAAAGTGTAACTTAAGGTGGTGGTGGTTAACTGGTGGGGTATGGGGATTTATAGTAGTTGTAGGATTAGAGGTGTCTCCCCGAAAAAAAGGGTTGATTTCGGATTGGTGGGCAGGTTGGGTGATTGTGGTTCGTGAAGCCTGTAACTCCGTTAATATTGTTTGCAGGGTAGCATTGATTTGGTCGAAGTTGGATTCATGTCGAGCTAAAGCTTCATTGACATCATTGCGAAATTCGGCATTGGTCTTCCCACGGGTATCCATCTTCGCAACCTGGCTGCTCTGATACCAATGATATGATTGAATTTGAGAGTAGGAAGGAAAGAAAGAAAGGGAACGAGAGGAAAGAAGATTTGTCGTAATTATTTTTCTGCTCCTTTATTGAATAAGAGATTGGCTATTTATAATAGCCTTACAACGGGAATATAACAAACTCTGCTATAATCTCGGAAACAACTACTTGACAGAATAATATGCGCACAACTACTGACAGAATAATATGCTAAAGACCAGTTCTAATAACAACCCACGTATCTTTATCAAGATCAAGAGTATAGGTTGTATGGAAGTGTGTTAATGGAACTTTTCAAGTTCAAAAAGGTTCTATTCCTAAAGAAAATAAAATTTCCTATAAGTTTAAAAAGAATTGAGGAAAAGAGCATGCACCATATGCAAATTAGACTCTATAAGAAGCTTTGGCATGCTATAGATGGTGCAATTTATTTGCACAAGAGATTTAGGAAAAATATTGATTGGGACAAAATTAAGGCAAAGATTGAGGGGGAGTAAGAACCTTCTATAGAAGCTTCACTAGAAGTTTCTTCTGAACTGGAAAAAGGAAAAGAACAACAACATAGGTCTAGTAAGGAACTGCTACAAAAGAAAAAGAAGAAGAAATTTGTGCCTATGACAGGTGGTCATTTCAAAATTGATGAAAATGTGTGAGTAGAACAAGGATCTAACAGTGATTCGAGTGATCCACCTTGGTTCTATAAGGGCTTGGTAAAACATCTTCTGATCCTCTTCCAACTTCCCTTGTAAGGTTGATAGGGGCAAAGATTGAGGCCAAGCTTGAGGACTTTAAGCTTGATTTCAAAAAATTCATTACATTGGAGATTAAGACTTATTTCTCTACCAAGTTTGTCCCTATGGCTCATCAATCTACTACCACTTCCTCAAGAGCTAATCCATCTTTTTCTCATTCTGCACCTGCACCAACAGAACTTATTCCAGAGTTTGTCCACACAAACACATCTGAGGATACTTTTGTTCCTCTTCCTCATTGTCCTTATGAGCCAACTCTAGCCAATCTTAGTTTAATCCCTTACATTCCAGTTGTTGTTCTACAATCTCCCCAATCCTTTTTGGTTGCATCTTCACCTCATGCACCTATCTCTTCTACTGCTGACACCTTTATGACCTTTTCTTTGTCTGCTACAGCATCTTCCTCTACCAAATATCAAAGACGTCAAAAGGTTCAAGTAAGGAAATCCACAATTCAAATTAAGAAGCCACAACATGTTCTATTTTTGAAAGTTTTTACTTGTTTTTTTCTGTTTGAAAAGACTTTATTTTGTTCTGTTCCAACGACTTATGTTTAGACTTATGTGTCTATTTTTTTATCATGCTATTGGCATTATGTTTCTTTTAGTGAATGTTTTGCTGATAATAAAAAAGGGGAGAGTTTGTGAATGCTTATATGAATGAATGTTTATTTGATATGGATGAATGTTCGTGAAAGATGTGAATGGTTATATGGCAAATAATTTTTTAAAAAATATTTTGTTATCATCAAAAAGGAGGAGAATGTTGATTCTCTATTAACTAAAGTTTTGATGATAACAAAATACTCAAAAAGGTAATAATTTTATTTAGTGTGCAGAATTTTCATATATATATATATATATATATATTACATATATTTTAAGACGGAACCTTCCACAAAACTTTAAAGAATCTGATGAGCTCAAGATAAGCGATTAAATGAGTTATATTTATATGAGTTACATACTTTATTTATCATAAACAAAGTATACATAAGTTTTGAGATAAGCTATAATGTTCTCAAAGGCTTTTCAAAGGAATAAAGGATATATAGAATGTTTTCTAGAAAAATAGAACTTTTCCCAAAACCTTTTATGGAATTTTTTTTTAATAACAAGTTACTGTTCATTTCTTCAGCAAAGTCTACTATTGTTCAAATGGTTTCATAGAAGTATAATGAAAACCTAGCTCCGAGATAATAAGTATATTTAGGTAATATAATTATTTGTTCCATTAAAGTCGGATTATATCCAAAGGGGATTTAAACGATTTTTACTTTCTCTCTCTATAAGCGGGAACAATTATTCAAGGACAAGATTAGATACGATTTTGACAAGATTCAGGTCAAGACAAAGGGATTATCGGTATTAATTTATGACAAAAGCAAGATTATCTCTTATCTTATTTCATGGATCTTGTTAAGGAAATTAAAAGAAGATAAACGTCATCTTCAAAATAAGATAATAGAGGAAAATAACGATGAAGATCGAGATATCAGCAATAGATAATTTCTAAAGTCTATCTCCATATAGAACAACGTTATGGGAGAATTTCAAAGTGGATAACATCAGATTTGGATAAAACACAAGAATCAAGCAGACCTTATCTTCATTTCAACGCCTCAAGTTATTCAAATTCGAATCAAATAGAATTACAAAAGAATAGAAGAACGTGTTCTGTTCATTAAAGCTATTGGCAGAATTTCAAATTCAAAATAAGGATAAGGAACTACAGATCTTTAGTCGAGAAAAGTGGGATATGATTTTATCTTCCACGCAGTTTTGAACGTTTGATGAAGAAGAAGGATGCGTAGAAAACTAGAGAGAAAACATGAACCTATTACTATTGTTATTCACGTTGCAAACAAAAAGGCTCTCTCCTTTACCAAAAATATATACAGAAGCAAATACAGAACAAGTTACAGAAGTTTTCCTTCATCGAGATTTTTCATAATTTCTCTACATTTGCAATGGCAAGATGATATTTTAGCATTCATTCTTTAGCTATTTGATTTAAAGATCTTATTTTGTAAAGAAGGAACGTGTTGTTGCCTTCTTAGTTGATAGTTTAGTTGCAAGTTTAGACTCTGTAGATCGGTTGTAGCTAGAGGATAGCTGTGAGAATTGAGTAGAGAGGATTGTACAAGCTTGTAATTTAAACTTATTGGATATAGTGAAACAAAACCCGTAAGATAACGGGGTCCCTAGCTCGGAGCTGGAAGAGTGGACTAACGCACAAGGCAGAACCACTATAAATTGCTGCCTGATCTTCTTTTCTCTATTCTTTTACTTTTATGCAATTTATTTTTACATTTGTTTAATTGGTATATTGTTCTCATTTTTCAAAACCGAAAGGGGATTATTTTTAAAGATAAAAATTTGTAATAATCAATTCAACTCCCCTTCTTGATTATTATTTGGGACCAACAATTGGTATCAGAAAAGAGCTCTTTTATTGATTTGAGTAATCTAAACAATATGTCCGAGAACAATGTTGCAATTAATCATGCTCCTTTTTTTTATAGTTCAAATTTTTCTTATTGGAAAATGCGAATGGAAACTCACATAAAAGCTAACAATTATGATTCTTGGCAGGTTATTTCCATTGGAGACAATGTGATTACAATGAATGGAAATTCAGTCCTGACAGATGCTGAGAAGAAGATCATTGAAAAGAACAACAAAGCTAAAAATTTGTTGTTGACCACTATTGTTGCTTCATAATTTTATCTAATATCTTCATGTGGAACAACAAAAGAGATTTGGGATAGATTGAGTGAAACTTATGAAGGAACAAATACAATTAAAGAAACTAAAATTAATGCTTTATTTCAGCAATATGAGTTATTTAAATTTAAAACTAATGAGCCTGTCAAAGATGCTTTTAACAGGTTGACTGCAATAACAAACAAGCTAGCATCACTTGGCACAGTGATTGTTGATCCTGATCTTGTGAGAAAGATGTTGAGAATCTTACCACCTTCTTGGGATGCAAAGAAAACTGCCATAGAAGAAGCATAGGAGCTCAACAAACTTTCTCTTTGTTAATTAAGAGAAAAGCTAATGGCTTATGAATCTCACAAGAAAACTACACAAGGAGAGGAAAGTAGTACCAAAGGAATTGCATTCAAACCTAAGGAAGTTATTCAAGCTGGATCTGATGATAGCGAAGATGAAGATGAAGAAGACATAACACTTCTAGCCAAAAAGCTCAACTGATTCTTCAAGAAATAAAGAGGTAAGAAATTTAGCGTATTTAAGAAAACTACTGAATATAAGAAAAATAATGCAGGAAAATGATACAAGGAAAAAGAAAAGAAAAAGGAGAAGCAAGAGATTCAGTGTTATGAGTGCAAATAGCCAGGACATATCAAATATGAGTGTCTACCTTGATAAAGAAAATGGAGAAATTCAAAAAGAGGAGTCAAGCAATGTTAGCGACATGGAGTGATTTAGATGACACAGAAAGTAGTCCAGAAGATTATGATGAAGAAGAGGAAGAAGCGAATCTTTGTCTCATGGCTACTTATGAGGTGCACTCTAAATCTGATAATGAAATTATTAAAGATGACTGCTTCTTGAAATGGAAAAGTTATTAAAAGCTCTTAAAAAGGCTAATTTAAAAATAGCTAAGTATGATAATGAAGTAAAATTGCTTAAGAATGAAAAGGAAGCTTTAAAATAAACAAATTCCTTACTTGTTGATGAAAATGACATTTTGAAGCACGATGTTGAAAAATTGCATATAGATAATGAAAACTAAGAAAATATAATAGTTTATTAAAACAAGAAACTGGAGTTTTAAAAGTAAAAATTGACGAGTTATCTAATTCAATAAAGAATACATTTAATAAATTTAATGAAAGTAACAAAAAATTAACAATGCTAATTTCATCTCAAAGATTGTCTTTTGAAAAGCATGGTTTAGGATATAAGCATGGATCTAGTTTTAATACATCTAAGAAAACCGTGTTTGTAAAAGCTAAACCAAACACAATTAATAAATCAAGTGTTAAAAAGCAAGATTTAAAACCAAATCACGTGAAAAGGAGTTATGCGCTCAACACCAGAAGGTATTGCATTAGTTATCCTTCTTATGAAAATACTACTAAAAGATATTCCAAAAGTTATCATTCATATAAAAACAATACTAGAAGATATTATAGTAGTTATCCATCGTATGAAAACAATACCAGAAAGTATTCCAGAAGTTACCCAACCTATGAAAGTAATACCGTAAGGTATTCCAGAAGTTATCCAATACAAAATAACATGAATCAGGTAAACAACAGGTATTTTAATAACCTTTCATATGCAGGTTTCTTTTGTAATAAACCTGGTCATATTGAGAAATATTGTTATCATAAAAGAAACAAGCTCAGTAATGAACAAGTTGAACAAAGAAATCAAACGAGCTTGTCTTATAAAGGGCCCAAACTTGTTTGGTTCCTAAAAAGGTTTAATCCTTTTGAATTTTACAGGAACATGAAGCTAAAATTAAAGGAACATGGCATCTAGACAGTGGGTGTTCCAGACATATGACAGGAAATGCTTCATTGTTCACTAGCATAACATGGAAAGAAAAATGATATGTGAAATTTGGGCATGATAGCAGAGGTAAAATTGTTGCAATTGAAAGTATTGGTATGTCTCCTTACATTATAGAAAATGTTTATCTAGTTAAAGGCTTAAAACATAATCTTTTGAGCATTAGTCAATTATGTGACAAAGGTTATAAAATGATTTTTGAAAAAGACAAATGTTTTGCTTTTGACGAAAATGGTATAAAATTGTTTGAAGGATTTAGAAAGAAAAAAATATATTTGATAAAACCTAAAGAAGTTGAAAATGCTTGTTGTTTGCTATCTATGAATGATAATATTTTTGCATGGCATAAACGTTTAGGTCATGTAAATTTTAATCAATTAGAAAAATTATCTAAAAAGGGTATAATAAGAGGTTTTCCTAAAATAGATATAAAACAAGATGTGAAATGTGATACTTGCTTGAGAAATAAAATGGTTTCTATTTCATACAAAATCAAAAATGAAATTTCAACAAAACGACCTCTTGAATTGTTACATGATTTGTTTAGACGTACAAGAGTTTTGAGCATGGGTGTAAGTAAGTATGGACTTGTGATCGTTGATGATTATTCAAGATATACTTGGGTTATATTCTTGCAACATAAGAGAGATACTTTTGATTCTTTTCAAAAATTTGCAAAACAAATTCAAAATGAAAAAGGAATTTCCATAATTAGTCATAAAACTGATCATGGAACCGAATTTCAAAATTCAAAATTTATTAATTTTTGTGAAGAACAAGATATATCTCATAATTTCTCTACTCCATATACACCTCGACAAAATGGAGGTGTAGAATGCAAGAATAGAACTATACAAGAAATGACAAGATCTATTTTAAATAAAAGTGGTATTGCTGAGTATTTTTGGGCAGAAGTAGTTTTTGCAGCTTGCTACATTATTAATCGAGTTTATATTCAACCCATGACATCCAAGACAGCATATGAACTCTATAAAGATAAGAAGCCTAATGTGTCTTCCTTTCATATTTTTAGTTCCAAATGTTTTGTGAAAAAGAATGTTTTTAATCTTAGTAAGTTTGATGAAAGATCTGTTGAAGTTATATTTTTAGGATATTCTTTAAATAGTTGTGCTTATTGTGTCTTTAATAAAACATCTAATACGGTTGAAGAATCAATAAATGTTAAGTTTGTTGAAGATATAAAGGATAATGAATCTGATGATGAAAAAGATTCTAACTCTAAAGAAGAATCTTCTTCAGCACAAAAGTCTGAAGTACCAATTGTTGAAATCCATGAATTGGAAATACAGAACCTTTTCTAGAAGGTAATAAAGAAGGTACTCCAGAACCTAGAGAATATGAACCAGAAGCTTCTAAGGCTTGGAGATATAAATCCGCTCATCCTCTTGAACAAATAATAGGTGATGTTCAATCTGGTATTAAAATAAGAGCTAATTTACAAGATTTTGAAAATCTTTTTACATTATTATCTGAATTATAACCTAGTAATGTTAATGAAGCTTTAAATGATAATAATTGGATAGATGCTATGCAAGATGAGTTAAATCAATTTCATAGAAATAATGTATGGAATCTTGTGCCCGGACCTAAAGGAAAATCAATAATTTAAGCTAAATGGGTGTTTAAAAATAAATTGGATGAAGATGGTAAAATTGCTAGAAACAAAGCAAGATTAGTAGCTAAAGGATATTCACAAGAAGAAGGAATAGATTTTGATGAAACATATGCACTTGTTGTCACGCCCCGAAGGGTACCCTAAACGTGTTAGTCCGCCGTACATAATATTAAAGCCTAGGAATAACCGCCTCAGTCACGCAAAGGCTTCCATACTATGTACAAGGCATCTAACACATGGAGGAGACACATCGGAGTGATACATTTTATATTAATACAACTTGAGTAACAATGTAAAGAAAATACACTTCGCTATACTTCAATTACAATTCATCCACAGGTTTCACTACACAAACAATTACAAAACAATTCACAAAACCCAGCTAATATCTTCAAGCATTCTTACTTCCTGCCGAAATCCCGAAGTTATATTCGGCTCCATCCATCTCAGTCCCCAAGTAGCATTCTCTCGTCAACCTGTTTATTCAAACATCTATTGGGGTATAAGCTACACTAGCTTAGTGAGAGTTCCCTTAATTTCGTACCATAACAAGCAAGTTATAATTCATCCACATGCTATACATGAACAAACACATGAGCAAACAAGCATATGACTTCTAGCCATATGTGAATGGATTTACACCCTCCATTCGGGGTTGGGATGGTCCATAAGACATGCAACCATAAATTCCAATCTTCAGTGGGGTGGTCCATAAGTCATGCAACCATACTCCCGATCTCTTTCTCTTGATTATACAACCTCTGTTGTTTTATAGTGATGGTTTTATGTGTCTACCCTACATCCGTTAACTTAAGCTATTTCACATCCTTAATGTTAACATAGGCCCCCTCGCCTATCCACTAATATACTTTTGTCCCACCAAAAGTATGTCAGCTAATGCAATGTGACTCAGTACGTGATATGCATGTACAGTTTATTCATATAATCGTAGCATGTGAATTAGGTAAGTTAAGAGCAATCATAGAGAATTTCAGATAATTCAAGTCTATGCTAACTCATATAATGATTTTACGACAAGTCTCGCCTCGATATACTTATCATTCATTTAACCAAGATTATATAACAACTCATCACAATTTTATCTTTTCCTAATTCTAATGCAACTAGCTACAAGCACAAGCAAGGTAACTAAATAAGAGAAAACTCACTCGACCATTGGATCACCAGTCTCTTAGTAAAAGTAATCCGGTGGTATGGAATCGTCGATTTTGGGGTCACCTAAAAAGGAAGAAATACTCTAATAAGTATTTCATCACTTAACTAATCCAAACTATCTCATACAAACTATCAAATTCGTAATTCTCGTTTAAGCAGGAATTCCAAATTTAAACGGCCATAACTTGGTCGTTTCAACTCGGAATTTAGCAAATTATATATCGATTTCTATCTACTTCGAAAGGTCTATCAAATTCTAATATCAATTTCAGTTTTGAAAACTTTGAAGCTTCGGAAAGGCCTGATCAGTTCTGATCAGTAGCGAAATTCAATTCCGAAAAGTAGTTTTGTGAATGTTTGTAACGTTTCTACTATCCAAAGCAAGTATACATGCAATATGAACAAGTTTCTATCATAAATGATATGTCATGAGATACATATATATATATATATACATGTTCTTGATGATATTTAATAAAGGAAATTTTTAGAAAACTTTTTCCTTGTAAGACTTTATGAAAAATCAACTTAGATAAGCTAGTCTTGTAATCTTGATAATTCCCACTTGTTTTTAGAAAAATTTCTTGAAGAAAATTTATTTATTCTTGTTAAAATTAAGCCTTCATTATGTATATTCCTTAAGGCCTTTGCTTTTCAATAAAAATTCCCATTTTACACTTTGTAAACATGTTTTTAAAATCGGTTCATCCCAAAATCCGAATTTGTAAAAATTGTTTTTGTGGTGATTCCTTTAAGTAAACCCATTTGATACTTAGAAAATCAATGCTCAACCATGCCTAGCCGCTAAGGACTCCATTTCTTCAATAAAACTTCTATTTTAGTTTGAAAAATATGGGTTTTCATACCATTACTCCATTATTACGAATTTCTTAAAATGACAACAACTCAAATTTTCTTATTTTATTTCTACTCCTTGTTCTACATGTTTTTCTTAGCAAATCCCATCTTAACTTATAAAAACCTTTACTTGATGATATATATGACCTACACTCTTCATTTTTCATATAAAACACAAGTATTGGAGTTGATAAATGGGTTTTTAAGGCATGATTTTGAAACCATCCGAATTTACAAAATTTGGATCAAACTCAAATTTCATATTTTGTAATCTATTCCTATTTTGAGAATCTCTATTAGTAGAACTACCATTTACTGATAAAAAAATATCTCCTATTGATACCTATTCCATAGGCCTACCATTTTCTAAACAAAACTTTCATGTTGGTGTTGAAAAATGGGTTTTTAAAATTGGTCTTGGTTGAGATCCGAATTTACCAAATTTATTTTTGGACATATCTTTTGATAAAATCTATCTAAACTTATGAAAATTCATCCCTTACATATCTTATCTTAAGATCCTTCCATATCTTGAATAAAAGCTTTATTTTTGAATTGGAAAACATGTATTTAAACTAGGCCCTAGCCTAAATCCAAAAATAAAATTTTGTTTTGAAAAATAATCTTTGAAAATCATCTTTGAACCATATAAAATGAAGTCTTGATGATATATATACATTAAGCCTTCATTATCTTAAGTAAAAATTTTATTTTGGTACTTGGAAAGTGGTTTTTAGAAATGGGCCTTGCCTAGATACGAATTTCACCATTTTTATTTAAGTTTAAAACCAAGATCTACACTTTCTATGATCATAAATCTAAAAGAAATCCATGTTAGTAAACTATAAAGTCATAGATCTAAACTTTACTTCTCAAAATCATTCATTTATGATATCTATTCCTTAAGCCATTCATTTTAAATGAAAAATACACATTTTGAAGTTGAAAAATAGCTTTTCTAAATATGGTTCCCTTTTTATCCGAATTTTCAAAAATGATTTTTGTTGAAACTAAATAGATCTTGAGCTTTCTAAAACTTTTCTACTATCATCAAGCTATTACAAGTTATTTAAGAAAATAAATCAAAATTCTAATGCATTTATGAACCTAAAACAACTAGATCTAGTTTACTATACTAGTTATAAATGCATGAACACTATGATGGTTATGTGAATGATGAATATTATATATATAATATATATAAATCATTAGCAATAACAATATAATACCTCATATAACAACATCTAAAACATAAACAAAATCAAAGCTACAAAAAAAAGTTAGATCTACACAATATAATTACTTTTCGCAAGAAAATAATAATGATACAAGAAACTAATCATGGATAAGATGAGTGTTTCATTTTGGCATCACCATCCTTAGCTTTTAAGCTTATGGAAGGTCATTTGATACATGAAACTCTCACTATACTTTACCTATATCATCTATGGAAGCTTAAGAAGAAAGTTTACTTAAAGAATCTTCAAGAATGGGATGTGGAAGCAAGTATTTTGAAATGGGGGCAACTTGTTTTTCTTCTAAGAACAAAAGGAAATGAAGAGAGAAGGAGAGGAAAAAAATAGAGAGAAAAATGTAAGGAATGATAAAGGTTTGAAGGCGTAAATGTGAGAGAGAGAGAGAGAGAAGGAGTTTTAAGACACTTTAAGGAAGTAAAAAAATAAATGGCAGCAAGAAAGGTCCCAAAGCTGGCGTGAAATAGAGGAGAAGAGAGAGAGAAGTTTGGTTTGTTTTTTACTTGAAAATGTAATGCGTAATTAATGTGTAAGTATAGCTTCTTGAAGAAGGATTGAAATAGGTTTATTTAATCAAATTGGGAGCATTTCAAGGGACAAAAGGTAGCAAAAAGAAGTCAAGATCTGCCATGAAGTGATATAATGAAGTGTAGAAAGATTGAAGTGAAAAAGAAGTGGTGTGAAATGTGTACTTGAAGGTATAGGTTGTAAGAGTACTTTCTTAATAAAATAAAATAAAAATAAGAAAAATATAGAAAATATATTCCAAATATTTGGAGCAGATTTTTCATAATTAAAATAAGATAATTAATTTATTTATTTTAGTGAATTATCAAATAAGTTATCGGTATGATCAAAATACGCAAATATGAGCTATAATTGATATTTTTATAACACGAAAAACTCTAAAAATTTATTTTATGAAAATAAAAATATTTTTTAAATAATTTTCAATTATTAAATTAATTTATTTTATTTTTAGTATCGGGTCTTAAATAGAAATTAATCCCGTAAAAACTCGAAACAAACTAAATTTTAGAAAAACAGAATTTCCTATGATATATAAAATATTTATCTAAAAATATAAGGGTTTATAAGAATAATAAAATTGTGTAATGAAATATAAGTTAATAGTGTAAAAGACTAGTTAATTACCGGTAGTAATGAAATATGAATATAATCACAAAATTAGATAATTCTAGTTATCGAAAAATTATAAAACTAATATTTTTGAAATCCTTATGAAAATACGAGTCTAACGGTATTATTTGTATATTTTTTATATCTCGAGCCCTGAAACACGCTTTTCGAAGTCTATATCCAAATGGGTTCGAAATAGGTCAAAAATTTACCAATCTGATATTTTTTAGCGATCTTATTTTACTACGAGCTATTCTACACACTTAAACTACACCTCGGCTTCTATGGTTAAGCGCACGAGATTGCAAGACTTAAACTACTGTATTCCACTTAGGGTTCTCGGGTGATTTTCCGATTTAGATCTTTGCCAATTTGGAAATTGGGGGTTTATGTTTATATAAAATATTTAGTTTGAGAAATTTATTTTAAATTTTATTTTTTTTTCAAATATTTAATATCTCTTAACGTTTTTGGAATTCTTCAATTGGGTTTTATTTCGAAGTTTAATAGTTATTTACTTTTTAATAATTTGTTTTTGGGTTCTATATTACCCAATTTTACAAGTTAGAGTTAAGTATGGAATTTATCGTAAGTAGTGGTTTTGAATTTCGAGACTTTTGAGTTCTTATTTTATTTTTAAGGAATCTCATTTTCTCAAGATTAAGAAATTTCTGGATTCATTCGTGATTTCGGATTAGTTGAAGTTCGGTTTTAATTTGGAGTCATTTTTAGGGTTTATTTTTCAAGTTCATTTTGGAATTATTTACTGAAATTTTTTGGAGCTTACACTTGTAGCTAGATTAGAAGCAATTCGTTTGATGCTTGCATATGCATGTTTCAAAAATTATAAAGTTTTCCAAATGGATGTAAAGAGTGCGTTTTTAAACGGCTTTATAAAAGAAGAAGTTTTTGTGGAATAACTCCATGGTTTTGAAGATCCTTTTAAACCTGATTACATTTACAAATTAAATAAAGCTTTATATGGTTTAAAACAAGCCCCAAGATCGTGGTATGAAAGATTGAGTTTATTTCTACTTTCAAAAGGATTTCAAAGAGGGACTATTGATACAACTTTGTTTTTAAAATCATATGATCAAGATATTTTAATTGTTCAAATATATGTGGATGATATCATATTTGGTTCTACTAATGAAATGTATTGTCAAGATTTTGCTAAGTCAATGCAGACAAAATTTGAAATGTCAATGATGGGAGAATTGACATTCTTTCTTAGCCTAAAAATTAAACAAACAAAAAAAAAGAATGAATTCTTATACATCAAGAAAAGTACACTAAAGAAATCCTTAATAAATTTGGATATGAATGATGCAAAGGAGATGCAATACCTATGAGCACTTCAACAAGGTTAGATTCTAACTCAGATGAGAAAAAGGTAAATGAAAAGTTATATAGAAGTCTCATTGGTTCATTGTTATATTTAACTACATCAAGACTTGATATTTTATTTAGTGTATATTTATGTGCAAGATTTCAAAAGTGTACCAACAGAAACACCATTTATAGTTGTTAAGAGAATTTTTAAGTACATGATAAATACTTCTAAATTAGGCATCTGGTACTGTAAACCCCTAAATTTCAGGGTAATTTCGAGTTAAAACCCTAAACCGGAAAGTCAACCGGAAACCTTAAGTCAACAAATCCCTAGGAAACCCTAGCAGTTTAGATCCGGTAACCCCGTGTTCTTAAACCAAGAAGTCAAAATATAAGTGAAGAGTATAGATTGGTTCATAATAATATTAAGATGCTTAAAAATATTAGATTAGTGAATTTTCGACCTATTTCTAACCCAATCGAATACAAACTTTGAAAAGTGTGTCCCGGGGCTCGAGACACTAAAAATAAGTTATTAGTACCGTTAGATTCATAATTTCATAAGATTTCCAAATATATAAGTTATATAATTTTTTGGGTTATAAAAGTTACAATTATAGCCTTTTATCGTATTTTCATTACTATCAGTACTTTAATTGTCTAATCTACTTTTTGATTTCTTTCATACTATTCATCAAGTACAACCACCTATACCCTATTCTTACATCCTTACAACTTATTCTTACAATATTTCAACATTTTCCTTACATTTACTTTTCCAATACAACTTTTACTACTAAAATTAATTAATTTAATTTTGAAACTTACACAATACAACACACTTATCTCTCCTCTCTTGAAGGAGCCGGCGACCCCCTCCCCATGCTCTCTCTCAATTTATTTAATTTTTTCTTCTTTTATTGCACAAACCCTAATTCCATTCTCTATATAAACCCTTATATGCCTTCACCATTTCATTTTCTTTCTTTCTTCATTTTTACTTTGAGAAAAATATTTCAAAACTCTCTCTTCTCTCCTCTCATTGCCGTGAGCCCCCTTCCCTCTAGCACACACACACTTTTTTTTTCCTTCAAGTTTTCTTCCTCCACACATCTAATAGGTAATACTACACCCTACCACTTTAAAAACATGTAATGGCAAAATCATACATATATGAATCCACTCCACGAGCTTTATGCTAGGGATGTGGAAGCACTTAAGTATGAGATCCTTGCCATCACAATGTTGTAGATCCTGTTATTTAAGTTGTTTTGCTATTATTTTGCTTCATTATTGATTTATGTTGTTATTAATGTTTTGTGCATTTATTCATCATTTAACCTTATCTACATAATGTTCATAGTGCATTGCATTTATGCTTAGCATGATATACTAGATCTTGTTGTTTTGAGCACATAAATGCCTTAGGTTTTTGTTTTATGTACATAAAGGACTTGTAGTAGCATGATAATAGTGGGAAAATGTTAGAAAGCTTAAGATCTATTTTAGTTTCAACAAAAATAATTTTTGGAAATTCGGATCTAAAAAGAACCATATTTGGAAAAGCTATTTTTCAACTTCAAAATGAGTATTTTACATTAAAAATGAAGGGCTTAGGGAATAGGTATCATAAATGAGTGGTTTGATGAGTAAAGCTTAGATCTACTAAGAGATATTTTTAGAACAAGAAAAGTTTACAAAAGATATGTTTCAATCTCAACAACCAACTTAAAATTCGTAATAAGGAAGGCTTGATATGTGAACACCTATTTTTCAACCCCAAAACAAGATTTTTATTAAAGAAATGGAAGCCTTAAGGAGTAGGTTTGATTAGGAATTAATCTTTGAAAGATTAAATGAGTTTTACAAAAAAAACAATCTCAAATATAAATTTCAAAAATCGGATTTAAAAATGACCTCTATTTGAACATCTATTTTCAAATGCCAAAATGAGAATTTTAATGGAAAAATAGAAGTCCTAGAGAATACATGCAATAAAGACCTGATTTTGACAAGGATAAATGAAATTTATCAAAGTATAATCCTAAAACAAGGAAAAGTTTCGAAGTATAGATTAAACAATGTATCCATTCCTTAAAAATCTTGTAAATTTCGTAACTAGGTAAACCCCCTATGTAAACATCTATTTTCCAACTCCAAAATGAAGAATTTTATTAAAATAATGAAGGTATTAGGCATATAGATTATTAAGGTTGAGTTTTGATAAAAGCAAGTATGATTTTGCAAGGATTAAAATTAGTTTTCTTAAGTCTAGTGATTTCAAAAGTTTTGCAAAGCAAAAGTTTTCTAAAAGAATTCTTGATATCAAATATCAATGAGGATATACATATAGATAATTCATCTCATGACATTCATGATAATAATTTATAGGTATTGCATGTACACATAAGGCACTTGGTAGAAACAAAGTTAGGAAAATAGTGTCTTACACATCCCATAAAGCATTGTCTAAGTACATGAAGAAATAGATTTATCAACACCCATGAATCATGCATGATATTGAGTTATATATGTATATAAAAGAGTCTTTCAAGATATAATGATAGCTGAGTATCTATAAAAGCTTTGGAATGATGCTAGGATTGAAATTAGAAATTGATTTGTGGATTGGGAATTTCGTATAGTATTATGTACCTTACTTTTCATGGACCAAACGAACTTGTTTGATAGAAATAACTTTAGAAATAGATATCTCTCGTCAAATAGGTAGAAATCGGTATATAATAAGCGAAATTCCGAGTTAAAATGACCAAGTTATGATCGTTTTAAATTAGAATTTCCTCTTCGACGAACTTTGACGAACTTGTTAGAATAGAATTTATAAGTTCACTCAAACTTCATAGAAATACTCATTCGAGTTATTTCTTTTTTATTAGAGACTTAGGAGATGGATTAGACCTTCCAGATGACTATTACGATTAAGTGGATTTTCGCGCCATGGCAAAGTGAGTTCACTATCTTTAAATTACATGCTTATGATCGTACTTGTCATGATAGTGGCATTAGATTTAGGGCAAGATAAAATTGGAATGTGCATGCGAATTCTATTTGATTTAATCAATGATAAGAATATCGAAATAGGAATTGTTATAAATATTTGCATAATTTAGGATAGCATTGAAGTGTCTACAATATCTGTGATTGCCTTTAATTCGCTTAATTAATATGCCATGATCTCATAATTAAATTGACCATGCATACCATATGTTGAGCACATTATATTTGTTATTATACCTTTGTGGGAAGGAAGCATTATAGCTAGGCAATGAGTGGGCCGAAAAACTCGAATGTTAGCATAATGGCCTGAATTAAAAATGGAAGTGGTGTAGGCACCTGTACTACAAAATTATTGAGTAGGCAGGCACCTGAATCAACCACTATATAAATGAGAAAAATTGAAATCTATGGTCGTATGGGTCTGAAAACCTAACCCCGAATGGAGGGTATAAATCCATTCAACATAGGACTTCCGAAAAGTCATATGTATTGCGTGCTCACGTGCTTGTGCATTTTATACGATTGATAATATAACTTGTTTGCCCTATTCTATGATGAAGTATTTAATTTGGAAGTGAAACTCACTAAGCTCATAAGCTTATACCCTTATAGTTTCCTTTTGCAGTATGATTATTTATGGCTCTCCCGAGAGGCCACTTTCCCCAGGCACATCCTTTGGAATTTAAGGAGTTTATTGAAGTATTTGAGACCTAATTGTTAGGCATAGACTTCTAGTTGAATCTCCTTAATCTTATATATATATGTGTGTGTGTGTGTGTGTGTGTGTGTGTGTGTGTGTGGTGTGTTGTTGTAAGAGAATTTTGTGGACATAAGGACTCTTAATATTTTGACAGGGGTATGCCCTTTAGATTTTGTAATAGATTAATTTGGTTATAACTATTATGATTTATATTCTTATCGGTATAAATGTCTTCTTAAACTATTTCGATTCAAAGTAAGGTTCCCTACATGGTGAACGTAAGCCTTACACCCAGTATCTAATTCATGGGATGACTAAGGGTCTCATACTTGAGTTTAAATATCGAGTATGGCGGACTGTCGCGTTTAGAGTATCATTTGGGGCGTGATAGGTACCCTAAAAATCAAATTTTTGATTTATTAAGATATTATGATGCAGATTATGCTGGTCGCAAAATTGATAGAAAAAGCACGTCTAGTACTTGTCAATTCTTAGGTGACAAATTAGTTTCTTGGTCCTCTATGAAACAAAATTCTGTTGCCTTATCTACAGCTGAAGTAGAATATGTTTCCATTGGTAATTGTTGTACTCAAATGCTTTGGATTAAAAAACAATTACTGTATTATGGTTTATTTACAAAAATATACCTATTAAATGTGATAATACAAGTGCAATTAATCTGAGAAAAAATCTAGTACATCATTTGAGATCTAAGCACATTGAAATTCGACATCGCTTTATTCGAGATTATGTTAATAATGGAAATATAGTTGTTGAATATGTATCAACTGATAATCAATTAGCAGATATTTTTACAAAACCTTTGGAAAAGTGTGTTTTGAATTTATCAGGAATGAGATTGGTTTGTGTTATCCGTTTTGATAATTTAAAAAATATATATAATAATAAATAAATAAATAATATATACATAGATTTATGGAACTTTGTGTTATGAATAAATGAAACATGGAACTTTGTGTTATGCATAAATGAAATATGTAACTTTGTGTTATGCATAAATGAAATATGAAACTTTGTGCAATGAATAAATGCTACGGAACCTTGTGCAAAACTTTTGGCGGGCTAATTCTTCTTAGTGTCTTTTCATCTCCTCATCTTTTTATTCTAATATCTCGTTAAAATTCTTCCTTCTATCCTCTAAGGAAAACGAAACTAAATTTCCTTCAAACCTTCTTTTTATAAAGGAACTCCAACACAAATTTTCATAATATGGCTCCTCGTAATCACAAAGAATCTCTAACAAAAATTTCAAAACTATTCCAATCAAAGATCCTATTTCCATCCAAGATGAATCATCTAATCTGGAGAGAAGCCTATCACGATCATCTTCTCCTATTAAGGCTAGTGAAATTTGCTCCAAATATGCTCAAGAATCGGGTCAAAGCTTAAAGAAATCTAAAGGAACATCTAATCAAGAAAAGTTTCAAGAGGAACAAGCAACTGAATCTAACCTAGAACCTATTTCAGAGCTTCTAGAGAAAATAAAGAAAAAGAAAACGCCCAAAGAGTCCTCCAAGAAACGAAGGGATCTTTCATCACTAGTGAGGGTTTGAAGTCCACAGAGAAGAGAAAATTGAAACAAACAGTCACTAATCTTCCTATCACAAAGGAAAAATCCATGACTGTTCTTTTATTGATTTCAAGTACTTTAAGAAACATGGATTTTTTTGGAAAGAGTGGCTAGATAATATTGGTGGAAGAAAATTATGCAATCTGACTAGGGATGTGATAGGTGAGTTGATCGAAGAATTCTATAGGAATTTGAGACAAGTAGATAGTAATAGTTTGAAATCACGAGTTCAAGAAATAAATTTGACCATATCTCGTGATGACTTGATGTAATGCTTTGGATTAAAAGATTGTCATGATGACAATGCATTTGTATCCTTACAGACAAATGGTTTGTTTTTTTACTATGAATGGCAATATTGGAGAATTTTCAGATGATGATGTTTTTGTTTATGAATTTGAGTTGATTGTACGAATCCTTCATAAAGCTGTGAGAGAGTGTATACTTCCAAGGAAAGGAAGTACTATCACTGTGACGAAGGAGGATGGTTTGGTTATTCTAGCTATGATGAAGTAAATCAAAATAGACTTAGCTAAAAGGATTCTAAAACGAATGTGGAAAGATCAAGAGTATAGGTTGTATGAAAGTGTGTTAATGGAACTTTTCAAGTTCAAAAAGGTTCCATTCCCAAAGAAAATAAAATTTCTACAAGTTTAAAAAGAATTGGGGAAAAGATCATGCACCATATGCAAATTAGACTCTATAAGAAGTTTTGGCATGTTGTGGATGGAGCAATTTATTTGCACAAGAGATTTAGGAAAAATGTTGATTAGGATAAAATTAAGGTGAGGATTGAGTGGGAGCAAGAACCTTCTACAGAAGCTTCACCAGAACTTTCTTCTGAACTAGAAAAAGGAAAAGAACAACAACATAAGTTTGGTAAGGAACTGCTACAAAAGAAAAGGTAGAAGAAATTTGTGCCTATGACAGGTGATCATTTCAGCATTGATGAAAATGTGCGAGTAAAAGAAGGATCTGACAGTGATTTGAGTGATCCACCTCGGTTCTATGAAGGGCCTGGTGTAACACCTTCTAATCCTCTTCTAATTTCCCTCGCAAGGTTGATAGGGCAAAGATTGAGGCCAAAATTAAGGTTTTTAAGCTTGATTTCACAAAATTCATTACATGGAGATCAAGACTTATTTCTCTACAAAATCTGTCCCTACAGCTCATCAATCTATTGCCACTTCTTTAGGAGCTAATCCATCTTTTTCTTGTTCTTCATTGGCACTAGAACAACTTATTCCAGAGGCTATCCACACCGACACATCTGAGGATACTTTTGTTCTTCTTCCTCGTCGTCCTTATGAGCTAACTCCAGCCAATCTTAGTCTTATCCGTTACATTCCTCTTGTTGTTCTACAATCTCCCCAATCCTTGTTGGCTGCATCTTCACCTCATGCACATATCTCTTCTGTTGCTAACACCTTTATGACCTTTTCTTGGTTTGCTATAGCATCTTCCTCTACCAAATATCGAAGATATCAAAGGGTTCAAGCAAGGAAATCCACAATTCAAATTAAGAAGCCATAACATGTTCTGTTTTTGAAAGTTTTTACTTGTTTGTTCTGTTCAACAACTTATATTTAGACCTATGTGTCTATTTTTTTATCATGTTATTGACATTATGTTTCTTTAAGTGAATGTTTTGTTGATAACAAAAAGGAGGAGAGTTTGTGAATGGTTATATGGATGAATGTTTGTTTGATATGGATGAATGTTTGTGAAAGATGTGAATGGTTATATGATGAATGTCTGTGAAAGATGTGAATGGTTATATGGAAAGTAATTTTTTAAAAAATGTTTTGTTATCCCCCAAAAGGGGGAGAATGTTGATTCTCTATTAAGATAGAACCTTCCATAGACCTTTAAAGAATCTGATGAGCTCAAGATAAGCAGTTAAATGAGTTATATTTATATGAGTTACATACTTTTTTATCATAAACAAAGTATACATAAGTTTTGAGATAAGCTATAATGTTCTCAAAGGATTTTCAAAGGAATAAAGGGTATATAGAATGTTTTCTAGAATGTTACTTTAAGGTTAAAACAATTTTCCAGAAAAAAAGAACTTTTCTCAGAACCTTTTCTGAAATTTTTTTTTTAACAACAAGAGTTACTGTTCATCTTCTTCAACAAAGTCTACTACTATTCAAATGGTTTCATAGAAGTATAATGAAGACCTAGCTCAAAGATAATAAGTATATTTGGGTAATATACTTATTTGTTCCATTAAAGTAGGATTATATCCAAAGGGGATTTAAACGATTTTTACTTTCTCTCTATTAGCGGGAATAATTATTCAAGGACAAGATTAGATACGATTTTCACAAGATTTAGGTCAAAACAAAGGGATTATCGATATTCATTTATGATAAAAGCAAGATTATCTCTTACCTTATTTCATGGATCTGGTTAAGGAAATTAAAAGAAGATAAACGTTATCTTCAAAATAAGATAATAGACGAAAATAACAATGAAGACCGAGATATCAGCAATAGGTAATTTCTAAAGTCTATCTCCATACAAAACAACGTTATGGGAGAATTTCAAAATGGATAACATCATATTTGGATGAATCACGAGAATCAAGTAGACCTTATCTTCATTTCAATGCCTCAAGTTATTCAAATTCAATTCAGATAGAATTACAAAAGAATAGAAGAACGTGTTCTTTTCATTAAAGCTATTGGCAGAAAATTCAAAATAAGGATAAGAAACTACAGATCTTTAGCCGAGAAAAGTAGGATATGATTTTATCTTCCACGCAGTTTTGAATGTTTGATAAAGAAGAAGCATATATATGCAAAAAACCACAGAGAAAATAAGAACCTATTGCTACTGCTATTCACATTGCAAGCAAAAAGGCTCTCTCCATTACCAAAAAGATATACAGAAACAAATGCAGAACAAATTATGGAAGTTTGCCTTCATCGAGATTTTTCATAATTTCTCTACATTTGCGATAGCGAGTTGATATTTTAGCATTCATTCTTTTGCTATTTGATTTAAAGATCTTATTTTGTAAAGAAGGAACGTATTGTTGCCTTCTTAGTTGATAGTTTAGTTGCAAGTTTAGACTATGTAGATCGGTTGCAGCTAGAGGATAGCTGTGAGAATCAAGTAGAGAGGATTACACAAGCTTGTAATTTAAACATATTGGATATAGTGGAACAAAACCTGTAGGATAACGGGGTCCCTAGCTCGAAGCTGAAAGAGTAGACTAACGCACAAGACGGAACCACTGTAAATTGCTGCTTGATCTTCTTTTTTCTATTCTTTTACTTTTATGCAATTTGCTTTTAAATATTTTAAATTGGTATATTGTTCTCATTTTTCAAAATCGAAAGGGGATTATTTTTAAAGATAAAATTTATAATAATCAATCCAATCCCCTTCTTGATTATTAATTAGGACCAATAAGTTATATCTAACGTTTTTATGGGAAAGAAAAATTGTTTGATATTTTATGAATATCTAAATATTTTTTTAACATAGATCAATTTTTGGAAAATTTTATCTTCTTTCACGTATCTATAGTTGGATATGGAAATTGATCTCGTAAAGGCCCGAAATAATCGAATTTTTGAAAAATCTTATCTTTTTAGGGTTTATACTTTTTTTACAAATCGTAATTCATGGTTGTCCTATTTGTATTGTTTTAGAATTTTAAACGCGGCCTTGCTGGATCTAGATCTTTGCGAACTTATTGTTGCCTTAGGTTTACTTTAGGGTTGGGTTTGAATTCCACTTTAAAATTTACTTGTAAGATTATAAAATTTAGGAGGTTACACTTATAATATATTTATGCTTGATAATTTGAGTTTACTTTGTTTTTTATAATTTATTTGATATTTTAGGATTCTCAGGAATGTGTAATTGAGTCTAGAGCTTTTAGTGTTAAATGTTGGCTTTGTTTGACTTTTAGGCATTAGCCTTAATTTTGACTCCAAGATTCACTTATAAAGTCGTCGAAAAATTTAGGGATTTACAATTTTTTTACTAATTGCTATATGGTGATATTATCTCGATTTGTGTGCCAAAGACCGGATATGGAAATGATTTTTGTTTAATTGGTGAAATTTTTAACTTGATAAATTGATACCACATTATAGGGATTCATTATGTATTGTTTTATTATTAAATATTATTTGGATATACTACCTTAATTTATGTGTTAGAGGTTAGATAGATTGTAAGCCATCGTTTTCTTAGCAACTTGAATTCAGTTTTAGAGATTGGAACTAGAAACCAAGACCCTAAAAGAATACTCTAGGGCTAGTTGGACTTGGAAATCCTAAGTCTGGCAATCCCGAGAATGAAACCCTGGAACTATAGAAATGAGTTAACTCTAGAATATAGCTCTAAATAATTTATCAAAACATAAAAGATTATATTTTGGATAAATTCATTCGTTTCGGACCCGATCAAGATCTGTTCTCAAAAACCAGTCCTCGGGACTCGGAAATAGAAAAATATTATATAGGATTCTTTAGAACCAAAATTTAATAAGGAATTCAAAAATATAATCATAAGAATTTTTTGGTTTATAAAAATTACAATTATAGCTTTTTTATCGTATTTTCATTACTACCGGAAATTTAATTGTCTAATCTACTTTTTTATTTCTATCATACTATTCACCAAGTACAACCACCCATACCTTATTTTTACATCCTTACAACCTATTCTTACAATCTTTTCCTTATATTTTCTTTTCCAATATAACTTTTACTACTTAAATTACTTATTAAATATGAATTTTACTACTCAAATTAAATCAACACATCTCCCTTTCTCTCCCCTCTACAAATTCGGTGCCCCCCACCCCCCCGGCGTACATGCCTCCAAATTGTTTTATTTTTCTTCTATTAAATAATCACACTAAAACCCTAATTATTTTTCTATATAATCTCCCATTTACCTTTCACTTTTTCACTTTCTCTCATTGCTCACAAAATCAAACTTTTGGAAAAAGTTTTCTCTCCCTCTCTTCTCTCTAGAGCCGTAAGCCTTCCCTCTCTCTCTCACACACACACACACAAAATTTTTCGTCAAGTTTTCTCACTCCATACACTAAATAGGTAATAGATCAATACCTACCATAATAAAACATGTCATGGCAAGATCATACATGTGTGGTTTCACCAAAAATCCCCATGAGCTTTGTACTAGGAATGTGGAAACACTAACACATGATATTCTTGCCATCATAATGTGTGATCTTGTTATTCAAGTTGTTTTACTAGTATTTTGCTATATTATTGTTATACATTGCTCTTATGGATATTTTGTGCATATATTCTTTTATTACCATCATCTACATAATGCTCATATTTCATTTGCATTCATGACTTGCATGATAAAATAGATCTATGAGTTTTTAGTACATAAATGCCATTAAAACTTTGTTTAATGTGAATAATGACTTGTAGGAGTATAATAATAATGAGGATATGCCTAAAAGTGCAAGATCTATTTTACTTTCAACAAAAAATGATTTTTGAAATTCGGATCTTGAGGAACACCCATTTAGAAAACCTATTTTCCAACTCCAAAATAAAAATGTAACATTTAAAATGAAGGGCTTAAGGGATAGGTATCATAAAAGAATGATTTTTATAAGTTGAGCTTAGTTTTGCTAAGAAAAATTTTCAAAACAAGAAAAAGATTACAAAAGTTAAGTTAGAATTATGTCTCAACACCAACCAAAAACTTAAAATTTGTCATAAGAAATAGTTAATATGTAAACACCTATTTTCCAACCCTAAAACAACAGTTTAATTAAAGAAATGGAAGCCTTAGGGAGTAGCTATGATTAGGAATTAATTTTAGAAAGATTAAATGAGTTTTACATAAGAAATACTCTCAAACATAAGTTTCAAAATTCGGATTTAGAAATGACTCTCATTTAAACACATATTGCCAAATGCCAAAATAAGGATTTTAATAGTAAAATAGAAGCCTTAGGGAATAGATGTAATAAATACATAATTTTGATAAGAATAAATGGATTTTATCAAAGTATAATCATAAAACGAAGAAAAGATTTCAAAACAAGGATCAAACAATATTTTCATTCCTTAAAAATTTGTAAAATTCGTAACTAAGCAAAACCCTTATTGAAACATCTATTTTCCAACTCCTAAATGAAGAATTTTATCAAGATAATGAAGGTATTAGGCATATAGATCATCAAGACCTTATCTTAGTAAAAATATGGATGATTTTCAATGAGATAAAGTTAGTTTTTCTCAACCAAATGTTCTTGAAGTTGTTATAAAGTAAAGGTTTTCCAAAAATTCTTTTTAACCGAAAACCATTAAGGATATGCATGTAGATACTTCATATCACGTCATTCATGATAATAACTTGTAGATATTGCATGCACATATAATATACTTGGTTAGAACAATGCAAATTTCACTTTAGAAATGTAATTTTTAGCTACTGATCAGATCTGATCTGAGCTTTCCAAGACCTGAAAGTTTTCAAAACTTAATAATAACATCATAAATAGATAGATCTTTTAAAGAAGATAGAAATAGATAGCTTATTTGTGAAATTCCAAGTTAAAATCACCAAGTTATGGCCGTTTTAAGTTTGAATTTCCATCTACCACGAAAGTTACAAACTTAAGAGTTTTTATTTAATAGGTTAGAATTAGTTATGGTTTGAAATACTCATTTGGGTATTTCTTTCATTTAGGTGACTTTGAATCGGGGGAACTCTTGTTTCCAGAGTACTACTACTAGAGACTAGTATCCATGGCCGAATGAGTTCACTTTCTTTAAATTACATACTTATGATTATGCTTGTAATGATATTGGCATTAGAAATAGGACAAGATAAAATTTGAATGTGCATGTGAATTTTATTTGGTTGAATTGATGCTAAGTATAGCGAAATGGAAATTGCTATAAATATTTGTATGATTTACCATAGAATTGAACTGTCTGAAATCTCTATGATCGCCTATAATTCACTTAAGTGATATGCCATGACTATATAACTAAATTGCCCATGCATATCATATATTGAGTTCCATTACATTTGTTATTATATCTTTGTGGGAAAAAGGCATAATTGCTAGACAACGGGTTGGCCTAAAAACTCGGATATTGGCGCTGGATCGCCTGAATTAAAATGAAAGTGGAGTAAGAACTGGAATCAACTACATAATTAATGAGTGGGTGGGCACCTGAGACAACCACTAAATTATTGAAAGTAAAATTGAAACCTACGGTCGTATGGGCCTGAAACACCTAACCCCGAATGAAGGGCGTAAATCCATTCAACATAGAACTCCCAAAAAAGTCTTATGTATTTTATGCTCACATGCTTGTGCATTTCATATGATTGTTTAATATAACTTACTTGCCCTATTGTTTGATGGAGTATTTAATTTGGAAGTGAAAACTCACTAAGCTTGCGTCGCTTATACTCCCATAGTTTCTTTTTGATGCAGTTCCCGTACATATAGTTGCATCCCCAAACTTGGCCAAATCAGGTAATGTGAAGTTAGGAGTTTTTCCCTTAGAAGTTATAATTAGCTTTATATAGAATTTCATAGGAAACTTTAAACGCTCGGGTTGTTATTAAAAACTAATATATGGACTTTTTGTTTAGCGAAAGAAAACCCCTCAATATTTCCTAAATAATCCTGAGATATCACTAGTTTATGTTTTTATGCTTATTCTATTAAGTTAAACTATCTGTCTCCAACTACATATGTATTCTATCGTCGTAAGGGAATGCCTTGCATTTAATACAAGACTTTTGAATGACTGCGGTAGTGATTCCTAAGTCTTGTTTAGTATGCGGTGGACTGTTAAGTTTAGGGTACCCTTTGAGTCGTGACAATTTAAGTTGGTATCAAAGAAGCAAAAATATAAAGCTTGGAAATAGAATTTAAAAAACTTAAAATATGGAAATAAATAAATTTTAGGGCAAGAATGAAGTTAAAGTTGAAACTAACTAGAAATCTTTTCTTAGTATAGGTATCTTTAGGAGAAACCTAGGAAAGAGCCAGAACGTTTCTAAAAGGGACGGGTGAAACATTCGTGGACTACCAGTTGAGAGTGAGAACTCTATGTGAGGATTTCGCTGTGGTCGAGAGACCTAGGACTTTAAGAGAAATGTATGTAATCTGGAAAAGAGGTCTTAGGTATACCAGGTGGGAAATGGTAATTGATCGAATTAAGTATGATCCCACAGGGAGGAGATGATGGTCAATGTTGGAAACAATCTATTCTGTAGAGAGAATCATGGTAGATTATGGGAATGAACCAATGTTGAGAGAGGCCATGTAAACCCCGGTTTTCTTAGTAACTAAGTAAGCTCCTTAAATCGGAAATCAAAACCCTAAATAGATTAGTACAAGTAACCTAGAAACCCTAATTCCGGCTTTTCTTAGATTTCTATATAAAAGAACCTCTATAAGATAAATTAATGCGGATTATTGTTTTATAGTATATTTCGAACCATACAAAATTTTGATTTCGAAAAATTTTCTATTCCGAGCTTTCCCGAGCTTCATTACGGAAAAGCGAGCCCGGAACTAGAAACTCAGAAAAATATTCCGGAATACTCGTTAGAACCGGAATTTTATAAGGATTTCAAAAATATATATTTTATAATTTTTCGGGCTATAAAAATTACAGTTATAGCCTTTTTCCCGTATTTTCGTTACTACCGATAAAGTAAATGTCTTATCTACTATTTATTACTATTCACAAGTACAACCTACTACACACATACCCATGCCCTATTCTTACAACCTTTCAATCACTCAATTCATTTTGTTTTCCAAGAAATTTTGTCTCTTCACAAATCATTACAATTAATACAATTTATTACACAAATTCAAATTTCAAATGAAATCAAATATATTTCCCTTTCACTCCCTCATTGGCCGGCGCATATCCCCATACTTTTCCCCCCAATTTGTTTCATTTTAACTCCTTTTATTACACAAACAAACCCTAAATCCACCTAATATAAATACTCATTTACTTTTCTCTCTCTTCACTTTTCATTCCACTCTCCAAAAACTCTCAAACCCTCTCTTTTCCCTTTCCTTCTCTTCTTCTTTGCTTTGTTCTTCTTAAGAACAAGTTGCCCCATTTTTCTTTCTTGCTTCCACATATATTTCTTGCAAATATTTGAGGTAATCTTTCCCTTTTTGCTCTTATAAGATGTTCTAGGATGATACCATGGATGTTTCATGCATCAAAGGACATTCCAAAAGCTTAAAAGGCTATGGATGATGATGCCAAGAAGTGAAACACTCCTCTAGATGATGATCTCTTTTGTTCTTAGTATTTTTGTTACATGGAAGGCTTGTTTATTTTCTTGTTTATGTGATAACTTGTAGATCTAGAGTTTTACAAAGTTTTAGTTATATTTATGTGTAGATCTAGGAGTTCAAGGCTTACTACTAAGTTTTTCTTATGCTTTCATGGATATATATTGAGTAGATCTTAGATTCAAGTTGGAATAAAAAAATAAAATTCGTAACTTGTCAATGCCCTATTTTAAAAACCCTCTTTCAAGTCTTAAAATGGAAGCTTTTGTTAAGAAAATGAAGGTTTGATGGATGTATATCATCAAGGCTTCATCTTACAAGAATCAAAGTTGATTTTCAAAGTTTATTTTCAAAAACAAAAATTGTATTTTCGGATCAAGACAAAGATCCAAAATAAAAACATGTTTTCCAACTCACAAATGAGGATTTTATTCAAGAAATGAAGGGTTCTTGAGATATAATATGTAATGGGTTGTTTTCCATGAGTTTTGATGAATTTTCTCAAGAGATATGTTCAAAATAAATTTATGAAAATTCGGATCAAGACCAAGACCTATTTTTGGAACCCATCAATCAACTTTAAAATGAAGATTTAGACAAAAATATAAGAGGCTCTTGATATAGATATCTTAAGGAATGGATTTTCATAAGTTTGAATGGGTTTTCCTAAAAAGTATTGCATAAATCAAGTGCTTTGTAGAAGACAATATTTAGGTCTTGTTTTCATTGTAAGTTTCAAAGTGGAAATTCGTAATTATGAGGAGACCAATTTTGAAAACCTTCTTTTTGATCTCAAAACAAGTATTTTATATTGAAAATGGAATGCTTTGATGATACATAATATAGGAAAAATTATTTTCATTGAACTAAGTGAGTTTTAGTAAAGGAATTACTCAAAACAAGACAATGAGTTTCAACTTGTGAATTTCGGTTTTATGAAATGGATTCTTAGAAGTTTCTTTTGAGCATTATGTTTGTGATTAGATAAGTATGTAATCTCTTAATTTTGTTTAGAGGATCTCCTTGCAAGTTTAGGACTAATATGAGTTAACCTAAGTAGTTAAATAGAGTAGATATGGCAATTTTTCACAAAGGCTCAAATCTGGAATTTTCGCAACCCTACTGTACAGTACGTTTCCGACCCTTAAATGACCTTAAATGTTTGAATTAACTTTAGAAATGGATAGCTCTTTCGAAGTAGGTATAAATCGGTATATTATAAGCTAAATTCCGAGTTAAAATGAGTTAGATATGACCTTTTTAAGTTAAGGATTCAACCTAGACGGAAATTGACGAACTTAGTAAATAAAATTGTTAAGTTTAATAGAACTTCATAAGAGATACTCATTGAGGGTATTCTTTGTACCTAGGTGAATTGGAGGACGGGTTACCACTTCCCGAGGACTATTACGACTAGTGGATTTTCACTACATGGACAAGTGAGTTCATTTCTCAATTAATTATGCTCTTGGGTGTGCTTGTAGTAGTAGTGGCATTAGACTTAGGAAAAGATAAAATTGTGATTGAATGGTGATCTAAACTTGTATGAATGAACGATAAGTATATCGAGGCAAGCTTTGTTGCAATAACTTGTATGAGCTAGTATAGATTTGGAGTGTCTGAAATCTGTATGATCACTTTTAAAATTATCTAATTAATATGCCATGATTATATGAATAAATTGTACATGCATATCACGTAGTGAGTCACATTGCATTACGAGAATGCTTTTGGTGGGAACAAAAGTATGATCGGGAGGCAGCGGGTCTTTAATGAAGGGGACTAGGGTTGCATGACTTATGGACCACCCCATTCAAATAATGAAAACTATGGTTGCATGACTTATGGACCAACATTAAAATTGTGGTTGCATGTCTTATGGACCACCCCACTTAAGATTGGGACTATGGTTGCATGTCTTATGGACCAACTTGGAACTGTAGTTGCATGACTTATGAACTACCCCAAACCCCGAATGGAGGGCGTAAATCATTCACTATGACTACCGGAAAGTCATATGCTTGCTTGCTCATTTGCTTGTGCATTCATATGGTTGCTTAATTATAACTTGCTTGTATAGATATTTTAGCTTGATCGAGTATGTTATTGGAAAATGAATCTCACTAAGCAATTAGCTTATACCCCAATAGTTTTTGTTGCAGTGTCCTATTTTTGGTTGTTCCGAGAGGACACTTTGTGCAGGTTTATCACATTGGATTAAAGAGCTTTTGAGGAAGTCGGACCTAGTATAGGCGTGGACTTCTAGGAAAATCTCTTTAATATAAATCAGATATATGTAATTGGAGCTAAACGATGTAGACTCCCATTATTTTGGCGGGGGTATGCCCCCTTGGTTTTTGTAAAATTAACTATTTATCTTGTGTGATTTATTCTTAATGCTATGTATGCTTTCTTAAGACTACTCGATTCAAAGTGTGATCCTAAAAGTTGTGAAGTACACCTTACACCGATATGTAAACTTATGGGATGACTAAGGATGTCATACTTAAGTTTAAATATCGAGTGTGGTGGACTGTCGCGTTTAGGGTACCCTTTGGGGCGTGACAGGCCACTTTTATCTTGAAGAAGGAAGATAATCCCCCATACCCTGACTTTCGAGTATAGAGGAGCATTGGACCTTTTTATGTGTATGCCCATGATGACTTGATGACCCATAGGGAATGGCCTGAAGGTGATGCGAACAATCACTTCTGTTAGCAATGAGTATATCTAGACCTTTTGTAGACACCTACGGAGATTCAAGCCCCTCCCCTTAGCAATGTAGGCATGCAATTAAGGAATGCCCCAATAGAGGAAAACCATGATGAGGAAGAAAGTGAGGAGGAAGAGGACCCCGAGGAAGACCCGAACTGGATAGATGAGGAAGAGAATGGAACACCTTAACCAGCTAGAATTAAGGAAGATCCAGAAGATGAATGCAACCTACCCTATCCGGATTTTGATCAAGCTCTGCAAATCCCGGATAGCCACAGGGTATAGCTCGAATTTGATCCTAATCTTTGGAGAGACATATATGAATACAGAGAAGGCCCGGGAGTGGCAAGTGAAACACCCATTAATCCTGTAGAGAATGAAAATTCTAAAGAGATCATGATGAGAGAAGCCCAAGAGATTGTTAGGAGGATTTTGGAGGAAACTGGAGAGGAGATGATAAGAGAGATAGAGAGATGGAAGATAGGTCGAAGAAGAAGAAGAAGAAGAAGAAGAAGAAGAAGAGGAAGAAGAGGAGGAGCCCGAGCAGGAGGAACGGACTTGGCCACCTAGAAGGAAAAGGATGAAAGTAAGAGAATATTTAGGCCTACTTGTTAGGAGAGATGATGGGAGTTCTTCTAGTGGAGATCACCCTCTGACCCCTTGTAAACCCCGATTTTCCTAGTAACCAAGTAAACTTCGAAAACCGGAAACCAAAACCCTAAACAGGATTAACTTAAGCTTGAGAGAGAAACCTAGGAACCTTGGATCCGGCTTTCCTTCGGTTTCAAACTAAAAGAACTTTTATAGAATAATTTAATGTGGGATGTTGTTTTAAAGTATATTTCCAACCATAAAAAGTTCTGATTTCGAAAAATTCTTTATTTTGGGCCTTCTCGAGGTCCATTATGGAAAAGCGAGCCCCAGAACTAAAAATTCAGAAAAACATTCTGAAATACTCTTTAGAACCGGAATTTAATAAGGATTTCAAAAATATAAGTTTTATAATTTTTCGGTTTATAAAAATTAAAGATATGACCCTTGTCTTGTATTTTCTTTACTACCGGTAAGTAATTGTCTTGTTTACTATTCATTACTATTCACAAGTACAACCTACATACTCATAAGCCACTCCCTATTCTACATCCTTACAAACACTCAATTATATTTCTTTTCCAAGAAATTTTTGTCTCTTAACAAATTTTAATATTTAAATTTTTATTACATAAATTATAAAACAAAACAATTTCATTTCTCTCTCTCTCCCTCTCTTTCAAAATCGGCGCATACATCCTCCCCCACCCCACCTCCCCCCCCCCCCCCCAAATTTTGCCCTAAATTGTTTTATTTTCTTCCTTTATTATAATTAAACAAACCCTAATATTCTTTTACTTTTCTCTCTCCTCATTCACTTCATTTGCTTTCAAAAAATTACACAACTCTCTCTCTTTTACCTCTCACTGTTGTGACCCTCTAGCTCACACACACACACATAAAAGTTCATTTCTTCTTCATTTTCCTCTTATTTCAAGCCTTAGGTGATGAATCCTAACCCTTTCCTACATTAAATCTTGCAATGGTAAGATTATTCATCAGTGTTTTCAATGTTAAAGTCCCCACGAGCACTTACTAGGGACAAGAAAATGCTACTACATGAATATCAAGCCATCACAAGAATAGATCTTGTGTTTAAATGAGTTTCTGTTGGATTATCTTCATGTTCATGCATATAATAGTAGAGTAAAGTAGAGATCTTGCATAAATCCATATTCATGCTTTCGAACTTCATTTCATGCATCATAAGTAGTAGATCTAGCATTTAGATGTTCATGTTATACTTGACATTCATGATCTCATGAATATTTTGTGTTTTAATGCATTAATGCTCATTAAGGTTTTGTCTAGTATATATAAATATGGTAGTTAATAGATCTTTAGTTAGATGAGACAAGAAACTTAAAAACAAAAACTTTTGTTTGAAATGTTCAAATGAAAAATTCGTAAGATTTCAAAACCATGTTTTAAAAACTCTTTTGTCAACTCCAAGACTTTTGTTTTATATAAAAAATGAAGGGTATAGATAATAGATATCATTGAGTGATAATTTTTACAAGTTGGAAGGAGATTTGATAAGGGGAATATGCAAAACAAAGAGTAGAAATAAGATAGGAAATTTTGAGCTATTGCTCAACTTAAGAAATTCGTAATTTTTGGATATTGCCATAAAAACACCTATTTTTCAAACTCAAAATGAAATTTTTATTTAATGAATGAAGTCTTCAAGGGATAGGTATAATAAAGCTTTAATTTTTAATGTATTAAACAAGTTTTTCTTAAAGAAAACATTCAATTACTAAATTTCCAAAAATTCGGATTTTGAAATAAACCTTATTGGAAAACATTTTTACAAAGTATAAAATGAGAATTTTTATTTACAAATGAAGGTCCCAAGTAATAGATATAATGAAGACTCAATTCTAGCAAATATGACTACAAATTCCTAAGAAATAATTCCAAAACAAAAAGGATTTATCAAAGCTAGGAAACTAGCTTTCTTAAAAGTAAATATTCTTGGAGTCTTGCAAAATGAAGAGTTCTAAATTTTTTTATAGTAAAAATCATCAAGATCATGCATACATTAAACTCATACCATGCCATTTATGATAGGAAATCATTAATATTGCATGTACAATTGATCTATAAAGTGAAAACATTACAAACATTTACAAAACTATTTTTTTGAAATAGATTATTCTACTGATCAGAACTGATCCTACAGTTTCGTGACCTAAACATTTTCAAAACTTGAAAATAATATTAGAATTAGATATATCTTTCAAAATAGATAAAAATCGATATATAATTTGCGAAATTCCGAGTTAAAATGACCAAATTATGGCCGTTTTAATTCGAGACTTCCGTAAATGACGAGAATTACGAATTTACTAAGTTTTGATATATAGTTTGGATTAGTTAGGTAATGAAATACTTATTAGGGTATTTCTTCCTTTTTAGGCGACCTCGAGACCGACGATTCTCTACCACTAGATTATTTTTACTAAAAGACTAGTGATCCATGGTCGAGTGAGTATCACTTCCGATTTCATTTATTGTATGTGGTTGTAATGATAGTTGCACTAAATATTTGGTGAAGATAAAATGGATATGCATGATGGGGTAAATGGGAATTTTGTATGGTTGTTGTTGATATGAGCAATGAAATGTAAGAATATCGAAGTCGGGTGATTAACTATTGCTTGTATAGATGAATTAGGATTGACTGTCTGCAATTATTGATTGATCACTTCAAAAAATGGTATAATTGACTATTTGGAATTGAAAATAAATATGGACTCATTCATACCATAATTGGGGATGGAGCATTAGCATTGGTTGGTTGTCCGTGAACCTAAATGGTGTAAAAGTTGGTTAATCGTGATCCATAAAAGAATTAATGAGTTGGTTAATCGTGATCCATAAATGAATTTATAAGTTCGTTGGCCGTGATCCTAAATGGCATATTGAGTAGTACCGCAGTATTTGTTAATCTGCTAACCCAAGATGGAGGGCGCAAGTCCATCCACATATGATTTTCGGCTGGTCATATGTTTGTTGATTCCATATGTTTGATGCATATCACTTGTCTGACTAATCACTTATTTGTTTGATGTGTTATAATTGTGATCTTGGAAGTTCTCACTTACTAAGCTACTATAGCTTACATCCCGACATTTTTTATTTATTCCAGCACCGATTCATATGGCATAGGCCGAGGCAACTTACAGATCAGGTGCAGGAGCTAAGCGTTTCCTCCAGAAGTTGTATTTAAGTTTGTTTAGACTTTCGTAGGAGACCAAGAGACTCTAGATGACTGTAAAAAACCTTTTAAACAATATTCTTTTATGGAGGAATGGCCCTTAGGTTTGGTAACTAATTATATATGTGTTTTGATTTATTTTCTAATGTTATTGGATGCCAAATTAAACTCTTTAACTCCATCGGTTCATGTATTCTATTGTCTTAAAGGGACGTCTTACATCGATACAAGACTCCTAAAGGACTAAAGTTGTCACGCCCTGAGGGGTACCCTAAACGTGGCAGTCCGCCGTACACAATACTAAAGCCTAGGAATGACTACCTTAGTCATGCAAAGGCTTTCATATTATGTACAAGGCGTACATCACAACCAAGGGGACGCATCGGAGTAGCGCAATTTATATTGATAATAAATAAGTAACAAGGCAAAGAGAATACTTAGTATAAAACATAGCATATCACAATTTAATTCTTATGGCATATTCTTCTATTATCTTCAAATAAATATACGTCCCTAATCATATAGGTTATCACATATAAAGAACCTTACAAACTTTCTTCATCGTACGATTCCATATCCTTAATCATTCGTCCCTGACTTCCTTAAAGTCATGATCCTCAATTTAGGCCACTAGCATACCTGTTTCAACAAATCTATAGGGGTATAAGCTACAACTAGCTTAGTGAGTAAATCCCAAAATTCATACTCGAAGTAGATTATCAATCAAGTTTATTATTCAAACATATGAAATGCAACAACCACGTGAGCATACAAGACATATGACTTTCGGGAATCATATGTTGAATGAATTTACGCCCTTCATTCGGGGTTGGGTATTCAGGCCAATTACAGCCACAACTTTTAAAAACACTTTTATAGATCTTACCGGCTCCTATACGCCATCAAAAATTTGTAGTTATTACAGGCTCCTACTAGCCACCAAAAACTTGTAGTTATTACAGGCTCCTACTAGCCATCAATTTAAGTAGTTCTTACCGGCTCCTACTCGCCACTTACATGATATACCGGTTATGTCTACCACCACTATTATACACTTGTCCCACCAATTGTATAGTAGTGAATGCAATGTGACTCAACATATGAAGTGCATGAATATTTCTTTAATTAAAGTCTAGTAGTTACATTTAACTTCTTTCAAGTGATCAACCAATTTCAAACACTTCAAGATATTAATCACATACAACTTTATTAAAACAAATCGAGTTCGATATACTTAGTATTCTTTCAACATATTATCATACACTTCCTTTTGATTTTCTAAATTCTAGTGCAACTAATTTTACAAGCACAATCAAGAGTATGAAAATTAACGGGAATAACTCACGATGCCATGTCGTCTATTCCTCTAAGCGGATGAGTCGTTCACACACTCCACTTAATCGTAACAATTCGGGGTAAAGGAATCCTTCCTCGGGATCACCTAACCAAAGAAAATACCCACAATGAGTTTTTCTTGAAGATTTTCTTGAATTTTGACAAAACAATGTCAAAGAACGTTAAAGTTCGCATGAGGGAATGTTCCAACTTAAAATGGCCATAACTTGGTCATTTCAACTCGGAATCGCGCGTATAATATACCGTTTTCTACCTATTCGAAAAGATCTATCTATTTCTAAGCTTATCCTTGTCATAAAAGGTCATTTGGGTTCCGAAAACGTCAGGTACAGATTTAAAACGAATTTTCTAAACTTTTGCAAAAATCCATTTTCTAACTCATCTCCATTTTAAAGAAAATCCTTTTGAAATAATATAAATATATATTTGATAAATACTTTTGAATATATAGGTATGCTCACTTTATATGCAAAAATCCCAATGGTAGTGTCTCAACAATTTATAAAACAATTCATTTAGATTTTAACTTTGAAATTTTCTTTTCAAGTATTTAAAGAAATTTTATATTTTTACTAGGTTGTTATAAATGAGTATATTCTTATTTTATTTTCTTCATTTCCTTTTCCAAAACAAGTAAAATTTCCTTTTAACCTTAGTTTTTCATAAATTTCGCTTCTAGTGATAAAAGATCGATTTTTATCAAAAAGTATATTTGTTCAAAACCTTTTTATAATTTTGTATTTAGGATGGTTTTAGAAAATGAATCTTGTCTTCTTATATTCATTTCTAAAATATAAGCTTTTGCTTTCCAAAACTTGTTCTTTCATTTCTTTTGAAAAGAATCATCTTTATAAAATCCATTATTATAAATCTTACCTCATTTATATTCCTTTGAAAATTAGTTCCTTCTTTTAGAAATTTGAAAATCATTATTTTTCCTAAGTGGGTTCACAACTTGATGAGTTGATTTTTGTCTTAACTTTGAAAACTAGTTTGTTCCTTAGTTTAGAAAAGAATTTAAATCTTAAACTTTCGATATTAACGATTTATTTTTCTAAAAACTTAGATTACCATAAAATACAAGGAAAATATTTTTATGTTTTCTTGGTAAAACTATCTTGTTATTTAAGAAAACTTGAGAAAACTTGTATTATTCTATTTCTAGGTTGTTGATAATAACTTCATGTTTGTGGTAAATCATATAATTGGAAACTTAGCTTTGAGTTCATTTAGTAAAACAAATTCTATTTTTAGATTAGTTGAGACATTAACATTACGCAAATGCAAGTATCATGAGCATATAAAATAATAAGATCATAAGAAAATACTAAAAAATAATAACAAGAAAATAAAATATCAAGCATTGGGAACCTTAGCTTCATCAAGGAATCCCGATCAAGTATTGGAGCCTTAGCTTTGTCAAGGCATCCCGGGACTAAGAATGGACTAGTCCCGAAAGATTTAAAGAAAATGAACAAAAGATTATTTTGACTTGATATGGACAAGTCTAAGACTAGAAAGACTAGTCTTAATAATTGCATGAAATAAATAAATTGCATAACTTGAAAATAAATAAATAACAAATGAGCTTATATGCTCTAAATAAATATATATACAAGTATATATAATATAATATAACAATAATAACAACATAATAAAGTAGGAAGCTTTATGTGCAAGAACAAAACATGAACATGTTGTTGCTTTTACTACTCATATGAGTTTCAAAACAACACCATAGTCATGTTAAGTTACATGACATGGATGAATAATAGATGGAAGAAATATTACCTAAAGTATGTAAGAGGTATGGAGATGGTAAATGAAATGGGTATTATGTGAGTAGTGATATGTGGTAGATAGTTTATGTATAGGAATGTTTTTGTGAGGAATTGTTTAAGAGAGTTTTGGTAGAGAGAATTCTTGATGAGAGAATTTGTGGAGAGATTTTGAGAGAGTTTTGGTAGTGTAAAGAATTGTGTGAAAGAATGGAAGAGGAAGGGGGTATTTATAGAATTTTTGGAGTGATTTTTGGATGTAATAAAATAAATTGAAAAAGAAAAATAATTGATTGAGGAGAGAGGAGGGTGGCGCCGGTTTTGGGCATTGGAGAGGGGAAATTGTTTTATTTTATTTGTTTGTGTAATAAAGAAGTAATGTGTAAAGTTGATGTGATTAAAGGTGTATTGGAAATGAAAAAAGTAAGAAAATAGATGTAGGTGTAAGAAATAGGTGTAAGAAAAAGTAGAGATAGTGAATAGTAATGAATAGTAGAAAAGTACTATGAATAGTAGATTAGACAATTAAAGTACCGGTAGTAATAAAAATACGCGTAATAATGCGATATCTGTAATTTTTAGCTACCGAAAAATTCTAAAACTGATATTTTGGAATCCTTGTATTTTTACGAGTCTATTGGTATAAACGGAATATTTTTAATATTCCGAGCTCCGGGACACGCTTTTCGAGAACCGATCCCGTTTGGGTCCGAAGGTCACTCGAATTTCGCGAATCTGATATTTTTATGTTACCCTATATTATTACGAACTATTTGAAGCTATTAACTTAATTTCGTTTTCTAGGGTTTGAAAACACGGGATTGCCGGATCTTAAACGCTAGGGTTCGTTATAGGCTTGTTGACTTTTAGGGTTCCGTTTTGATTTCCGATTTTTACTGAGTTATTCGTAAGATCGTATAATTTTTGAGTTTTGATCGTTTTAGAATTTTAGCTCGAAATTTTATTTTATTTTATTTGTGATTATTTATAGTTTTTAGTTCTCGGATCGTTTAACCGAGTCTAGGTTTATGAGTTGACTCAGTTTGACTTTTGTTGAAAATTTGGATTTTGTGATTCTAAAACTGAAGGATTTAGGATTTTATTATCTCGTTGTTAAGCGGTATTTGGATCTATCGTTTCGATTTGCGTTTTAGGAATTGGGTAGATTATTTAATCGACGTACGGACGTTGATTATATCGATAATTGGACTTTATATTTTGATCAGGGGTTCTTGTTTTCTCAAGATTGAGAAAACTCGTTTTTGTTCTTATTTTTAAGTTTTAACTTGGTTCAATTTTTAGGGTTTCGTTTCCAGAGTTTTGACTCGGTCTAGAATCGGGTGTTAATCTCGAGTCGATTTTTCGGTTTCAAATTTTGATATTAAACTTCTAGAATTACTTTTAAGGATTATGAAAATTTTAGGGTTTACAAAAGTGGTAATTGTGAGTCTTATATGGCATGGGTGGACTATTACATTTAGGATACTCTATAGGGCGTGACACCCCTACCCGAGGAGATTCCTAGGAAGAAAAGGTAGTAATGGCGAGCATGACCCACAATAGTTTAACAAAATTTTGTAATAGGCGATAAAGGATGCCAGTTGCCTTAGTGATGTCCTTATGGGGTTTTAGTATTTATATATTTTGTTTCTTGTTTTCCTTTCTCGATTTAGTAAGAAGTTGTAGTTTAGATAGGTCTAAATCAGTCAAGTAGCATAGTTTTCATGTTTTGTAAGCTCAATGTAAGAAACTCGACCGAATGTATAACTACGATATTATCTAATGAAATCTAATATGTATTTATTTAAAGAAGGAAGTTTCATTTTCTTAACAAATAACTTAAACAAGAATGCAGCTAATAAGGAACATTATGTACACTACTCCTAAAGAACCATGATGAATATCAAGGTACATGCACATCATTGTATCCTTTGCATCATTATGATTGATTTGTTTTTGTTTGATTTGACAAATTAAAGTTATGATGTGAATTCTACAATTTGATATTACAAATCCAAATTTTTGGCTTAGATTACATGATTTGCAATTTATTATGATTCATTGAAATTTCTATTGATTATTGATTTTCACGATTTACAAATTAAGTAACTGAGGCATAACTTAAGGAGAATCTTAAAACTTACATAGTAATGTACAAACGGACGAACCCGAAGAAATCAAAATCGTGAACAAGAAAATCCCCCTGGTAAAAGCAAATAACCAACGTGCTTTACCCCAGCAAAACCAACAAGGGATAGCGCCCCAGAACCAGCAGATGAACATGATGAATGCGATTAGACAACTAGCTAATCTTCTAAACACGTTCATCTAAAATCTAAACCAAAACCAAAATCTAAATCAAAGCTAAAGTGCGCAGAATTCTACATCACCACCACCGTCACCTTACCAAAGACCTCATCGAAGCTCTTTACCAGACTTCATAAAGAGTAACCAATTTTGATAAAAGCCTTTGGTAAGCCCGATGAAGCAGAAAAATTAGTTGGCTCAAATTAAGAGATCTTTTGCGGCTTATGAAGTTCCACCACACCTTCATTGGGACTGTGGGACTTACATGCCCAGATGCAATGATATGGTGGGAATCAGGGAGAAGGAGTTTGTACCCCCGATCACTTGGAAAGCTTTTGTTAGGAATTTCAGGAAAACTATTTCCCTTCTAGTTTGAGGGTGAGACATAGTACAAATTGTCTACACGTGAAACAAAGAGGGAGAATGGTTGAGCAATATGGAACTGAGTCCACTCACCTTCTACTAATGCACTCGAATCTTTCAAAGATAGCGAGGAACTGAAAAGACAAGAGTTCTTTAGGGGTTTAGATGAAAACCTAAGATTTAAGTTGGAAGAATTCGGAAGGAAAGCTAATCTTGAGTTAGTGGAAAAAGGCTCGGAATATTGAAGGACAAGAAAAAGGAAATCACAAATTACGAAAAAGAAAGTTTTTGAGAAAAGGCCATCTGATGCCTCAAGTTAAGTATGCAAGGCAAGGGATGCAAGCCTTATTGCAGATTTCAAGAAAGTGGGAGTGTAAAACTCAACCTAGCAAAGGGCGAAAGCCATACATGGAATGCGGCTCTACAATTTCGAAGAACAGTAGATGGTAGAGGAAAAAGATGGTGATGAGATGGAATTGGCACCCTGGACCAAGGTAGAGAGTATGATGCCGGTTTAGTCACAAGGCGTATAATGGTGAATAGAAGTGAGCTATGTATTGTCCTATGCTGGAGCAACACACTCGTTCATCATCGCTAGTCTGGCTAAACAGCTTGATTTACCAATAGTCACCACCACTCTAGTCTACGAATCAAGACACCTACAAGGAAATGTTGTGTTGACTTAGGAGACGTTGAAAGATTGTCCGTTGGAAATATAAGGACCCCATTTTTAAAAAATGAAATAAAATAAATAAAGGTAAGCCGATAGTGTTAGAGATGAGTAGTATGAAGTCATTCTTGCTATGAGCTAGTTAACCATGGTTAGAGCTATTATAGATTGCCAGAAGAAGATAGTAAGCTTTAATGATCAATACGAGAAAGAAGTGGAGTTTGTTAGAGAGAGCCCAATCCTCAAAGGAAATAATTAAATTCTTTTGAGTTAATGATGGAGGATGAAGACATAATGCCCATTGAGGATACCTCTGATAAGGAAGAATCACAAGAAATAAAAGATATACCGATTGTGGATGAGTACTTGGAGGTATTTCCGATGCATTGCCTAGGTTAACCCCAAAGATAGAGATTGATTTTGAAGATGATTGAGCTCCAAATACAGGACCGATTTCAAAAGCACCTTACCAGAGGGCACCGGTGGAGCTAAAAGGTTAAAAGTTCAGTTGCAAGGATGGTTGGGTCAGAAGTTCATAAGGCCTGGTGTGTCGCCATGGGGCACACCTCGTTCCATATGTGAAGAAGAAAGAGGAATCTTTGAGGCTGTGTATTGATTAATGTAAGCTCAATAAGTTACAATTAAGAATAGATACCTTTTTACCTAGGATTGATAGTCTATTCGATCAATTACAGGGAGTACGCGTGTTTTCACGCGTTGACTTATGCTCTGAGTATCACCAATTATGGATAAAACCCGAAGAACATGCCAAAGATAGCTTTTTGTACCAGATGTGGGCACTATAAATTTTTGTTGATGTCTTTTGGTTTGATTAATGCACCAGCTGCATTCATGGACCTTATAAATAAAGTTCATAAACCACTCTTGGATAAGCATGTAATAGTCTTCATTGATGACTTTATGATATGCTCAAAGAGTGAGAAGCAAAACGAGGAGCATCTTAGGATAGCGTTGCAAGCTCTAAGAGGAAATAATTTGTACGCCAAACTTTCTAAGAGCGACTTTTGGCTAGATTGGATATCCTTCTAGGACATGTTGTGTCGAGAAAAGGTATCTCGATCGACCCGAGAAGATCAAGGCTATTGTGGATTGGAAACAACCACAAATAGTAACCAGAGAAGAATCTTTTAAATTAGCTGACTATTGTTGCAAGTTTGTAAAGGATTCTTCGAAAATAGCTAAGCCCTTGACTCAATTAATGTTGAAGATTAGAAAATTTTGTATGGATAGGTAAACTAGAGCAGAGTTTCTAAGAATTAAAACAACAGTAGGTATCTACACCAATCTTGATTTTTCCAGACCCGAAGAAATCTTATATAGTGCATAGTGACGCTTCAAGGAATGGCCTTGAATGTATACTGATGCAGGAAGGAAAAGTCATTGCTTATGATTCCCGACAATTGAGACCACATGAGCATAACTACCCTACGCATGATTTGGAGTTAGCTGCAGTTGTCTCCACATTGAAACTTTGGAGGCACTATCTATATGGACAAAGATGCAAGATATATATACAGATCATAAAAGCTTTAGGTATCTGTTTATACAGAAGGAACAAAAATATAAGACAAAGAAGATAGTTGGAGTTGATCAAAGGTTATGATCTAGGAATTCACTATTGTCCAGGAAAGGTAAATGCGGTTGCAGATGCTCTGAGTTGAAAGAATTAAGAGAAGTAGCTACATTAATCACAATTCAAAAAGGAACTAATAAGAGAATTCTAGAAATTAAAGATTGAGTTCATTGGATAAAGTGCGAAATTGGAAATAGCCAATTTTATTTTGGAACTGGCCTTAGATTAATCTAACAATTCAACCCCTACACAACCCCCCCCCCCCCCCCCCCCCCCTTCCACACTTTTGAGGACCTAAAAAAAACAAAAAAAAAAGGTTTTGATTTCATTTGTGACAATCTTGGAAATCAATAGGATGACACATGGATATGGATGAGTTGAGATTGATTGTGAAAATTGATGTTTGGTTTAATTGGAAGCAAGTAAGAATATTTGTCTTCTACATGATAATTTTGATTCAGGATTTGCAAGCAAGATTTGAAGATGGATCTTCTTAAGAAAAAGAGGTGTGATGTGAACTAAAAAACAATTTTAAAAAGCCTTAAATGAAGATTCTCAAATTAGCTTATTTTGAACTTGAGAAGAATTTGTTCAAAAGTTATTAGGATCATATTGTGTTTTCATTACTATATTAGTTCCTAATTTTTAAGATTTTAATTAGTTTTAGAATTTTATTTTCCTAGTTTTAGAATTTTATTTTAATCCTATAAAAGACTTTGGTTGTAACAAAAAAATTAATAAGTTTGCTAAAATGTGAAATTTTATTGACTGAATATTTGTCTTCATTCTTAGGACCCAAAAACCATATTCTTATGGTGTTTGAATTCATACCAAGGTTCATGACTCTTTATAGTCTATGGATTAAAGTTTTTCCTATATTGAGATTCTTGATTCAATATAATAGGTGGATCAAGATATTCCATATGTATATAACATAGGTTCCATTTAGGATTATTTGTAGTCAATGAGTTAGAGATCTCTTATATTTTATTTTTTATTTTTTATTTTTTAGAGACAATTTAGACTGGTCATGGTCCACTACTTATAACATAAGTTTAGCTATGACACTTCCATGTATCTTGTAAGAAAATTATTTTAAACAATACATTACATGACTTTGTATATATATGTTTATTACATGGATATGAAACATTATGAGGAAGATATGATGATTTTGACAAGAGAAAAAGGAAGGATTAGAGGCTTCATTGATGGTTATAACAAACACCACATCAATATATTGGAGCTAAATTTTCATAAGATGAGAAGAATTATTGGGGATAAACATTTGTACGGGTTGTGTTGGACCCGTGAACCAGCTTGACCTAGCCATACGAATCACGACTCATTTGAAGACTCGATAGGTAGCCAGGTGATATGCAGTTCAAGATCGACAACCCATCAACCCATCAAGTCCAAAGATTAAAAAAAAAAACTGAAAGCGTGCGCCTCAGTTCAAACTACTAAGCAATCTCCAAAGAAAAAGCATGAGGAAGACAATTAGAGAGAGAGAGAAAAAGAGAGAGAGGAGGAGGAGGAGGAAGAGGAGGGGAGGAAGGAATGTTAATCCGTTTTAAGACAGTTTAAGTGAAGTGATTATTATTATTTTTTTTTTTTTGTGTATTAGTGATGTAAATGATTATGGTGTCAATAATAGGGATATATAATGTATGGACATGGATTGCTCCAGCTTTTAAAGACAAGGAGGATGAAACCTAAACCAATGAGCTACTCGGCTCGAACCAACTTGTCATACACTTGGGTTAGTTATGAGTCAAGGTAGCCCTAACCGTGACTCAACGGATCCAAGCTAGGTTGGCATGACAATAAGGTCTAGTTGGGATCTTGAAAAGTCATATGTTAGAATACTAAGATTGACTTTGCATATTGCTACTAAATCTATGTGGATTAAGAGAAAACTTTGCAGGTGTAAGGCCAAATCTTCATAAAAGAGGGAGAACGATGTAGATCAAAGAAAACAAACCATCATGATTTACCAAATTGATGATGTAATAGGTTGGAAACATCAGGTGAAAGATAAAGACCTTGATGTTGTTGATTAGAATAATTAATATATCCAACCTAAATGAGAGTTAAAAGATAAAAATTACCTCAAGATGTATTTCTTACTTAATAGGTATATTACATTGATAGGTATCAACATTTAATACTAAGTTTATTTAAGGTGTCAACGTTTTAAGTGGTTCAAAAGAGGAATCAATATTTGGAGATATATTCATTTAAGGTATCAAATTTTAGGTGGTTCAAAAAAGGAATAAATATTTTGCAAAGCAAGTACAATAAGGTATTAATTATTGACCACTAATGAAAATTTAAGAAAATTAATGGAAAACTAATCGAAACTTTCTTACCTTAAATAAACTTTTCAAAATGTTGATACCTTCGAGATGTTGCTATTTTTTTTTAAACCATTTGAAACATTGATACCTTAAATGAACGTACCCTCAAGCATCGGTATCTTCTGGTGTAACTTGCTTCTTGTTTAATTGCTTATTTTGTTGGTTTCCTTGAGGAATTGTGTATATATATATTTAAGTTTCGTTTTTTACTCTTTCAATTTTTGTAAAGATTTTTCTTCTTATAACATTATCTTTTTGTTTAGTCTATAAATAGGCTAGTTTGTAATCACTTTATATAAGATACTTGACCATGAATAAATAATGTTAAAGCTATTTTAACAAAAAATTATGAATACTAATTTTTCAATGACATGAATTAGTTCGATTTTTTCTCGATTAATTATACTATATAAAAGCAGTTAACTAAAAAACATAAATACAATGACTAAATAAATGATAATTTTGTCTTAGAAATTGGCATGAAGACTTTTCTTTCCTTTGATGATTTAACTCCATTATAAACCCACAAGTGGTACGATGTAACACTATCAGTTATTCAAGTGTGACCCATTAAAATTTTGTTAGTATGACTTTACTTAATGGTCTTTTTTATAGGAAAAATGGTGAGATAACTTCAAGAATGATCACTTCTATTTGTCTTTACATGTGCAATTAAGAATGGTGAAACTCTAGGATCGTTCTCTTTTTCAAGACCAACCCATATGTGCAACCAAACTTGTTTTAATCTAACACTTAGTGAATAATTTTATAAAAATTCTATAAATATATTGTATTCCTAAAACTTTTTGAAGTAGCATGTTAGAACTCAATTTCAACATAGGAACAAAAAAGAGCCTCAATAGCTAAAAGATTGTTATAGTTTGAAATTAATTAATAGTGGTTGTAACAAATAGTAGTTAAGAAACAAATTGTACATATAAATATATCTCATATCATAACAATAATAATGGATCTAAAGATTTATAGATCTAGATATGAATGAAAGAAGAGAAACAAGGAAAAACATCTTTGGCCTTGAAAATCTATTAAGTCTCTGGACTTTAGAGTGTGATACCTACAACACAAATTAACTAGTTAGTATCATACACGAATAAAACAAAGTGAGAATTTGAGTAAGCTAAGGTTTCAAAATTACTTATCTTATTATTCGGTGAGCAAGAGATAGAAAGTGTGAGGTATGACTTTCACTAATCTTTTATATTAAAGTTGTTAAGTGGGCTGGGCTAAGGAAATTAGGTAGTAACATTTGGTGCTTTTGTCATTGTTTTTCTTGATCTGTTACAATGACACATTAGGTTCGATCATTCGATGAAAAATCGGACAAATTTTAGCAATAATTGGATCAGGAGATAGACTAGAAGCTTTCTACTTTCATGGAGACTATCAAGCAAACTATTACTTCAAGTTTGCAAGTGTGTGGGAATCAAAATCAAGCAGTGTCATCACAAGGTTGAAATGGGATTGAGTGATCATCTTCTAATGATAGTTTTTTTTATTCAATCCTTCAAGGAATTAAACTTGAAATTCTAAAGTTTAATGGAATAGATGCTCTAGGTTAGACATTTAAGGCTAAGAGGTTATTCAACTTTCATAAAATACTAGATGAGGAGAGGATCACCATTATTGCATTTGCTTTAGATAAAAAAGCATTAGATTGGTATCACTGGATGGAAAAGAATAATAAGATTTCTACCTAGGTGTCCTTCAAGCAAGTAGTGGAAGAACGTTTTGGCCTATCTATATATGCAAATGTGCAAGCCAATTCACCAAATTATTGTAGACTTCAACCATGGATAAGTATTAGTCTCAATTTGAAACCCTTTCTAATAAGGTGGTAAGGCTATCTGATAGCTTCTGGTTGAGGTATTTCATATCAGGTCCTAATTCTTCATCCCATAAGCATGACTCAAGCCATTTCCTTAGCTAAGTTATATGAAACTAAGTACATCGACCAATTTTCTTTCAAAACTTCTTATTCATACGACCAATTTTTTTCTAAAACCTCAACTCAATTTTTCTAAACCTTAAACACAAATCTAGTCTTCTTCTCAGACATAACCCTTATCTTAGAATTCTTCCCAAGATTCCAAAACCAACAATCCTATAAATAACCTATCACCTGTTGAAATGGCTATAAGAAAAGAGAAAGGATTATGTTATAACTATGATGAAAAAATTAGCAAAATCATAAGTGCAAAGTGAAGTTCTTACTGTTAGTGGCTAATGAAGGAGATGATGATGTTATTGATGCACATTATGCCAATGATAAGATGGAAACACTACTGATTGTGAATTTTGCTCAAGAGGCTACTTTGGGTTTTCATGTGATGCAAGGTATGCAAATTCCTAAAGATTGGTAATCACAATATATCAACTTTAGTAGATAGTGGTAGTACACATAGTTTTGTACAGCCTAGACTTGTAAAGTATTTGAATATGATAGTGTTACCTACATTTTTTTTTTCAAGTCATGATTGGAGATGGCAATAGAATGGTGTGTGAAGGCAAATGTATGGATGTGTCAGTGTTAATGCAGAACCATAATTTTTTCGTTACCTTTTATATTTTACCGGTGCAAGAAACTGACATGGTTCTAGGAGTTCAATGGTTACAAGACTTAGTCTTATAACTATTGATTATAACACCTTAGCTATGGCTTTTTCATATAAACGTAAAAAGGTTCTTCATCAGTTTCTCAAATTTCACACCATCAACTTATACCAATGATGAAGAAAAAAGTGATAGCGTGTTGTTATCAATTGGTGGCTCAGATTAATTCAAGCTCATTGAGTTTTACCAATAGCAATCAATTAAAGGATGTCTTAAGCAAATACTATGAAGTTTTCAAGGCACCTCCATCACTGCTATCTAAAAGAAATGTCCAACATAAGGTTCACTTGTTGAATGATTCAAGAGAGAATGTAAAACCATATAGATATCCTTACTTCCAGAAAAATGAGATTGAAAAACAAGCTAAGGATATCTTGGCTGAAGGAATTATAAGAGATAGTACCAATCCATTTTCATAGCTAGTCCATTTGGTCAAGAAGGAGGACAGAATGTGGTGGTTTTGTATTAATTATCAGGTTCTTAATAATGTCACAATTAAAGATGCGTTCCCTATACCAATAATGGACGAATTACTAGGTGATTTGTGTAAACCCCGGTATTCTCAGTAGCTAGGAAACCCCAGGAGTTGGAAGCGAAACCCTAATCCGATCCAGGTTGAGTTCAGTGAGAGAAGCCTAGGAACCCTAAATCCGGCTTTTCCTTCGGTTTTATAATAAAATAAATTTTATAAAATAAATGAAGTTGAATTATTGTTTTAAAGTACATTTCAAACCTTTGAAAGTTTTAAATTCGGGAATTTTTCAATTCCGAGCCTTCCCGAGCTCAATTACGGAAAAGCATGCCCCGGACCACGGATTCAGAAAAATATTCCGGAATTTCATTAGAACCGTAATTTTATAAGGATTCCAAAAATATCAATTTCGTAATTTTCGAGCTATAAAAATTACAGTTATAGCTTTTCCCGTGTTTTCGGAACAACCGGTAAAGTAGATGTCTTGTCTACTATTCACAAGTACAACCTACACTACACACTACACACTACCCATACCCTATTCTTACATCCTTACAACTACTCATTTCAATTTTCTTTTCCAAGAAATTTTGTCTCTTAAATAATTATCACATTTATTACATTTTAATTTACTAAATTACAAAAATCAAATTTTAAAACACACACACACATGAAGTGTGGCAGGCGCCCCCCCCCCCCCCTGTTTCCCTCAATTAAATTATTTTTACTTCATTTTATTTAATTAAACCCTAATTCACTTAATATATATACTAAATGTTCTCTTCTCTCTTCATTTTCTTCTTGTTTCAAATTTGTAAAAGAACAAAAACCCTCTCTTTTCTCTAGTGGTGCCATGAGCCCCTCTCCCCCCATTCCCTCACAACTTCAACTTGTTTTCTTCTCTTTTTCATTTCAAGACTCCTTGGTATGTTGATTTCAGACCTTGTTCTTCCTAGATCTTGTAATGGCAAGACTATATCTTGTGTGTTTTCTCATTTAACCCCCATGATGCTCTTGCTAGGGACATGAAAACACATGAACAAGAATATCAAGCCATCACAAGACATGGATCTAATGTTTAGATGTGTTTATGTTAAGATTTCATCTTGTTCATGCATGTAAAGTAAAGATCTTGCATATATCTTGTTGTTCATGCCATGAGATCCATGATTCATGCATTATATTTAGTAGATCTAAGGTTTAGACATCCACAAATTCATGTACATGTATGATCATAGAGCTATTTTTATTTCCATGCATTGGTGATCATAAAAGTGTAGTCTTGATCATGTATAGAGGTGTTAGATAGTGGATCTTTGCATATAGGAAGCAAGAACATTGAAAAAGGAAGGACTTTGTCAAATATGAAATGTTAAAAATTCGGATGAAATGGAAACCCTACTTTAAAGACCACCAAAATCACTTTTGAACTCATATTTCACAAGAAAAATGAAGAGTATATGTGATAGATATCTTGAAAGAATGATTTTTATAAGCTTGGATGAGTTTAGGCATGATAGGAATATAAAACAAGTAGTGGAGTTAGAATGAAAAATATTGGTATGTTGATCAATAGTTAAAATTCGTAACTTAGGTTCATGCCTACAAGAACACTTGGTATTTAATCTAAATTGGATGTTTTATAAGCTAAATGAAGTCCTTAGATAATATATATATTGGAGCTTCAATTTTTAATGCATTAGACAAGTTTTTCCTTAAGAAAAATGCAAGAAAATGAAATTTGGAAAATTCGGATTTTTACAAAAAGCTTGTTTAAAGACATGTTTACTAAATGAAAAATGGGAATTTTTATACATGAATGAAGGCCATGATTAATATAGACTTTGAGAACTTAATTTTAGTTAGATAACAAGTGGATTACAAGATTAAAAGCCAAAGAAACCCTAAGGAGTGTAAAGTGGAAGAATAGCTTTTTAGAAATAACCTTTGTGGAATTTTCTAACACTTAGGAGTTCATAAGAGTTTATTATCTCAAAATCATCATGACCATGCATATATTGAGTCCATTACATGCCATTCATGTTAGTAATTCATTCCTATACCATTCATGCATGAATCATCAACTAGGAACATTTCTTATCAAAAGCAAAACAAATTGTCGGAATTAGAAAGTGTGGAACAGATCTGATCCTACTGTTCCGTGACCTTACTATTTTCAAAACTTGAATTTAATATTAGAAATAGATAGATCTTTCGAAGTAGATAGAGATCGATATAAAATTTGCGAAATTCCGAGTTGAAATGATCAAGTTATGGCCATTTTAAGTCGGAACTTCCGCAAATAGCGAGAAATCCGAATTCATCTAGTTTAGATGTATAACTTGATTTAGTTACTTAATGAGAATCTCATTAGGATTATTCTTGCTTGGTAGGTGATCCCGAGCAGGACGACACCCTACCTCCCGACTACTACTATTAGAAAGACCGGCGTCCAATGGCCGAGTGAGTTTTACTTCCACTCTCAATTAATGAATGTGATTGTAATGTAGTGGCACTAGTGGTATAGTAAAGATAAAAAGAAATTGTATATGCATGATGGGGTATATGGGAATTATATATGTTGTTTACTGTTGATATGTGAAATGGAACTTAAGGAATATCGAAACCGGGTGTTAAGCTATTGACTGATTAGCTAGTATCTTATGATGAATGTCTGCGAATACTTGTTGGTCACCTAAAAGAATTGAACTAATGTATATTCGACTTCAATTGTAAATTGGATTCATTCATATCACGATGGGGTTGGAGCATTCGCATTGGTTGGTTTTTCGTGACCCATAAAACGAATATGTTGGTTAATCGTGATCCATAAAACGAAATATTGTTAGTTGACCAGCTTAAACGGCGTCGTACCGCAGGATTCGTTAATCTGCTAACCCGGGATGGAGGGCGCAAGTCCATCCACATATGATTTCCGGTTGGTCATATGTTTGTTGATCACATTTGTTTGATGCATACACTTGCTTGAATAATCACTTGTTTGAATGAATTGTATTTAATTGTGTTATGAAAGTTATTACTCACTAAGCTAGTTAGCTTACGCCCCATAGTTTTTATCTATTGCAGCACGAGTTTATATGGCTTAGGCCGAGGCAAGCCACAGCACAGGTACCGGAGATAGGAGTTTCCCATAAGTTTAATCCATTCTTTTTGTATAGACTTCCGTTGGAAACTAAGGACTCTGGATGACTGTAATGGACTTGTTATTATTTTGCGGGGAATGCCCCTTAGATTTTGTAAACATAATTATGCGTTTTGATTTATTATCTATGGCTAATGAATGCCACATTAAACTGTTTAACTCCATTTGTTGAAGTATTCTATTGTCGTAAAGGAACGCTTTACATCTACTTAAGACTCCCGAAGGGCTCGGGTAGGGAACTCGAGAGTCTTATTTAGTATGTGGCGGGCTGTTACGTTTAGGATACCCTACGGGGCGTGACAGTTTAAGTTGGTATCAGAGCACTAGGTTATAAAGCAAGACAATAGGATTAAAAGAAACCGGACTTAGAAATCTAACTAATAGGTTAAATGGAGTTAAAAACGTTTTCTTGCTAAGTCTGATTAGGAGTATTGTATTATTGTAGGTCTCCTTGGGTGAGACCAGGGAGCGGGCCAGGAACTTCACAAAGAGAAACGATGAGACGATGGTGGAATATAGGTTGAGGTTAAGAGAGTTGTGTGAAGATTTTGCCTTAGCCAGACATCCCCGGACTATAGGGGAAATGTACAAATTGTGGAAGGATGGATTGAGATATACCAGATGGGCTGCGGTAGTGGATCGATTGAGGTATGATCCCATGGGAAGGAGGAGCTGGACAAAATTGGAGACAATTTATACTCTAGAGAGGATCATGGTTGATTATGGGCGTGAGCCCATGACTAGAGAAGCTACATTTATTTTGAAGGGTGGAGGAAACCGAACCCCTCCAGATTTTAGAGTATGGATTCCCATAGGGCCTTTATATGTGTATGCCCATGATAATTGTATGATCACCCTGACTGGAATTTAGCAGATGCATGGAATCATATCACTTGGCATGCGATTTACTTAGATATTCTCCCACCCCGAGTGATAGCTCCACCTCCAGCTATTGATATAGGCATGCAATTGAATGGGGCCCTGTGATTGGAGAGGATGAAGAAGAAGAAGAAGAGGAAGAGGACCCTGAGGAGGATCCTAACTGGGAAGAAAATGTAGTTCCTAGAACCCCTACCCCACCTGCCGAGCCGGAAGCTGAAGTGAATCCGGAACCCAACCCGATTGTATGGGATTTTAATCGGGAGCTGGAGATACCTGATAGTGGTAGGGTGGAACCCGAGTTTGACCCCTTGATGTGGAGATGTTTATGTAGAAGGTGAAAATCCCCCTGTACTTGATATGGTAGTAGCTGAACCTGTAGCCCCCGAGCCTATGGAGATAGAAGGCATGGGTGGAGAGCCAGTGAGAGAGAATGAGATAATAGAGACTCAGGTGAGTGAGCCGAAGTTAGAGGTGAGAGAACGAGTGAGCCCGAGGAAGGGCAAGGTACTGAGGAAGAGGAGGAAAGTGAAGACCCGAACCCTTAGTCCGACCTACTAGGAAACGGAGGATGACTACGAGGGAATACCTTAGTTTGTTCATCCGACGGGACGACGGTGGTTCTACCAGCAGGAGACGACCTCCTAGCCGACCCCCGATGACTCTAGTGATGAGTAGAGACCGGATGTAGCTAACCCATGAAGTCCAAGAGGAGTCCTGATTTTCTTATTTTGTAGTAGGCAATGCGGGATGCCAATTTGCCTTAGGATTTCAGGATAGTTAGTACTTTATTTGTTTCTTTTCCCTGTATTTTGTCATGTTTTCGGAAATAGGAAAATTGTTAGAATCGGAATTGGAACTTAGCTAGCCAAATTTTGGGAACAAAAATCTTGATGTAATATTTGTATGGCTCGCTAAAGTAATGAAAAGATCGTGTTTATTTCAAAGGAAAGGAGTTGAGAAAAGCATGCATGATAGTCACAATACATAAAGAACATTAACCGCATATAGATTGCATGAGCATTCATTCATTCACATTATTGTTATGAAATGTCAACTTGTTACTCTATGTGTGAATTCTTATATTCTCCTTATGATTATATGAATTTATGAAACTCTGTTTCCTTCTAAATTGATTTCTGAATTTTCGCAATTTTCAAAACCTTGTTAACAAACCTAGTCCTTTTTGGAATCTGAAACCTCCTAAGAATACTAAAAATTCATTAAATAATGTGTAAACAGACGGAACCGACGAATTCGGAATCGGAACAAGGGTCTAACTCGAACGAAGCCGATCAGCCGGCTATGCCACCACCTAACCCCCAAGGGGCTGCACCCCAAAATCAACAGGGTGATGTGCTAAATGCGATTGGACAATTGGCCAATCTTCTGAACACCTTCATTCAAAATCAGAATCCGTTCAGAACCCAACCCTGGGCAAAGTGCTCGGGATTCGGCCCCACCCCCCACCCGCAGATCATCGGGAAATGACTGCAGAGGCACCGCTCCACAAGAGGAGCATTCCTATAATGTGCCACCGCCACCACCCCGCCATAGGAGACCCCACCGAAGCTCCTTACCGGACTTTATTAAGAGCAACCGGTATTTTGATGGGCATTCGGTAAACCGGATGAAGCCGAGGACTGGTTGGCTCAAGTTGAGCGTTCTTTTGCTGCATACGAGATTCCACCTTACTGCAGTTGGAATATGGAACATATATGCTGAGGTATAATGCGCGGGTCTGGTGGGACTCCAAGAGAAGGAACTGACTTCCCGGCCACTTGGGAAACCTTTCGCCGGGAATTTCTGAACAATTATTTTCCCTCCAGCTTGAGGTGAAATATAGTGCTGATTTCCTCCATGTAAAGCAAAAGGGGAGGACAGTAGAGCAATATGAAACCGAGTTCGTTCACTTGCTGCAGTATGCCCCTGAGTCTTTCAGGGATAGTGAAGAATTAAAGAAGCAGGTATTTCTGGGAGGCTTAGATGAGGAACTGCGGATCAAGTTGGAAGAGTTTGGAGTCAGGACATATCCTGAAATGGTAGAGAAGGCCCGGGTATTGAAGGGGCCAGAAAAAGAAGTACCAGAGCCTGAAAAGAGGGTATTTGGGAAGAGGCCATTCGACGCCTCGAGTTCAGGATTTAAAGGAAAGAGGTACAGACCGGGATGAGTCCAGCAGCAAACCGACCCAGTTCAAGGCCAACGTCACATGCTGGAAATGTAAGGGAGCACACGCTCCTAGGCAGTGCCAGTTGCTGAAAAACAAATGCTATTTCTGTGGCGACGCTGGCCACATGGTCTACACGTGCCCAAAGAAGCTGGCTGTAACTTGCTTTATTTGCAAGGAGAAGGGACATCTAGCCTCTGAATGTTCCCAACGGAAAAGCGTGGCTGCTCGACCCTATGGAGCTCCAAGTAATACCAACCCTATGAGGTCGGGTAACAAAAGTGGGAGCCGAGCAGCTTCAGCAATGCATGGGATGAGGTTATATAACTTCGAAGGCCAGTGGATGGTCGAGGAAGATGAGGAGGAGGATGTAGAATTGGCAGCTTTGGATCAAAGCGAAGGCACTGATAGCGGCCTGGTGACAGGTTAGTAACAGAAACCCTCTCTAGCTGAAATTTAAGTTGCAAATTTAAATTTTTGCCTGAATGAAATTGAATATGATATGGGAAAGCTGGAAGTAGGAACCCTGTGTAGATAACCTTAAGGATGTTGTAGGGATCAATTGTGATGGATATTTGTTGACCTCAGGACACATACGGGTGAATGGCGTGGAAGCTTACGTTTTATTTGACACGGGAGCGACTCATTCGTTCATCACCAATAGTTTGGCTAACCAATTGGGATTACCTATAGCCACAACTACGGTTAGTCTACGGATTAAGACCCCCACAGGAAGTGTTGTATCAACCCGACAATTGGTGAAGGATTGTCCGTTGGAAGTTCATGGACACAACTCCAAAAGTGATTTGATAATGTTGGAGATGAATAAATACGAAGTTATCCTCGGAATGAGTTGGCTAAGCAAGGTAAAAGCGATAGTGGATTGCCAAAAGAAAACAGTGAGTTTCTATGATCAATTGGGAGAAAAAGTAGAATTTGTGGGAGAAACCCTAGTTCCGAGAAGGTTTGGTGTAAACTCGTTTGAGCTAATGATGGAGGATGAAGAGATAATACCGATTGAAGGTGTCTTAGATGAAGAGGGAACCCGTGAGGAAAAGGATATACCGGTGGTGAATGAGTATTTGGATGTGTTTCCTGAGATCCTACCGGGATTACCACCAAAAAGAGAAATTGATTTTGAGATCGTTTTGGCTCCAAACACCGAACCATATCCAAAGCACCATACCGGATGGCACCGGCTGAGTTGAAGAGCTAAAGACACAGTTGCAAGAACTTCTGGATCAAAAGTTTATAAGACCGAGTGTATCACCATGGGGCGCACCCGTTTTGTTTGTAAAGAAGAAGATGGATCGATGAGATTGTGTATCGACTATCGGGTTGAATAAAGTGACTGTCAAGAATCGGTATCCCTTGCCAAGAATTGATGATTTGTTTGATCAATGCAAGGGGCTTGTGTGTTCTCACGCATTGATTTGCGTTCGGGATATCATCAATTGAGGATTAAGCCTGAGGATGTACCCAAGACGGCTTTTCGTACCGTTATGGACACTACGAGTTCCTGGTAATGTCATTTGGACTGACTAATGCACCAGCTGCATTTATGGATCTGATGAACAGAGTCTATAAGCCACTTTTGGATAAATGTGTGATAGTCTTCATAGACGACATACTCATATATTCGAAGACCAGGGAACAACACGAGGAACATCTTCGTTTAGCATTGCAAACCTTACGGGATAATAAGCTGTACGCCAAGCTGTCCAAGTGTGACTTTTGGTTAGACAGGATATCATTTCTTGGACACGTAGTAACCGGTGATGGGATATCAGTTGACCCCGAAAAGATCAAGGCTGTAGTGGATTGGAAACCACCGCAAACGTTACCGAAGTAAGGAGTTTCTTGGGATTAGCTGGCTACTATCGCAAGTTTGTGAAGGATTTCTCTAAGATAGCCAAGCCACTGACTCATTAACTCAAAAGAATGAGAAATTCGTTTGGACGGACAAGAGGGAACAGAACTTTCAGGAATTGAAGCGACGATTGGTTTCGGCACCGATTCTAGTTTTACCAGACCCAGAAAAGCCCTACACGGTACATAGTGACGCCTCAAGGAATGGCCTTGGATGCGTCCTGATGCAAGAGGGAAGGTTATTGCATATGCTTCTCGGCAATTGAGACCGCATGAACAGAATTACCCTACGCATGATTTGGAGCTAGCTGTGTTGTCTTCGCTTTGAAGTTATGGAGACATTATCTATATGGACAAAGGTGTGAGATATACAGATCATAAGAGTCTTAAATACCTGTTCACCAGAAGGACTAAACATGAGACAAAGGAGGTGGCTAGAATTAATAAAGGATTATGATCTGGGAATAAATTACTGTCCAGGGAAAGTGAATGCAGTCGCGGATGCCCTAAGTCGGAAAAATCACGGGAAGTAGCCGCCTTGATCACAAGTCAAAAGATTTGATTAAGGAATTTGAGAAGCTAAGGATTGAGTTCATAGACCAAAGCGCTGAGTTGAGATATCCAATCTGGTACTGGAACCGACCCTCATAGAGAGATCAAAGAAGCCCAAAGGTATGACGAGGTGATACAAAAGATAAAAAGGGAAGTCCAGGTAGGAAAGTACCTTGACTTTGCCATAGATGATGAGGACGTGGTCAAATGAAGGGGACTGTGCGTGCCAGAGGATGAGGAGTTGAGGAAGGAAATAATGAGTGAGCTCATAACTCCGGATATACCATGCATCCGGGAGGCACCAAAATGTATCAAGATTTGAAAAGCCGCTATTGGTGGAATGGCATGAAGCGAGATGTGGCAGATATGTGATGAAGTGTCCAGTATGCCAACAGGTGAAAGTAGAGCACCAGAGACCGGGCGGATTGCTAAAGCCCTTACCCATTCCGAATGGAAGTGGGATCAGATATCCATGGATTTTGTGTGTGGTTTTCCCAAGACTCCATCTGGTTGTGATGCAATATGGGTGATAGTGGACCGATTGACTAAGTCGGCGCATTTCTTACCCATAAATATGACCTACTCAATGGAAAGATTAGCCAAGATCTATATCAGAGAGATCGTAAGATTACATGGCATACCTGCAGGGATTATCTCCGATAGAGACCCGAGATTCGTGTCCAAGTTTTGGACAAGCTTGCAAAAGAGCTTGGGCACCAAATTGCATTTAGCACGGCTTATCACCCTCAGACCGATGGACAGTCTGAGCGGACGATCCAAACCCTAGAAGACATGCTGAGAGCGTGTGCCTTGGAATTCAAAGGGAATTGGGATAGTCATGTACACCTAATCGAGTTTGCCTACAATAACAGCTATCACTCCACCATCCAGATGCCACCGTATGAAGCTTTGTATGGACGGCGTTGTAGATCCCCTTTGTTTTGGGATGAAGTGGAAAAGGTAGCAATTGGGCCGGAATTGGTACAAGAAGCCGCGGATAAAGTGAGGTTGATTCAGCGGAAAATGAAAGAAGCTCAGGACCGGCAAAAGAGCTGGGCAGATTTGAAAAGAAGAGAACTTGAGTTTAAGGTGGGTGATCACGTGTACCTAAAATAAACCATTAAAAGTATTAAGAGGATGCGTACACAAGGGAAGTTAAGCCCAAGATACATTGGACCTTTTGAAATATTGGAAAGAGTCGGAGATCTGGCGTATCGGCTAGCCCTGCCACCAAATTTGTCCGGGATCCATAATGTATTCCATGTGTCAGTGTTGAGGAGGTATGTGGCCGACCCGGAAAGGATTCTGGAGTTGGAACCAATTCAGCTAAAGGAGAACCTGACATATGACGAACACCCAGTGAAGATATTGGATAAGAAAACTCAAAGGCTACGAAACAAAGACATCCACTACGTTAAAGTGTTATGGAGGAATCATGCCTTTGAGGAAGCAACCTGGGAAGCTGAAGAGGAAATCCGGAGAAAGTACCCCGAGATATTTGAAAAACAAGGTACGTCAGTTCCGTTTTGAGGACAAAACTTTATTTAAGGTGGGGAGGTTGTAAACCCCGGTATTCTCAGTAGCTAGGAAACCCCGGGAGTTGGAAGCGAAACCCTAATCCGATCCAGGTTGAGTTCAGTGAGAGAAGCCTAGGAACCCTAAATCCGGCTTTCCTTCGGTTTCATAATAAAAAAATTTTATAAAGTAAATGAAGTTGAATTATTGTTTAAAGTACATTTTAAACCTTTGAAAGTTTTAAATTCGGGAATTTTTCAATTCCGAGCCTTCCCGAGCTCAATTACGGAAAAGCGTGCCCCGGACCACGGATTCAGAAAAATATTCCGGAATATTCATTAGAACCGTAATTTTATAAGGATTCCAAAAATATCAATTTCGTAATTTTCCGAGCTATAAAAATTACAGTTATAGCTTTTCCCGTGTTTTCGGAACAACCGGTAAAGTAGATGTCTTGTCTACTATTCACAAGTACAACCTACACTACACACTACCCATACCCTATTCTTACATCCTTACAACTACTCATTTCAATTTTCTTTTCCAAGAAATTTTGTCTCTTAAATAATTATCACATTTATTACATTTTAATTTACTAAATTACAAAAATCAAATTTTAAAACACACACACACACACATGAAGTGGCAGCGCGCACCCCCCCCCCCCCCCCCCCCCCCCCCCCCCTTGTTTCCCTCTCAATTAAATTATTTTTACTTCATTTTATTTAACTAAACCCTAATTCACTTAATATATATACTAGTTCTCTCTCTCTCTTCATTTCTTCTTGTTTCAAATTTGTAAAAGAACAAAAACCTCTCTTTTCTCTCTAGTGTGCCGTGAGCCCCCTCCCCCATTCCCTCACAACTTCAACTTGTTTTCTTCTCTTTTCCACTTCAAGACTCCTTTGGTATGTTGATTTTAGACCTTGTTCTTCCTAGATCTTGTAATGGCAAGACTATATCTTGTGTGTTTTCTCATTTAACCCCCATGATGCTCTTGCTAGGGACATGAAAACACATGAACAAGAATATCAAGCCATCACAAGACATGGATCTAATGTTTAGATGTGTTTATGTTAAGATCTCATCTTGTTCATGCATGTAAAGTAAAGATCTTGCATATATATTGTTGTTCATGCCATGAGATCCATGATTCATGCATTATATTTAGTAGATCTAAGGTTTAGACATCCACAACTTCATGTACATATGATCATAGAGCTATTTTTATTTCCATGCATTGATGATCATAAAAGTAGTCTTGATCATGTATAGAGGTGTTAGATAGTGGATCTTTGCATATAGGAAGCAAGAACATTGAAAAAGGAAGGACTTTGTCAAATATGAAATGTTGAAAATTCGGATGAAATGGAAACCCTACTTTAAAGACCACCAAAATCACTTTTGAACTCATATTTCACAAGAAAAATGAAGGGTATATGTGATAGATATCTTGAAAGAATGATTTTTATAAGCTTGGATGAGTTTAGGCATGATAGGAATGTAAAACAAGTAGTGGAGTTAGAATGAAAAATATTGGTATGTTGATCAATAGTTAAAATTCGTAACTTAGGTTCATGCCTACAAGAACACTTGGTATTTAAGTCTAAATTGGATGTTTTATAAGCTAAATGAAGTCCTTAGATAATATATATATTGGAGCTTCAATTTTTAATGCATTAGACAAGTTTTTCCTTAAGAAAAATGCAAGAAAATGAAATTTGGAAAATTCGGATTTTTACAAAAAGCTTGTTTAAAGACATGTTTACTAAATGAAAAATGGGAATTTTTATACATGAATGAAGGCCATGATTAATATAGACTTTGAGAACTTAATTTTAGTTAGATAACAAGTGGATTACAAGATTAAAAGCCAAAGAAACCCTAAGGAGTGTAAAGTGGAAGAATAGCTTTTTCGAAATAACCTTTGTGGAATTTTCTAACACTTAGGAGTTCATAAGATTTTATTATCTCAAAATCATCATGACCATGCATATATTGAGTCCATTACATGCCATTCATGTTAGTAATTCATTCCTATACCATTCATGCATGAATCATCAACTAGGAACATTTCTTATCAAAAGCAAAACAAATTGTCGGAATTAGAAAGTGTGGAACAGATCTGATCCTACTGTTCCGTGACCTTACTATTTTCAAAACTTGAATTTAATATTAGAAATAGATAGATCTTTCGAAGTAGATAGAGATCGATATAAAATTTGCGAAATTCCGAGTTAAATGATCAAGTTATGGCCGTTTTAAGTCGGAACTTCCGCAAATAGCGAGAAATCCGAATTCATCTAGTTTAGATGTATAACTTGATTTAGTTACTTAATGAGAATCTCATTAGGATTATTCTTGCTTGGTAGGTGATCCCGAGCAGGACGACACCCTACCTCCCGACTACTACTATTAGAAAGACCGGCGTCCAATGGCCGAGTGAGTTTTACTTCCACTCTCAATTAATGAATGTGATTGTAATGTAGTGGCACTAGTGGTATAGGTAAAGATAAAAAGAAATTGTATATGCATGATGGGGTATGGGAATTATATATGTTGTCTACTGTTGATATGTGAAATGGAACTTAAGGAATATCGAAACCGGGTGTTAAGCTATTGACTGATTAGCTAGTATCTTATGATGAATGTCTGCGAATACTTGTTGGTCACCTAAAAGAATTGAACTAATGTATATCGACTTCAATTGTAAATTGGATTCATTCATATCACGATGGGGTTGGAGCATTCGCATTGGTTGGTTTTTCGTGACCCATAAAACGAATATGTTGGTTAATCGTGATCCATAAAACGAATTTGTTGGTTAATCGTGATCCATAAAACGAAATATTGTTAGTTGACCGTGAGCTTAAACGGCGTCGTACCAGGATTCGTTAATCTGCTAACCCGGGATGGAGGGCGCAAGTCCATCCACATATGATTTCCGGTTGGTCATATGTTTGTTGATCACATTTGTTTGATGCATACACTTGCTTGAATAATCACTTGTTTGAATGAATTGTATTTAATTGTGTTATGGAAGTTATTACTCACTAAGCTAGTTAGCTTACGCCCCATAGTTTTTATCTATTGCAGCACGAGTTTATATGGCTTAGGCCGAGGCAAGCCACAGCACAGGTACCGGAGATAGGAGTTTCCCCTAGAAGTTTAATCTATTCTTTTTTTATAGACTTCCGTTGGAAACTAAGGACTCTGGATGACTGTAATGGACTTATTATTATTTTGCGGGGGCCCTTAGATTTTGTAAACGATAATTATGCATTTTGATTTATTATCTATGGCTAATGAATGCCACATTAAACTGTTTAACTCCATTTGTTGAAGTATTCTACTGTCGTAAAGGAACGCTTTACATCTACTTAAGACTCCTGAACGGCTCGGGTAGGGAACTCGAGAGTCTTATTTAGTATGTGGCGGGCTGTTACGTTTAGGATACCCTACGGGGCGTGACAATTTGTATGGTGCTAAGTTTTTTTTTTTTTTTTCCAAAACTTGACTTAAAATTGAGGTACCACAAGATTAGGATGCATGATAGGGACATTGAGAAGACAACATTTTAAACTCATGAAGGCCTTTTAGATTGAGTAATGCACTTGATACATTTCGGGCTATCATGAATAACATCCTTAAACCATTTTTGAGAAAGTTTGTTATTGTATTTTTTGAAGATATTTTGGTTTATATCAAGGACATGGAGGAACATGCACAACACTTAGCTATTGTTTTATGTAAATCTCCAAAGTTTTGTGATCAATTAAGCTTAAACCTTAATTAGAAGGTCAACTACAAATCATAAAATCAACAAAACCCTAGTCAAACATAACCGTTCAAATCCGGCAATCCTGTATAAGCAACCCTAAGAAAGTAAGTAAGAGTTTAGTATGTAGAATAGTTCGTAATAATATGAAAAAGCTTAAAAGTATCAAATTAGTTAAACTACGATTCGTTTTGAGCACGATCGGATAAAGTTTTCGAAAAGCATGTCCCGGGCTTAGAATGGTAAAAATATTCCAGATATACCATTAGACTCGTAAAAATATATGGTTTTCGAATAAATCATTTTCAAAATTTTTCGGTAACTAAAAATATCAGATATCATAATTATACACGTATTTTCTTACTATCGGTACTTAAATTGTCATGTCTACTCTACATTACACTATTTATTACTATTCGACACTATTTATCTATCTCTAATTTTTCTTACAACCTACTCTTACAATCATACCTCTATTTTCTTATACTTTTCATGTTCAATACAACTTCACATCTTTCATATCTTATTTTTCATTAACAAAAATACAAAAAAAAATAAATTTCCTCTCCCTCTCTTCCTCTCTTGTTTTACATCGGCCACACCTTCCCTCCTCCTCAATTTTTTTCAATTTCATTTATTTAATTAACACAAATTTCCTCCTACATTTTCCTATAAATACCCCCTCTTCCTTCCATTTCCTTCACATCTTCCATACACTAAAATTACTCTCTAAAAATCTCTCCATAAACTCTTTCAAGTTTTCTCTAGTTTCTACTTCTTCTATAGGCAATAGTTTTAGCTTTCTAATTGTTCATTTACTTAGTATGACCTTAGGTGTGTTTTCTAAACCATGAAGGTGAAGAAAGCAACAATATGTTCATACTTTATTTTTGTTCATGAATCTATTTTCCTTTATGTTGCTTTCATATATATATATTTAACTAAATATATCTATGTAGCTATATATATCTTTTAGAGCATATAAGCTCCTTGTTATTGTAATTTACTTACTTTCCTTGCAATTTATTCATTACCTTGCAATTTATTTACTTTCAATGTTATTTTAAGACTAGTCTTTCTAGTCTTAGACTTGTCCTCATCAAGTCAAAACAATCTTCTTTTTCTTTTGGGACTAGTCTATTCTTAGTCCCGGGATATCTTGATGAAGCTAGGATTCCAATACTTGATATATTTTTTACTAGCTTATTTCTTTAATTATTATGCCTTTCTTATGTTTTCATAATTTTATGTTTCATATTCATGATCATGCATGAACATATTGATTTTGTCTCAACAAGATAAAAGAGGAAAAAGTTTTCTTAAAATAGAAGTTCTTCTCTAAAAATAAAAGTTGTTATGAAGGAAGTAATTTTTCATAAAAACTTAGGAATTTAACTTAACAAACTTTTTCTAGAAATCTAGAGGATTATAAATTTTAAGAACATAGGAATTTTTAAATAATACATACATACGCCTTACAAAGTCATGAAATGGAAGGAAATTCTTGAATAAACAAAAATTTTACTAAAACTTCACTTTTCATCAAATACTAGTTTGACAAATACCAAGAAATTTCTTTTCATAAAAGTAGAATGATACTAAGAAATAAGAAAATTATTTCTATAAATATAGAATTATTATTACTTTCAAAAAGTATTAGAAACTAAGCTTAGAATATAAAAATCATTCTTTTGAAATCTAAAAAGAATAAAGAAATGGAATTAAGGAAAAGAAAAACACTCATTTAAAATAACTTGAGATATTTATAGCAAGATAAAAAGGAAATTTTCAAAAGTTTCATTTTTCAAAATCTTTAGAAGACTTTACTTTTTACCAAAAATTCATAGTTGAGACAACTTCATTAAATTCATACATTTGATATGAATCAATAAATATATGTAAATACATTCAAAGGTTTTATAAACTATTATAATATTTATCTCTTTGTTATGAGCTTTTGTAAAAAGAAGGAATACAAGTTTTGTGAAATTTTGGTGAATCTGATCACCACTATTTCGGAGCTCAAACGACTTAGTTTGATGAAAATATTTTTAGAAATAGATAGATCTTTTCGAGTAGGTAGAAAACGGTATATAATATGTGAAATTCCAAGTTAAAATGAGCAAGTTATGGCCATTTTAAATTGAAAAATTCCTTCAATCTGATTTTACTGCGAATTCAAGATAGATTTAGAATCTTCAAAGATAGAAATTCTATGAAAGACTCATTATGGGTATTTCATTTTGTTTAGGTGAAGAAGGAACCGATATCGCATTCCCGGAAGATTACTTCGACTAAGAACAATCATCATGGAGTGAGTTATTCCCTTACTAGTTACATTTCCTTATTTGTGCTTGTAAGTAGAAGCACTAGAAAATAAGGAAAAAGATAAATGAACCAATGTTGTGCATTCATTGAATAAAATTTAAGAATATCGAAAGAGGAATTGATGAATAATTTATATTTCCTTGCAATGATATGATGAATATTGTTTTGATCACTTTTAACTTGAACTCAACATTAATTGAATAAACCTATATTGAAAATAATTCATGCATATCATATTTGTGAGTCACATTTATGTTCAGTATTATTCTTTGTGTGAGGAAACAGGGAGTTGTAGTGGTGGCTAGTAGGAGCCAGAAAGTCTATATGGGTAAGTAGGAGTTGGAAAGTCTACAAGGCAAGTAGGAGCCGGTAAGTCTGCAAATATTGATGGTCGTATGGGCCTGTAACCACCAAACCCCTAATATGGAGGGCGTAAAATCCATGCTACACATGGTTTCCGGTTAATCGTGTGTATTTTTTTGCTCATGTAATTGATGCATTTTCATATGATTGTTTAACTACTTATGTGTTTTATGGAAATGTTATATAGATGGGAGTTATCTCACTAACCTAGTTTTGCTTATACCCCTATAGCTTTTTGTTACAGTATGATTACTTGTGGTTGGCACCAAGGAGCCCCATTTGTCAAGTATGAACCAAAGCTACTAGGAGCTTTTGGGAGAAGTTTATATGTATTTAGTTTTGAATGTAGACTTCTAAGAAAAATCTCTGTAGTAGATTTATGTTATATCTATGTTTTGATGATGGCTTAGTTAAACAAGAATATTAGAAAGGGGGAATGCCCCTAAGAAGTTGTATGAGACTATCATTCTAATGAATATTACATGTTTATCTATATAAGTTCTTGCATGCTTTTATTATCTACTTAAATATAATACCCCCGTGAGTCTCCTACTATCTTGGAAGCACGCCTTGCATATGATATCGAAGCTCCTGCGTGACTAAGGTTGTCATTCATTAATTTTAATATTATGTGCGGTAGACTACCATACCATCTGGGGCGTGACAGTTTACAAGTGTTGATGGACTATGAATTCTATTTGAAAGAGTCTAAATTTCATTTTAGATAGACTAAAATAGAGTATTTGGGGCATAATGTGACTAAGGAGGGTGTAAAACGAGATCCTAGCAAAGTGTAGGCTATGCAAGAATATCTTAAGGCTATGACAGTGAAAGATATGCTTGTTTTTTCAGGACTTTCAAGATACTATAGGCATTTTATCAAGGGCTATGCAATGATAGCTAGTCCATTGGTTGATATGTTACAACAAGATAAGTTTCAATGGACTACAAATATCGAGGAAGCTTTTATTAGCTTAAAGATAGCTTTTTGTACAGCTCCAATATTAAAACTTCATGATTTCACTTATCTGTTCATTGTAGGGATTAATGTATTAAGCTTGGGCATTGGAGCTGTCTTACTATAGCATAATAAGCCAGTGGCTTATTTTAGCAAGAAGTTACCTATTTATTTAAGTAAAGTGTCAGTTTATGTGAGGGAACTCTATGCTATTGTAGAATTTTGAAAAAATGGAGTAAGTATTTATTGGGATCTCATTTTCTTATAAGAATTGATCATAGGAGCTTGAAAGAGATATTGACTCAACTCATTCAGAAGTTAGATATGATTACAGTATTACTTATAAACTAGGATCGGATAATACAGTTGTGGATGCTTTATCAAGGCAGGAAGGGGTAGTGGAAGTTTCTGTGGCATTTCTTCACCATCATTTTACTTTCATAGACGGTTTAAAGAAGGAATATTTCATGGTTCCAGCTTAAGGGAAGCTGATGTTTGACGTTGATAAGGGACATCTGTAAACCTTCAGAATTTTTCATACAAGTAAAAATAGAAAAAAAAATATAAATATAGAAAATAGATGGTTAATATTGAACTCAACAAAGACTCTAGAATACAACTACGAGTAGTAGTAAGGCTACATATAGTTTCAAATCTTAAAATAAAGTTTTCTAGATAGTATTAAATACTACTAATAAGATTTCATAATGGATATTGAAAACTCAAGATATAAGAATAACTTAGTTAATATTATAAATGTGATAAAGAGTAAATAACTAATTACGCTTATAGTTAGAAAACAATAATTTAAAGATAAACTGTTAGGATTATAAATACACAACAAAAACATAAAAAGATCTATAACTAATAATCTAGACTCCAAATAAATATTAGGATCACACCATTGTTTTAATTAAAGTATTCTTAAGCTATTAGAACGTAAAACAAAAATTAATCTATTAAGCTTAGAAAACCTTAATCGTAGGAACTAAAACCCTAAAAATAATTAATTGCCTAAACTATAAACCCAAAATTGAACTCAATAACAATCTAGAAAATTTGTAGAACTCTATATAAATTTTTGGAGATAAAACTCTTGAATGGATATCATAATTGTTGTACCTGTTTAACTTAATAAACTATACTAAAACTAAGATAATTACTTAACTAAATAATATTAAATTAATTTTTCCTTCATTTGGTGTAATTTGTAAGAAAAATTGGTGCAAATACAAGGTTGGAAGCACCTTGAAAAACTCTAGCCGAAAATTTAAACAAATAAAGTGAAGTGAGGCCAACAAAGTCAAGAAAAATGGCTAATGGACCAGTCATAACAATCCAACTTGACAAAGTAATAAATGCATGTGATTACATGCATGAGTGGCTTGATTTTTCTCGAAGAAATTATTCTTCTTTGGCCGAAAAACAACAATCTCTTCTTGCCTATATATGTCTATACACTTCTCTTCATTAGCAATCATACAAAGACATTATTAGCACACAAACAAGCCCTTAAAAACCCAACAATAATAGCCAACAACAACCCATAACAACAGCTTCAGATAACAACAATAATCATATAAAAACAATCACACCATCACAACTATTAAACAAGCTTGGAAAAAGAAACAACAAGGTAAGAAAAATTCGTGTTAAGTTAGTTATGTGTTAAAACATTAGCTTAAATAATGTTTTGTTAATCCTAGGTTCAAAATCAGCTCAGCAACGGAGTTTAAAATATCCATATCAATCCCAACAAGGTAAACTTTGATAAAACCTAGTTACACTCTTTATATTGAAAAAAAAAAAAACAAGGATTATGTACATGTTGATATGTTGTAGGATGATATATACATATATATATATATATATATCATGTAAAAACACTTAGGAATGATTTAAAAACTAGTTAGACATGGAAAATCATAAGAAAATGGATCAAAATCACATGGAAGGAGAAGAATGTTTGAATTCGCAAAAGAGCACGGGGTGGTGAACTCCTCATGTTCCTCTCGGCTCTCTATTTTTACATGGGGCCATGTTTCTAGAAGTACATAGTTGGTACACGGTAGTGTACCAAGCCATGTTTCTCTTGGATTGAATTAAAAATGAAAAAAATAAAATAAAATAAAAATAATATATAATATCTGTTTTATTTATTCCGAATGTTATTATTATTACTACTACTACTATAATTGCAACTACAACTACTAATGTTGTTGTTGTTATTATTATTATTGTTGTTGTTGTAGTTGTTGTTGTTATTGTTGTTGTTGTTGTCATTAATATTAATATTAATATTATTACTGTTATGAATATTGCTATTAATATTATTAATACTAATATTAATATTATTATCATTATTGCTAATTTCAGTATACTTTACAAATAAGAATAAAGTATGATAATTATTTAAAACTCAACTTATATAGGTATAAATATTTGAGATTGGAAATTTAAAATAAGTGAAAATAACAAACAATGTGATTTCTAAAATAGTTAGGCAATAATATAAAGACAAATAAAGAGAAACACGATGAAACTAAATGAAAGAAAATAGATATTAGTTATTATAATAGGTTAAATAAAGAACAATATAAAAGTGATAATGATAATAATGATAAAATATCGATCTACTAAATATAAATTCTATAACTACCCAATAAAAATATATAAATATCAAACAAGATCAAGAAAAGAAAAATGAAAATAAATATTAAATAATAATTTTATCATATGACCATTAAAAGATCAATATAATAATAGAAAGAAAATCGAATATCAATATAGGACAATTAGATACTTATAGAAGTTTAATTATATAATTTTTGTTGTATTGATAAATATATTTATTCATCTCAATAGGTGAGCTTAATACTTGTGAGGATTTTCTCGTTAATTATTACAATTAGTCAGTATGAGCATATGAGTAATTCAGACTTATTATATTGTGTGTGCTTGTAGCTTAGCTTATCTTAAATGAAAAATAATAACATGAATTTGCTGTATGGATTTACGGGAATTGTTTGCTGTATGAATTGTTGATTGCTAAGCTACTCTAACAATAGTAATAATAGAATTATGTATGAACGTGTTGCTTGTATAGCATGCTGCTTGTCTGTGCAATGATTGATCACCTTAAACCTGATTAAAAACTACTGGTACCATAAATGAAATGAACATGCATTGCACAATTTGCAAAAGCACCGTTTGAGTAAGTAGCAGCCTACTACGTGTTAGTGTTTCGGATCTCTAGTAATGCTTGGTTTTTCTAGACAAAGAGGCTATTAGTTCTATATAAGATTACCGTTGTTCTGTCGGTACCATAGGAACTAAATGGTTAATGAAGGACACCACTTATAGTATCGCTTTGAAATGACTAATACTTAGTGGAGTTTTTAAGGCTAAAAATAGGAAATGAGTGTTAAAGATATGATAAATTTAAAGTGATAATTAAAGTAAGTATTATTGTTTTCATGTATGGTTAGTATTTCCTAGGTAGGTAAGCCATAGAATCTTCATCCTGCTTTGGATTCTGAGTTGTCCAGGCTTATATTTATGTATATGCTTGATTAATGCATTTCATATAATTGTTATTAAACTTATTTGATATGTGGTAGGTTCTGGTTATTCACTGAGCTCGTATTTCGCTCACACTCCTAAAGATGTTTCAAGTTTACATTATGATCATGGCTAGTCATCTCCAGGAGTATGGCACCGGTAAGAGCTTAGGAGCTGGATGCTCATGGGTCAAATTGGGATAAGTTGTTTTCTATTACTCCTAGTATAGATTAGTTAGTATATGGTTTATTAGTTATGTATTTAGAGATTTATGGAAAGATTATATGGTCTGTAATATCTTTATAATACCCTTTACTTGTGATGACAGTTAATTATTAATTTATGTCTTACATGTATTTGTCCTTTTTATCCAAGCAACTAAAAGATTCTGTTGTTTGAAAATATGTCATTCTCTAAAGGTAATCTAGTGATAATATTTAAGTGTAGCTTGTTTTACTACTAAGGTACCCTTAGGGTGTGACAACATCAAATGAAATGCCTGCTTCAACTTAAGAATGAACTACTTTATCTTAGGTCTCATTTATTTTGGTGTCTCAATCTTCATATATCCCATTCTTATTGATGAAGTTTCATTGTGCCTTAAGTTCGGGTCATTTTGTTGTGCTAAAGACTTATAAGAGACTTGTAGATTGTTTTTATTAGGAGGTAATTGATATGCCTAGATTTAAAAGTGTGTGTTTCGCTCAACTCACTCGCACAATTGATCAATAGCTCAAATTTCAATTAAGAACAAATAACAATAAAAAGGATAGACAAACCTAATTCTCACTAGATATGACGCACTAGCAAGGAATTAGTCTTAGCGTTGAATTTGTTGATATGACTCACAACAAATCCAAGGCCGTCACTTGCTACAATCTAAGATTGATAAGAGTAGGGTTTGGAGAGAAATGACTTCTCAAATTCAATATTCAACCATAAGTCCTTGAGTCTCAATACAAAAGGGGGTATTTATAATAGTTCCCCAAAAGACCTAATTAATGACAAAAGGACTAATTACTAAATATGATAATAAGACTAATAGACATAACAAAAGGACTTTCTATATCTAATTATCTTAATTTTAAAGGAATCTACTGACATTAAAGACTAATAAATATGAAATTAAAGAATAGACATAATTAATGACAATAAAGACTAAAAAGATAATAAAGACTAATAATTATGAAAACAAGAACTTGCTATATCTAATTCAAAAAATGTAACTGTCATTTAACGCATTAAAACAATGTAACTGCCATTTAATGCCACCGGCCTTCAAGCTTTCCGAGCCAATTTCCTTTGAATTGCTCCGCTTAGCTTGATTCCGTCTTCCGTAATGATCCCGAGGTCCTTCTGGTTCATTCTCTTATCGATCTCCTTGTTATGTGATGGAATTCGTAGTAATAAACTCTTTAATTCCTTGATTTGAACTTGAGAACTTGATCCTGTTTCTTGCATGGTTAGATTCCTATCAGTAATAAAAGCCAATGTAAAGAGATTTGTTAAAGATTGTGTAGTATGTTAGTAAGTCAAGTATCTTACAAAGTCCTCAACTAGTTTATTACATGAATTGCTTATTCTTGAGAGAATATGGGATGATATAGCTATGGATTTTGTTACATTACTTCCCAAATCTTGAGGATTCATTGTTATACTAGTATTTATGGATAAACTCCTAAAGTATTGTCATATGGGCCATTACCTACTCATTTCAATGCAACTCAGGTGGCTATGTTATTCTTAAACATTGTTATTAAGTTGCATGGATTTCCTAGGACAATCATATTTGATCATGATCCAATTTTTACTAGTAATTTTTGGAAGGAAATTTTTCATTGAAGTAGAATTGCATTGAACTATAGTTTAGCTTAATCATCCTTAGTCTTATAGGCTAAATTAGGTGCTTAATAGGTCCATTCAACAATATTTGAGCAGTTATACTTTCGAGTATCCTACGAAATGGGTCAAATACTTACCATGGGCAGAGTATTCATACAATACTTCATTCCATGGTGGTGCTAAATTTACCCCCTTCCAATTAGTATATGGTAGAGAGCCTTACTATTGTTGCCTTTGTGAGGGCGACTACAAAGATAGATGCAGTAGACACTAATATGAAAGAATGAGATTTGGTTTTGGAGTAGCTCAGAAGTAATCTTTTAGAGGTTCAAGAGCGTATGAAGAGATTTGTTGATGAGCATATATTTGATATAATTTTGAGGAAGGCGATCTCGTTTTCATGAAGCTATAACCATATAAACAAGTGTCTCTTACACATGGCCATCATAAGCTTCCTAAATGCTATTATGGTCCATGTAGGATCATTCGTAAAGTGGCCTTAGTGGCATATAAGTTAAAGTTACCAACCAACTCAAAGATACATCCAGTTTTTCATGTATCCACATTGAAGAAAGCTCATGGGGTGTCTATTCCTTCTTTAGATCTACTACCGTTGGTAGTAAATAATCATCCAATCCTACATACTCTTTCTATTGTAGGGACTAGGATTATTTTTGGATTAGGCTAGAAGGTCTAACAAGTGTTAGTACAATAGCTAAGGTTATGTCCAGAAGACAAAACATGGGAGGACTACTATGAATTTCATAAACTTTGCAACCTAGCGGACAAGGTTGTTTTCGAAGGAGCAGAGACAACTGTTGCAACTCAATTTCAACATAGGATCATAAAAGAGCCTCAATGGCTAAAAAATTGTTATATATTGTAATTAGTTATAGTAATTATAACAAGCAATAGTTGAGAAATAGATTATACAACTAAATACATCTCGCATTGTAACAATAACAATAGATCTAAAGATCTACAAATTTGAATATAAATGAAAGAAGAGAAATAAGCAAAACCATCTTTGACCTTAAAAATCTGTTAAGTCTCTAGACTTTGGAGTGTGACGAGCTTGAATTCATGGAGTTATTACCTGCAACACAAATTAACTAGTTAGTATCATACATAAGTGAAACAAAGTAAGAATTTGAGTAAGCAAGGGTTTTAAGATTACTTATCTTACCGTTAAGCGAGTGAGAGGCAAAACGTGTGAGGTAGGGTTTTCATTGATCTTTTATACTAAACTTGTTAAGTGGGTTGGGCAAGGAAATTGGATAATAACATAGCACATTTTTTTTTTTTTTTTTTTTTGGCCACTGATAACATAGCACATTTACTTTTCCAAATTACTACTAAGATTATTTTTATCCCAAAATATTTCTATAAGTTTTTTAGAACGCCATATTTACCATTTAAGAAATATATCTATCCATTTTATTGGTAAAGTTTTTTAAAAAAGTTCCACAACGGGTATTTATTGGAACACCCTCTACTTATAGGGACATATCTTAGATTTGTCCATTATATTTTGGCAGGAGTCATACTTATTGTGACTTGGTCAAATTGAGAGAAACTAGAGTATCAATATATTAGGAAACCTAAAACTCAACTAGTATTATGAACTTCTCATGCCAGTGGAGTGTTTCTAGGTCGTCTTGTGGAACATTTTTTAGCCCCTCTAATAAAGAGATAAAATTTAATGAGTATTTGGTTTACCCCTAGGTACGCATCATAGTTATCTTGCGATTCTATGTTCTCTGTACATAAATGTAACTATTGAGAGTATAAAAAATTTTGCAAAAGTGACTTTTAGTTAGACAAAAGAAAAAAAAAACTTTTTTTTTTGTTTAATAGGATCAAATGTAGAATCCAAAGAAGCGGTTGTTGAGAATTGAATTAAAAAACTAAGTATTCATCCATTAGTTTTTCTTGATTTTTCTTTTTCTACTCCCATTTTATATGTTCAAACGTGAAATTCTTACTAATTTTGCCCTATTTCTATAAAGTCATCTTTATTTATATGGACCTTCATTGAGGTCTTAGTGTGCCGCATCATCAATTTAGATTTAATAATTATTCAACACATAATATATTGCATTAAAAACCAAGGATAGGTTTTAATTAAGATTAATGCTTAATTTAAGAACAATTTTATTGGTTAAAAAATGGGCTATAAATGAATCAAGTTAAGAGGATACCATATTAAGTTCAAACTCTACTTGAATGAAAAAAACTGAAACTCTAACATGACTCGTACTCATTTAAGCTCGAACTCGATTCAAATAGATACTCATTGAGCTTGAGTTCGACCTATTAGACTCAATTATTTTTATAAAAACAATTAAATTAAAAAAACAAGTTAAGATTTGAGAATAGAATAGAGTTTTTAGTTGACTTTAATCTTAAAATATAATAAATGGAGACCGTTATATATAAAGGACAAATAAAAAACACAAGGAATGAAAATAAGTTTTTAAAAGGGAAAGCACAAATTTTATATAATTTTTCCATTAAAAAAATCTAAAAAGCTCAATTAGGCTCATAAGCTATTTGAATTGAATATCTTAAAATTTAAACTTAAACTTAATAACTACACGAATAGTTTAAACTTGATAGTTAGTCGAGTAGATTGGACTCATGCTCAACTCAATTGTAATCGAGTCAAATTTAAATTATCGCCAAATCGAATTCGAGAAAATTAAATAGCCTTGACATGCTAGTTAAAAAGCTTCATGTGAGGTGACCTTATATTAATAACACAAACAAAGATTACATAACATTTCACTAATTCGTTTATTTTTAAATTCTAATTTTCTTTGTAGCTTAATAATATTAATAATAATATGAAATAGGTTAAAATCTCCACTTGTTATTGTAATATTCAAAACTCATCACTCTCTCAATGCAATTAAAAAAGAGAACGACAAAAAAACCTAATTTCCCTCCGTTTTAATGACTTTGCACGTATCTACGATCTTTATCAATTATCACGTCCTTGACCAGTACACGTGTATTGTATATCTCTCACTCACGGTTCATCCCCTCTCTGTCTATCCTAATAAGTCTACAACTTGCAAGGGATGGTAGGAGCAGCGATGAGGACTGAGTGAATGAAAGGGTGGGGGCTCGGCTGGTAAGTAGTGATAGTGAGTGAGACTGAGACTGAGCCTGAGCTCAGTTGTCAGACATCTCCACGTTAATTTTGACACGGAACTCTGCAAAAACTCTGAAAACCCCTGTACTAACATCCTTTGTCTTCTTTCCCTTAGATTTGTTCCTTTTCATCAAAAAGTTTCCCCAAAAGCTGTTCTTCTTTCTGATTCTCCTCCTCTCTCTTTCTCTCTACACGACATCACCATACCACGCCACTCCACTCCATATGATCATGCTTCATACCTCCTCCGTTCCCCAGAACCCTAACCCCAACCCTAACAATAACACTCCACTTTCTACTCCCTCCATGAAGACCAAACGCTCCGACCGTGACGACTCTTCCTCCGCCGACGACCCTTCCTCCACCACCACCACCAAACGCCCTGCTTACTCCGCCGACAAAACCACTCCTACCCACGACCATGACCAAGAAGACCAAGAACAAGACCCACTGATGATCGAACCCGATTCCACAGGACTCAGGCTTCTCGGCCTCCTTCTCCAATGTGCCGAGTGTGTTGCCATGGACAACCTCGATGAAGCCACCGACCTCTTACCTGAAATCTCCATCCTTTCTTCACCTTTCGGTCATCCCCCGAAAGGGTCGCTGCATACTTCGCCCACGCGCTACAAGCTCGCGTGATCAGCTCCTGTCTGGGGACCTATTCTCCTCTCACCACCAAGGACCTGACCCTAACACAGTCTCAGAAAATCTTCAACGCGCTTCAATCTTACAACTCAATCTCTCCGCTCGTTAAATTCTCTCACTTCACAGCGAATCAAGCTATCTTCCAAGCACTGGACGGCGAGGATCACATCCACATCATCGACCTTGATATAATGCAGGGTCTCCAATGGCCAGGACTGTTCCACATACTCGCTTCTCGCTCCAAAAAGATCCGGTCTTTACGTATCACCGGGTTCGGATCCTCCTCCGAGTTGCTTGACTCAACGGGAAGAAGGCTCGCCGACTTCGCGAACTCGTTTAACCTGCCCTTCGAGTTCAATCCCATGGAGGGTAAAATCGGGAACACGGGTGATCTAAGTCAACTCGGGGTGCGACCCGGTGAAGCCGTGGTGGTGCACTGGATGCACCATTGCTTGTATGACATCACGGGGAGTGATTTGGGTACGTTGAGGACGTTGACTTTGCTGAGGCCTAAGCTTGTCACAATAATCGAGCAGGACCTGAGTCATGGAGGGAGCTTTTTGGGGCGGTTTGTGGAGGCGTTGCATTATTACAGCGCGTTGTTCGACGCGCTTGGGGATGGATTGAGTGTGGATAGCGTCGAGAGACATGTGGTGGAGCAACAATTGTTTGGTTGTGAGATTAGGAATATTGTGGCTGTAGGTGGGCCCAAGAGGACAGGTGAGGTTAAAGTGGAGAGATGGGGGGAAGAGTTGAGACGGGTCGGGTTTAGGCCCGTCTCGCTTGGGGGCAACCCGGCCGCCCAAGCTAGTTTATTACTAGGTATGTTCCCATGGAAAGGTTACACCCTTGTTGAGGAAAATGGATGTTTGAAATTGGGGTGGAAGGATTTGTCCTTGCTCACTGCATCCGCGTGGCAACCGTTGGATTGAATTAATTTCAATTAAACCCGAAAAGGATCAGATCTAATTAGATTATCGAATTGATTATTCTAATTCTAATTAGATCGAATTATGATGTTCTAATTGCTGTCGGCTTTGGACTGTGATTGTGATAAACTAAAAGGGAATATGGACAAGATGGGATTATAATGGTGGTGGTGAAATCAAGGGTGGGTGTGGAAATTTTTAAGCTAAATTAGGTATGGGATAACGGTGGTTTCAAAGTTTAGAAATCTTGTTCGCTTTTTTGGTGTAATTCTTTGAATATAATAGTAGTTAAATGTATTTGTTTTCATGTCCAAAAATTTTTGCAAAGGATGTTTTAATTAAACTTTGAAAGAGTTGGAAGAATAATTTAGGATCCAATCATGTGGTTTGTGAAGGTGGCAATAGTGAAAGCCCCAAAAAAGAGGGACCCAAAAAAAAAAAATTCAAATTCTTTTGGTCAATTTTACTATTGTTATACTATGGTTATTTGCCATATTAGAATATTTTTGTTTGGTTCTCGTTAGTTTAGATAAATATTTATCACATACTCAACTAGCGGAAAATTCTAGTATACAATGAATGAAGACCTGATTAGTGATTACGACTTGTCTTGTCCGACAGACGGCAAGTGTGTTGAGGTTGATGTTTTGTGGTATGTTCATCCTTCACCGCATGCTGTTTAAATAATAATAAATAGACTATTTGACTTTAACTATGTTGCTCTAATTACTAATTTTAGGAAGAAAATATAATTGATTGATTCAAAATCAATTTTAAGATGGGCGACGATAATTGAATCATATAAGGAGAGGTGATATGATTTATCTTATTTTTATTAATATTGAAATTAATTAATAAAAAATGTTTGCACGTTATGATAATTGTAATATATGATGCGTGTATATATATGTACTAGTAGACAACGCATCTTGTTGTGAGTGTAAAAATTAAATAAGAAAATAAACTTCTACGATAAACAACATAATTGAAGTTAATTATATGCAACATCATTAGATGAAAGAACAAACTAAAAATATTGCGTAAAAACATATGAAAAGAAAATCAAAAGATTAATGAAATAACTCTAATACACTATAAAATATTTATTACGAAGTTTATAATACATGAATCATGAATCGTAATAATAATAGTTGTTTTGCTTCATCGAAGATATAGTCATATACCTACAAAACAAAAAGATATTAGAAAAGGAATTTATTTAATCAAATTATATTTTTATATATACAATTAAATGACTTGATATTAATTTATTGAACTCTTTGTATAACAGTTCATTTGCAAAAGTTTTGGTATTGAAGAAATATATATTAAATGAAATATAGTGAAGTAAATGAAATAAAGAGTTTATATGTAATGCCCTAAAATAAGAACATTACAACCTGTCATGTGTCCTTCTCTTATAAGAACATGCAAAAGCTATCAAATTTTAAACCACAAATGAATATAAAATATAAAACTTCAATACTCTCATAGGAGTACCTATCTTAAAACATCTCACATAAAACAACTCTTGAAGACAAACTTGTTGGCATAAACTAAAGCCAACTTAAAAAAAAAAAAATTAAAACGTAAAACAAAAATGAAAACTTCTTAACTTAATCTTAAACTCATAAAAATGAAATCTCTCATAAAACATAAAAAGTTCAATAAGCCTTTAATTTAATCTCATAGTAGCCATGTGGCATAAATATCTGCAGCAATGTCTGGTCCACTATCGTCATCCCCATCATCTACAAATATATCAAAACCAAATAGATCATAATAAACTGGATCTACACTTATTCCTAAAACATGAAATGAATGAGCAAAAAGCCTAGTACACCATACCATGTTAAAAAGGATATCCACACACAACATATATATTTTCGTGTCAATATTTCTAAAGCAGCCAAATTCATTCAAAATTTGTGCTTTAGTTAGCAAACAACACAATTCAGGACCATATGCGTCTAGTTCCAAATTTGGAATAACTCATGACTCCATAAAAACAGGCAATATAGACAATAAGTAATGTATACATATATGGTGTTGGGAATCTCTCAGATACCCGGGGTGCCTTACTCCCACTACTCCTAAACTATCGAATTATCTCTATGCATGAGACTACTCGGAACAACCTCACGCATAGATTATCAGGGTACCTCGTTAGTATCATACTCTACGTGGTATTTACTAACCAAAGATAAACACAAGCAGTATACATAATTTCTTATTGTCGTATAAAATTAAGTCAATATAGAATTCTGATCCTACAACACATACAACAAACAAATCTAAACCTACAAATACATACAGTAAACAAGGTAAGATGGTACCTGGATCAAATTCTAGAAATAGAACTCTAAATCACCCAAAGCTCCTTTAGAATCACAACCCTAATTCATCAGAACCTGATAATATGAACATACAGATTTCGAAATAATATTTTCCTTACATAATTCTAACTCAAATTCCATCTAAACCCTAATCTCAATAAAATTAGAAATTCACACCTTTCTTCTTGATTTCAATCTAACAAATCTCCAATAGAACAAATTTCTCCAACAACTCTTATAAACCCTAAGATTTCCATTTCATATTGTTCATATCAAAGCCATCGAAATCATTACTTTATAATGATAAAAATCAAAGATATTCAAAACTTTCCTAAAATTGATCTCAAAATCTCCTTTAATCAATGGAACCAAATCTCCAAACCTGATAGAGATATCTTCTAATTCCACCTTCAATTTAAATAGAAAAGCCTTAAGAAAAACCGATAATCTTTGAAATCTTAAAGCAAAGATAATGATTCAATTATCTGATCTGGACTTCAAAATCCCTTTTGTAGCTATGAATTCTCAGAGGATAGCTATATAAATTTAGGGTTTTGTTTTAAAGAAGAAACAAAGGAGGAATATATTAAAAAAAAAACTCGTGCCCTTTCATCTCCTTTGCAACACATACGTTGGTAGTTTTTAAAACGTACGCCGGTAGTGTAGATTAAAGGCCGGCTATGTAAACGGTAAAGCTGGCGCCTTCAAAGTGGTGTAGAACTCTTAGGTCATTTTTCTTCACGAGTATGCTGGCGCATACATCGGCAACATTGAAGCCGGTGTACAACTGCCAAATTTCCATTTCAATTCATGTCCCTACCAGATGATCACAATACAGTTATACTTAGTCTTTGACCATAAATCTTATGATTCTATATCAATTGACACTTTTACTCTTCATTATAACTTATTTATCTTTATATTACATTACACTTGTTAAATTGAAAAAAAAAGAATTGTAGTGAGATGGAATTTAAAACCTTAGTAAGATGGAATTTGACATATTTAATAGCTTTTACTCTACAAAATGAAAGAAACAACATATTTAAATTAAATAAAAGCTAACATATAAAGGGGATAATGTTTGATAATATCATACTGCAACAGCAATCATATATGATAATTATAATTAGATTTAGCTTACCTATCAGATTCTATATATTGTTTATGTTGTACTGGATGATTAAGCCCATCTTCATATCTACAAGTAATGGACAATATAATGAAAGGAAAATCATACTTTTTCACATAATTAGCAATGAAATATCTGAAAATTATACAATGGAAGTTACAACCTTTGTTTATCTAGTGGTATATTACCTATGTTGTTGAAGCTTTCCAATTTTTTGTTTTATCATCTTAATGAATGTTCTTTTCTCAGTTTCAATAGAGAATGCCCAACCAAAACTATAAATCCTCAAATAATTTCTCTGTAGGAGGAAAAGACTTATGTAATCAGTAAAATTTCATACCATCTTAGAATTGTAAAGTCTTAATCCAAAAAGGAAAAACATATAATAAAAAGAAAATATACACGAAAGATATATATATATATATATCGTATAAGGGGATTGTTAGGATATGTTGTAGAAATCTCTAAATTAGTCAACTAAGTATCAAGAGGAATTACATAATTTAATGTGAATTAAAGTAAACATGGGATAAATTATACATTATTATTCCTTCAAATAGGTTTTGGAGATGAATGAGAAAGTTCTCACTTAAACTATAAAGATATAATGATGTCAAAAAAGTGCACAGCAATATTTTTCACATTCAGTCGGAAATTCTTTTTAAAATGTTCCACTAACCAACTAGAGATGTTTAGTGCATTTAGACAAATATTAATATTATATTTGATTTATTAGAATAGAATTATCAATCTACTTCGTTACCTCGAAATAGTTATTCTTTTATGTAATTTGTAAAATATTCTACATAAAACTTTCTAAAGCTAAATGATATTTTTGATAAAAATATGAAGCTAAAATTAATATATTTGATAAGAACTGAGTACACATATATATACATGAGGGATAGAACCAATCAATTGTCAACTGGTCAATGGTCAACTCCTAAAAATTACAATCTACTTTATGGTACAATTACTCTATATATATATATATACATTTATAGAATATTATTTAATTAGCCATAATTTTAGAATACTAATTCTTAAAATACAAACCATAAAATCAAGAAATCAATTGCTCCTTTTAATTGACTAGTTTAATTTCCTATACTTCTCCTCAAATTAGGCAGTATATGTTCATTAAGCCAAGCATAGAACTTAGTTTAATGAAGTTAGGTCGAAACAGGGCCTTTTCTTAGAATGTCTTCTGCTTGCCACTAAGAGGGTACATATTTGAGAGAAATCTCATTGCCTTCTATTTTCTCTCTGATAAAGTGTCTATCGATCTCGACATGCTTTGTCCTATCGTGATGAACTAGATTTCTAGCAATTGCAATTGCTGATTGGTTGTTGCACATAATTTTAATTGGATCAAAAGTACCAATCTTAAGTTTGCCTAGTGGTCGATTTAACCAAATCCCTTCACATATGCCCTGAGCTAATGCTCAAAACTCGACTTCAGCACTGCTGTGAGCTACCACATGTTGCTTTTTATTTTGCCATGTTATCAAGTTTCCTAAACAAATGAACAATATCCAGATGTAGACTTTCTTTCAATAGGAGATCTTACCCAATTTGCATTTTCGTAGATTACAAGGGATCGATCAAGTATTTTCTTAAACATTAGTCCCTTTCCAGGATTCTTTTTAAGATACTTGAGAATTGGACTCACTGCCTCCACGTGATCCACAGATGTATTGCTCAGGAATTGACTAATAATATTGATTGCAAAGCTTATATCTGGGTTGTATGTGTCAAATATATCAACTTTCCTACCAAGCATTGATTTCGCCCCTTATCTACTGGTAACTCTTTAGTCCGATGCATCAATTTGTATTAGGATCCATAGGAGTCTCAACCGGCTTGCACCTACTCATACTAGTCTCGCTTAGGAAATCCAAAACATACTTATGTTGTGAGATTGATATTCCTTTACTATTTCCATCCAATTCCATTCCTAGAAAATATCTTAAATGACCCAAGTCTTTGATTTTAAATTCCTTGGACAATAAGAACTTAGGTTTTCTTATCTCTTCTTCGTGATTCCCAATAAGAACTATATCATCAACATAGACAATCAATACTGTAATTCTCCCATCTATGATATGTTTGATGAATAATGTGTGATCCTCTTGAGATTGTAAGTAACCATATTGTTTAAGCACCTTTGTATCTTGCACACTTTTCCTTTGGTTTGCTTAGTTTCAAAACTGGCTAGCATATCCATATAGACTTCCTTGACTAAATCTTCATTTAGGAAAGCATTCTTCATATCGAGTTGAAACAAAGGCCAAACTTGATTGACAGCAATAGATAATAAGACACGTATTCTATTGAGCTTAGCCACAGGAGCAAAAGTCTCCTGATAATCAATTCCATATGACTGAGTGAACCCTTTAGCGACTAACCAAGCCTTGTATCTATCAATGCCTCCATTAGCCTTTTGCTTAATTGAGATTATCGATTTACATCCCACGATCTTCTTGCTAGGTGGTAATGATGCTAGGAACCATGTGCCATTTTTCTCAAGCACATTGTACTCCTCTACTGTTGCTGTTCACCATTTAGGAATAGAGCTTCATAAACTGAACTATAAATCATGATTTTATTTAGAGAAATTACAAATGCTCGAAATTTATGTGATAGGTTTAAGTAGGAGATGTAATTGCGGAGTGGATGCTGAGTACATGATTGAATGCCTTTTCTTTAAGCAATTGACAGATCTAACTCTAGATCATAATCTATTACCTTTTCATTACCTGATCGTGAATTAAACGCTGCCTCATCTAGCATTCTTTCAAGATCAATTGAGCTCATGGGAGTATCTTGGTTTTGCTGACTGAGTTCGAGCTGAAGAGGTATTTTTCAGCTTGTGTAAACATTTATTTCTTCGTCGCGGAGAAGGAGATATTTAGGGTACTACAATGATGAACTTGTTGGACTTGTTTTAGATGATGAATTTAGTGATTCTTATGGGATGATTTGTGTCTGTAAGAAAGGAACTGGTGATTATTGTGGAATGATTTGTGTTTGTGAGAAAGGAACCACGTTTGGTAGATTGGAGACAGAAGAGCTAGATGAAATTGACAAAGAGCTATATGAACTTGACTCAATGAGGGCTAACCAATCCTAATTTTGTAGTTCATGAGTATCATGCTTCCCTTGAATTGCAAAATTGGGAAAGAATGGTTTATCTCTAAAAAAAAAAAAAAATGGCATCCATGGTGTAGTAGATTTTATGTGTGGTAAGAGAGAAGCATTTATAGCCTTTTTGATTTTGCAAATATCCGGTGAAAATACATTTAAGAGTGTGAGCATCAAGTTCACCATGGTTTTGAGGCTAGACATCAATAAATGCAATGTAGCCAAAAAGTTTGAAAGGAACTTGGGACACTAGCTGCGAGGTTGGATAAAGATCATGGAGATTTTGCAGTAGTGATTTGAATTTGAGGATTTGTAAGGGCATTCTATTAATGATATGTGGTTATGAGGATAGCTTCACCCTAAAATTTCTTAGGAACATTAGTTTGAAAAAGTAAAGATCAACCAACTTCAAGAATATAGCCGTTTTTTCGTTCGGCCACACCGCTTTGTTGAGGGGTATTAATGCATGAACTTTGTTGAACAATACCATGGGACTCAAGGTATAGAATAAGATTAAAATTAAAGAAATCTCTAGCATTGTCAGTCTTGAGGATTTGAATGTTGGTTTTAAACAAGTTTTTAACCATAGCATGGAAGTGTTAGAAATTTTGATTGGTCTCATATTTTTCTTTCATAAGAAATGTCCAACATAATTGAGTATGACCATCAACTAACAGCAAAAACTGCTAAGCACCAGTAGTGTTAGGGATCTGAGTTAGTCCTCAAATATCGCCATGAATGAGAGAAAAAGAATGACTTGTTTCATAGGGTCATGGATAATAAAAGATTCAAGGATGCTTCACAAATTGAAAAACTTCACAATGAAATGAATTGGAATTTTTATTGATAAATAAAGATCGATACAATCATTTCATGTATAAAAAATTAAGATAACTTAATCGAAAGTGCCACATCATGATTGCACTATCCTTATCTGACCAACCAACTAATTTAAGACTATGAACTGACCAACTTTTAGGACTGAATTTATTATTAGAGATGGAGTTGGAAGGATTACGAATGGACGACGTGTCATAGAGGCCCATATGAAGCTCAGCATTGCTAATCATTCTCCCTGAGCTCAAGTCCTAAAATACACAATATTTAGCAAAGAATTTAGCTTTACAATGTAGATCATTATTTAGTTTGCTAACTGAGATCAGACTACAGTCAAGATCAGGTACAGGTAACATAGAATAAAGAGTAACAGTGGTTGAGAGATGGATTGTTCCTGTCCTTACTACTTTTGTGTGTATACCATTGGCTATACATACTATTTGAGGACCATTATAAGGTGAATAAGTTGTGAAAAGAGATCTATCACCTACCATATAATTTGATGCATCGGAGTCTACTATCCATGAAGATGGGTGTGTTTGAGCCCCATGGAGTGTAAGGTTACCCCAACCATGTTTTGATCCATCTCCAACATTGGTAGGTGTTGGATTAGTTGTGGCAACATTGATTGATGTTGGATTAGCTATGGCATTTGTTACGTCCCGAGGGATACCCTAAACGTGGCAGTCCACCGTACACAATACTAAAGCCTAGGAATGACTATCTTAGTCACGCAAAGGCTTTCATATTATGTACAAGGCGTACATCACAACTAAGGGGACACATCGGAGTAGCGCAATTTATATTAATAGTAAATAAGTAACAAGGCAAAGAGAATACTTAACATTAAACATACATATTGCATTTCAATTCTTAGAGGCATATCCTACTTCAAATAAATATACATCACTTATCATATAGGTCATTTCATATAAAGATCCTTACAACATTACTTCATCTTATGATCCCATTTCCTTCGTAGAAGCTTAACCATCCATCCATGACTTCCTTAATGTCATGATCCTGAATTTAAGCCACTGGTATACCTGTTTCAACAAATCTATAGGGGTATAAGCTACAACTAGCTTAGTGAGATATTCCTTTTCATTCGCACCATATTTTCAAATAAGTTTATTTATTTAATCACACATATGCTATGCATACAACGCAACAATCACATGATTACGCGAATATATATAGTCATCCGGAAACCATATATAGAACGGATTTACCCCTCCATCAAAGGTTAGGGAATCGGGGTTGAAGATCATCGACCTTCTACTGCTAGTCCCCAGGTCCTCACCCACAGTTCGGTTGGCTCGGCTCCGAACCTAGAGTCGCTTTCCCCGAGCGATTTGGATTCTCCAGGAAGGAACATGGCCCGTGGCACCACACATCACAGCCAATCCAACTCTACGCGTAGGAGTAGCAGCCTTCCGAAATAGATGTGACTCGATGGATGCTATGCGTGAACGTTTTATTGTTCTTAGGCCAAACCTTATTTAGGTTTATTAGGGGCGATCAGTCAATTTAGCAAATAATAAACAATCATACAAGTGAGTAAACAAAATTATTTAAACAAGCAGTTTGAAGTTGCGATATTCTTAATTCTCATTTCACGCATAAACATAGAATGCACATAATCCCGAATTCCCCCAAACACATCCATTTTTATCTTTTCTTAGTATACTAATGCTACTACTTTACAAGCACAAGCAGGGTAACGAAATTAAGAGGAATAACTCACTCGTCCATTTCGCTATCTTCTTAGTTGTAGTAATCCTCGGGTAGGATATTCTCGTATCCTTCGTCACCTAGACAAAGAAATACTCGGGATAAGTCTTTCATGAATTTCTATTCTTGGAGATTCTAAACTTCTCTTAAAATCGCAGTAAAATCGTATAAGAAGAAATTCTAACTTAAAATGGCCATAACTTACTCATTTTAACTCGGAATTTCGCATATAATATATCGTTTTCTACCTATTCGAAAAGATCTATCCATTTCTAAACTTTTCTTGGTCATAAAAGGTCATTTGGGTTCCGAAAACATTGGGTACAGATTTAAAACGAAAATTTCCAATCTTTTGCAAATCCGTTTTCTAACTCATCTTTTACCTTAAAGAAAAATCCTTTTGTAAATATATATAAACATATAATTATGAACATATATTTGATATTTTGAGTATATAGCTAAGCTCACTTTATATGCAAAATTTTCTAATGGTAGTGTCTCAACAATTTATTTCGTAAAACAATTATTCTTAAAGTGTTAAAACTTATCTTGATAAATTCCTTTTTAAGTATTTGGAAGAAACTTTTCATCATAATGGAATATATTCTTATTTTATTTTCTTCATTCCTTTTTCCAAAACAAGTTAAATTTTTCCTTAATCCTTTAGTCTTGCATTAAATTTTTCTTCTAGTGATTAAAGTTCAAATTTATCAAAAGTATATTAAGTTGATGAAAAATATCTTTATGAATTTATATGTTAGAATGGCTCTTGAGTCGTGTCTTTATTATTTAAAATAAGTTTTATTTTCTAAACTTTGTTCTTTTTATTTCTTTCGAAAAGAATCTTGATTGGTAAAATCGTTTGTTTCTAACCTTATCTTGTTTATATTCTTTGGAAAAATAAGTCTTTTCTTTAGGGACTTGAAAATCGTTATTTTCCTAAGTGGGTTTTAACTTTATGGATTGAATTCAACTTAACTTTAAAAACTAGTTTGTTTCTTATTTTTACTATGGAGTTAAAAAGAGTTTATTCTTAATCTTTTTGTGAAAACTTTGAAAACTAACAAATTATTTTACTTAGGTTAACATAATAAAAATATCTATTTCTTAAGTTTCCTTGGTAAAAACATCTTTGTTGTTTAAGGAAACGTTTGAGGAAAACTCCATTTATGTGTTGTTGATAATAACTCATTATTTTGTGACAAGTCACATAAAGAAAAATTTAGTTTTAAGTTCCTTTAATATAATAAAATTCTATTTTTGAATTAGTTGAGACATTAACATTATGTAGATGCAAATATCATGAGCATATAAAATAATAAGAACATAAGAAAATATTAGAAACAAATAATAAGCAAGAAAATAAAATATCAAGCATTGGGAACCTTAGCCTCATTAAGGAATCCCGATCAAGTATTGGAGCCTTAGCTTCATCAAGGCATCCCGGGACTAAGAATGGGCTAGTCCCGAAAGGTTAAAGAAAAATAAACAAAAGATTGTTTTGACTTGATATGGACAAGTCTAAGACTAGAAAGACTAGTCTTAATAATAACATGAAATAAATAAATTGCATAACTTGAAAGTAAATAAATAACAAATGAGCTTATATGCTCTAAATGAATATGTATACATAATATACATAATATAAGTTAGATTAGAAGCAAATAATAACAATAATAATAACAACATAATAAAATAGGAAGCTTATGTACAAGAACAAAACATGAACATGTTGTTGCTTTTATTACTCATATGAGTTTCAAAACAACACCATAGTCATGTTAAGTTACATGACATGGATGAATAATAGATGGAAGAAACATTTACCTAAGGTGTGTAAGTGGTAAGAAGATGGTAGATGAAATGGGTATTATGTGAGTAGTGATATGGTAGATGGTTTATGTATGAGGAATGATTTTTGTGAGGAATTGTTTTGAGAGAGTTTTGGTAGAGAGAATTCTTTGAAAAGAGAATTTGTGGAGAGATTTTGAGAGAGTTTTGGTAGTGAAATAAATTGTGTGGAAGAATGAAAGAGGAAGTGGGTATTTATAGAATTTTTGGAGTGAATTTTAGATGTAATAAAATAAATTGAAAAAGAAATAAAATAGAGATGAATAGGGAGGGGAGGCACCGGTTTTGGGCATGAAGAGAGAGAAATTGATTTGTTTTATTTGTTTGTGTAATAAAGAAGTAATGTGTAAAGTTGATGTGAATAAAGTTGTATTGGAAATGAAAAAAGTAAGAAAATAGGTATGTAGATGTAAGAAATAGGTGTAAGAAAAAGTAGAGATAGTGAAATAGTAATGAATAGTAGAAAAGTACTATGAATAGTAGATTAGACAATTAAAGTACCAGTAGTAATAAAAATATGCGTAATAAGGCGATATCTGTAATTTTTAGCTACTGAAAAATTCCAAAACTGATATTTTTGGAATCCTTGTATTTTTACGAGTCTATTGGTATAAATGGAATATTTTTAATATTTCGAGCTCTGAGACACGATTTTCGAGAACCGATCCCGTTTGAGTCCGAAAGACACTCGAAATTCGCGAATCTGATATTTTTATGTTACCCTACGTTATTACGAACTATTCTAGGCGATTAACTTAATTTCGTTTTCTAGGGTTTGAAAACGAGGGATTGCCGGACCTTAAACACTAGGGTTCGTTGTAGGCTTGTTGACTTTTAGGGTTCCGCTTTGATTTCCGATTTTTCTAAGTTATTCGTACGATCGTATAATTCTTTTGAGTTTTGATCGTTTTATATATATATTTAATTCAACATCTATGTTTCATCTTGTTTTATTTGTGATTATTTAATAGTTTTTTAGTTCTTGGGATCGTTTAACCGAGTCTAGGGTTATGAGTTGACTCAGTTTGACTTTTGGCGAAAATTTGAAATTTGTGATTTCTGAAATTTATCGAAGGTTTTAAGATTTTGCTGTTGGTCGTTATTTGGATATATTGTCTTGATTTGCGTGTTAGGAAACAGTTAGGTGATTTAATTGATGTACGGACGTTGATTAAACTGGTAGTTGGACTTTATATTTCGTTTCAAGGGTTCTTATTTTCTCAAGATTGAGAAAACTTGTTTTTGCTCTTATTTGGAGTTAAGTTTTAACTTGGTTCGATTTTTTTTTAGGGTTTCGTGTCCGGTGTTTGGGTTTTTAATCTCGAGTTGATTTTCGGGTTTTAAATTTTTTATATTTAGACTTCTAGAATTATTTTTTATGATTATGAAAATTTTTTGGGGTTTACAGTATTGGCATTATGGTTAAGTTGCTGGAGCAATTCTAATTGATCCTTGGTGAAAGGTGCCTGATTGTTGGATCAAGATGTCTCAATGATGACTATAATTCCTTTAGACTCACGATCTTGGCTTGGCTTCCAATCAGGAGGCTTTTCGTGTAATTTCTAGCATGTCTCCTTGAAGTGGCCTAGGTTCTTGCAATAATCACACCAAGGGCATCCTCTTTGTGATCGATTATCATTGGTATTTTGAAATATGAATGACATTGATGAGTCCTTAGATGTTCCATAAGATTCAGCCATGGAATTGATTAAATGGTGACTGAAAAGTTGAAAAGAAAGAAAAGATTAGGGATTTAGAGCCTTAGCTCTAATACCATGAAGCTAAATGATATTTTTGATAAAAACAGAAACTAAAATTGATATATTTGATAAGAACTAAGTACACACACATATATACACGAGGGATAGAACCAGTCAATGGTCAACTCCTAAAAGTTAAATCTACTTTATGATACAATTACTCTCTTTATATATACATATATAGAATATTATTTAATTAGCCATAATTCTAAGAGACTAATTCCTAAAATATGGACCATAAAATGTAGAAATTAATTGCTCATTCTAATTGACTAGTTTGATTTCCTACAATTTATATTTCATATAACATGAAATAGATGAATTTTTATTACTTTTCTTTATTAGAGGAATTGATATTTCTAATATATTATAAAATTTTTCCAAAAATACATGCCATAATAAAGGAATTGCTATTCCTTTTTAACTTTATTCCATTCTAGCAACCAAATGTAATTCAAGTAAATAACCTTTTTATCTTCCCTTTATGGTATGTATATATATCTATAGTTAATTGAAAATATAATTAAATTATAAAACTTATAAAATTTTATTATAAAAAATTAGAATGCATAAGATATTACCTTCTTACTAAGGACTTGAATTAGACTTTCTTGGATAAAGTAATAAGGCCCAAAAACTCAAGTTCATGTGTTTATGATAACTACAAAAGATTTAATATGGTGAAGATAGAGCAAGGCACTTAGGTTAGCTCACTTAGTCCATAGTGAAGACTTTATGTTAGCTCTCAACTATTCGGATGATCTAAAGGATGTTGACATTAAACTATATGAATATCCACAACTCCTCTCATTTGATATACATAGAAATTGAGAGAAATGTCATTATACTTGTTAGATTACTATTACGAAAAATCAAAGAAATTTTTGAATAAAAGACACATCACTTCTCCTCAAGAAATGATGGGATTGATGATGTATAACTCCATTGCTTGTTACATGTGTTTGAGCTTGTTACATGTGCATTCAAGTACTTAAAGACTATTTACTCCTTCTCCCTGGTTCTCACTCTAAGCTATCATCTAAGTGTTATTCCACATTACTTCTTTGAGGCCACTTGTAATGTGAGAAGCATGTTGCACACACATAACCTTTGCAACCAAATCCTTTCTACTACAATTTTTTGCAATTCAACTAAAATGAGTTGACATTAAGAAGTGGATAGTTGATCTTGGCAATAACACTAACTAAGAGTCTAAAACCAATCTTAAAGTCAATGAACAAATTATGCAGCCATTTGATGATGCCAATCAAGACAACTATGGACAAGAAGATGAGTTCTAGAGCATGTATATGGTTTATGCAATAAAAGAAAATACTAGATTCATGAATTGACTCGCAGCCTTGTTGCTCTATTCTTGAGAAGCATGACTACTTTTGCTACCATAAAACTATTAGTGATTGTACCTTAGGTCAATTACTAAGTATTGTTATTTCATGTGTATTTTAATTTAGATGCATTTTTATTATAAAGTTTGGATGTTTACTTTATAATAAAATTCATGAATAATCTATTTATTCTTGAATTCTCATTATTGTGAAATGATGGTGAATTAAATCCAGTATGAGTTTTATTTGATTATCATGAAATGTTTATGTGTATAGAGATACAGATAAAACTCATAAATATATATATATATATATTGGAGATCTATATATATTGGATCGACCCGCCATGAGATCACTACATGGATCAGAGTCATAAGTGATTCTCACAAAAGTAATGTCGATAAATCCTTAGACCTCAAAACTCCATAGACTCTAATATGAGTAACATTATGTTTCAACTGAATCAAACGTTATTCTTAATAATTATGAAGGTTTTGATTGGGCATAATGTGAATCATGTAGAGGAGGTTGAATGATAAGATGTGATCTATTCCTCTCTTTATGAGAGAGATATCTTTGAGCTCCTCGTAAGTGATACTAACAAATACATGGCCATGCTCAAATGAATTGTTAGTGTCATTAATTTCATTTGTTTTATTAGTTCACTTAGAGATCAAGAAATAACAAGATTAAATAATATAAGGGTGACATTGTCCATGTCTTATATTCAATCTAGATATCGCAAGACAAAAAGGATGATGACATAAGTTATAGAATAGGTAAAATCGAATCATCGATCTTCATTTGATTTGGGTAAATATAATGTTTTGCTAAAGGTTGCTTATGTTTTGTTTACTAAAAATAGTTTTCAAGTTAATTGTCAATATCAAATGAACCTACAAAGTCACACACAAAAGAATAAGCAAAAAAAAGGTACATGGATTTAATTTTAAAGTCCAGTGGGAATAATAAATAAATAAATAATTATTATCAATAATAATTTAATTATTTTAAAAGAGTTATTATCGTGTCCAACCCTAATAAGATTAGGAGCATTAATGTTAGTAAAAAATACTAACATATTATAAATAGGAGTGATAGGGTCTCTGTAGGGTTATGACTTTTCACTGTTACATTAGACGGCAGAGAAAATTTGTAACCCTAATAGAGAGAAAAAACTCAATTCTTTCTGATCAATTTAGAATCGTTCTAAATTGCGCTAGCACGCAAAAGTGATTCCTTTTGAGTGTGTTTATTCGTGTGGACTATGTAGAAGGCGCAACGAAATCATGGTGCCTTGTAAATCTGGATTACAAGTGATTGAATTTAAATCTTTAGATACAAAATTGCAAGGCATTTTTTGGATTCATTCCTATTGATACCTAATTTAATCAAAACACATGGATTCTATTTTAGGGTTTTGAATTTTCCGCTGCATAATTTTATTTTTAAATTCGCTCGGAACCCTAAGAAATGAGGGGTGACTTTATGAAATCTTCCTATTGTTACAATGATTCTCCTCGTATCCGTAGTCCAATTGCCTAATCTTTGTACTACTAATGAAGATTTCACTCACAAGAGTAATGAGAAGATTCAATGCTAGGGCCTACAACTATACAACATTCGACTTTTAAAGTAAGAGACACCAGAGTCAACATAGAAGCTTCACCCTCAAGTGTAATTTAAGTATCTAAAGAAAGCTTTTATCTTATATAAAAAAAAACCTAGATCCTAATATTAAACATGAGCACCAAAATTATTGTATCCACAAATTTATACTTTACCCTTTACTTAACTTTTTTTAATATCCATCTGTTTGAAAAAAAAAATTAATTTAAAAGTAAAAAAATTTTAGAAATTGTTAGCAAACTTAAGCTTTGAGAATTGCATATTGATGTTAAAGTTTATTAAAATAAGTTAAATACAAAGTGTTCACATAGGATAATCTAATAGGGTAAATTACACTAGAATATATTAACATTTGGTGGTAAATTCATTTGAGGTATCAATGTTTCGAGTGGTTAAAAAAATGAATTTATATTTGGTAAAGTGAATCAAATGAGGTATCAATATTCTATCAAGTTTATTTAAGGAATCAACGTTTGGATTTGTTTATAATTATGTTTCCTTAATTTTCGTTAATAATCAATTACTAATATCTTATTTGAATCACTTTATAAAATGTTGGTTCCCCTTTTCAAACACTTGTAACAGTGATACCTTAAATAAATTTATCCTCAAACATTGATATCTTTCAATATAATTTACCATAATTTAATGACTAAAAGAGTGGAAAATAGGATATTTACATAGTTATAGTCTTGTTACTACCATTCAGATGGCATATAGCCTACCAGTTGGATGCCAATAGCATTTTGTTATTGTAGTACAAAAAGGTAGTGACGTCTGGATGGAGAAAAGCCTATTGATTGTAGTTACATGTGGTTACTAAGAATGAAAATATAAAATTACAAGGCCTTTAATTAAAACTTTCATCGATTCAACATATACATTAATACCCAAACACCCCATATAGGGATAACCTGTAACTTCATCCGTCAATTCCCATTATGGCAATCTTTCACATAACATACTCAAAAACACGATTACTCCAAAATTAATAATAATTAAATAGGGTTAAAAAGAACTTACTTATTTTCTTCATTCTCGAAGTTCTTGATTGATGGCAAGTAAGTTACCCATGTTTTTCCTACTACCTTTTACATTACATGAAAACAAGTTTTTTACTATGATTCTTTGAAATTTAGAAAACCTTTGATTTTTTTGCTTGAAACCTAAGTTAGAAGTGTCAATGATTGCAAAATTAGAAGAAAAATATAGTAGGTGCCACGCTTTCCGTTGATTTTCACTACAGTTGAAAGGGAAGAGGGAAAGAAACTGTTGTTTCTTTTTGTTTTGAGAGGAAAGGGGAGATGAAAGAGAATATGAAAAAGGTGTTAATGGTTAGAGTTTTGCTTAGGAACTTAAAGTCAAATTTACAATAATGCCTCCCCTTAAAAAGGATTTATAAAGATATATTAAAATATATTTATAGTGTAAGCTTAAGCATTTTAGAAGATTTCAAATTAGGTCTTAAACTTTTATACCATCAGCATTTTGTTGCTGAATGATATCTAAGTACTATATTAATTCCATGTTTCTGCTATTTAATGATAAGAAGAGAAGTGCTAAGAATAATTGTTCAAAATATTGAGACATTAGAAAGTTTATGAGTTGGATTTAGACTTAAAATTGAAGGATTCTCTAATGTCTTTTGTGAGGAATGTACACACAAGATATGTTATGTCACGCCCCGTAGGGTACCCTAAACGTGGCAGTCCGCCGTACACAATATTAAAGCCTAAGAATGACCACCTCAGTCATGCGAATGCTTCCATACTATGTACAAGGCGTCTAACACATAGAGGAGACACATCGGAATGATACATTTCATGTTGATATAACTCGAGTAACAATGTAAAGGAAATTCAATTCACTATTCTTCAAAATACAACTCATCAAACTTCACTTACAAATCATCAAAAGATTCTATTACATAGAACTATTACAAGGCAGATAATAAAACCTAGTTAATAACTTCAAACATTCTTATGTCTTGCGGAATCCTGAAGTCATTCTCGACTTCAACCATCTCAGTCCCCACTTTGCATTCTTGAGATAACCTGTTCATTTAAACAACTATAGGGGTATAAGCTACACTAGCTTAGTGAGTGAAAACTTCCAGGATTACATTTATAACACATCATACAATCAAGTGATTAGTCAGACAAGTGATATGCATCAAACTCGTGAATTCAACAAACATATGACCTGCCGGAAATCATATGTGGATGGACTTGCGCCCTCCATCCCGGGTTAGTTAGCAATTAACGAATCCTGCGGTACGACCGAGACGTTTCAGCTTACGGACAACTATAAACTATAAAATCGTTTATGGTACAACGATAAATCGACAAATGCTAATGCTCCATCCCCATCGTGTAAGAATGAGTTCAATTTCATCTTCAATTCCAAATAATCAATTATACCAATTCTTTTAAGTGATCAGTCAATAATCGCAGACAATCAATTCTAATTCATCTATACAGGCAATAGTTAATCACTCGGCTTCGATATTCTTACATTCCATTTCTCATATCAACAACAAGCATACATCTTTCCCATTCGTCCCCATGATGCATATCAATTTTATCTTTATCAAATACCTAGTGCAACTATTATTACAATCACATACAATAAATGAAATCGGAAGTAATACTCACTCGGCCATTGGATCACCGGTCTCTTAGTACAAGTAATCCGGTGGTAGGGAATCGTCGATATCGGAGTCACCTAAAAAGGAAGAAATACTCTAATAAGTATTTCATCACTTAACTAGTCCAAGCTATCTCATACAAACTATCAAATTCGTAATTCTCGTCCTAAGCGGGAATTCCAACTTAAAACGGCCATAACTTGGTCATTTTAACTCGGAATCTCGCAAATTATATATCGATTTCTATCTACTTCGAAAGATCTATCTATTTCTAATATTATTTTTAAGTTTTGAAAACATTTAGGTCTCAGAACAGAGGGATCAGATCTGATCAGTAACGGTTTCCAATTCCGAAAAATAGTTTTGTAAATGTTTGTAATGTTTTTATTATACAAATTAGCCATACATGCAATATGAGTGATTTCCTAACATGAATGGCATGAAATGAGTTTCATGTATGCATGGTCTTGATGATTTTTGGTAAAAGAAAATTTTGGAACTCTTTATTTTGCAAGACTTCAATTATAACTACTTTTTGAAAAATCTAGTTTTCTAACTTTGGTCATTTCCATTTGTTTTGGATTTATTACTTAAGAAAATATAATTATTTTTGTTAAAATTAAGTCTTCATTATATATATTACTTATGACCTTCATTTCTTCATAAAAATTTCCATTTTACACTTGTTAAACATGTTTTCAAGTGGGGTTGATTCCAAAATCCGAATTTTACAAAAATTAGTTTTTAAGTGATTCCTTTAAATGAAAGTCATTTGATATTTAGAAAATTAGGGCTCAATCATACATAACCATTAAGGACTTCATTCTTACACAAAAATTTGCATTTTACACTTTACAAATATGTTTTCCAATATGGTTTACTCAAAAATCCGAATTTTAGAAAATCCACTTTTTGAATGATTCATTTGGGAAAAACTTGTTTAATGCATTAAATTTTAAGACTTTACTACATCTATTGTCTAAGGACTTCATTTAACACATAAAACTTGCAATTTGAGCTCAAATACTTAGTGATTACATATGCATCATCTCAAATTACGAATTTGACAATTTGATCACTAACTCAAAATTTTCCATTTTAATTCCATTACTTGGTTTACACATTACTCATGCCTAAACTTATTTTAACTTGTAAAAATCATTGCTTAATGATATCTATTACCTATATACTTCATTTTTCACATAAAACATGAGTTTTGGAGTTGATACATGGGTTCTAAATTGGTCTTGGTTGGGATCCGAATTTACAAAATTCATTTTTGGATATTCCTTTTGATAAAATCTATCTAAACTTATGAAAATCCATTCCTTACATATCCTATCCTAAGGCCTTTCATTTCTTAAACAAAAACTTCATTTTTGAGTTGGAAAACATGTTTTTAAAATATGCCTTGGCCAAAATCCGAAAATGACATTTGTGTTTTGAAAATAACTTTTGAAAATCACATTAGATTCTTGTAAAAAGAAGTCTTGATGATATACATATATAAGCCTTCATTTTCTCAAGAAAAATTACATTTTGATACTTGGAAGTGGTTTTCAAATGGGGGTCTTGCCAAAATACGAATTTCACAATTTTGTTTGAGTTCATAACTAAAATCTATACTTAATATGAACATAAACATAAAACAAATGCATGGTAACAAGCTATAAACATCATGGATCTAAACTTTACTTATCAAAATCTTTCATTTATGGTATTATACCCTAAGCCCTTCATTTTAAATGAAAAATATACATTTTGAAGTTGAAAAATCACTTTTCTAAATATAGTTCCATTTTCATCCGAATTTTCAAAATCATTTTGCTTGAAAATAAAATAGATCTTGAGTTTCCTATAACTTTCCTACCATCATATTATAGCAAGTTGTTCATGACATAAACAAAGATCTAATGCATCTATGAACTCAAAACTTTAGATCTAGTTTCTAAACTAGTTTTAAATGCATGAATCACTAAGATAGACATGTGAATGCTAGATCTATGCATAAATCATAAGAATAACAAAAATAACAACTTAAATACAAGATCTATGGCATAAACAAAAATCAAAGCCATAAAAAGTTAGATCTACAAAATATAATAACTTTAAACAAGAAAATAATTATAATACAAGGTAATAAAAGTGGAGAAGAGAAAGATTTCATTTTTGGCATCATCATCCTAAGCTTTTAAGCTTATGGAAGTTCATTTGATGCATGAAACCTTCATTATACTTTACCTATATCACCTATGGAGCTTTGGGATGAAGATTTGCTTAGAAAATCTTTAAAAATGAAGTGTGGAAGCCATGGAAGAAGAAGGGGGCAGCTTTGTTTATTGGAGAAACATGAACAAGAAGAAGAAGAAAAGAGAGGAAATAGAGAGAGAAAAGGTTAAAGAATGAAAGAGGAAAAGTGAATAAATGAAGGAGTGAGAGAAATGAGTGTTTTAATTGTAATAAATGAGAGAAAAAAAATAAAACATGGGCAGCCACTTCTTGGAACATGCTGCACGTCATTTTTGAAGAGAGGAAGAGAGGGTTTTGAAATTTGACTTGAATTAAATTGTGTAATTAATGTGTAATGTAACTTTTTGAAAAAGGATTGAAATATAATTAATTTTAGTCAAAATATGAGTGGATAAAGGACAATGGCAGCCATAAATAGGGTCAAAAATCTGCCATCAATTGTGGGATAATGTGTAGAAAGATTGAAGTGAAAAGGAAGTGATATGTGTAAGATGTACTTGAAGGTATGGGTTGTAAAAGTACTTTATTAATAAAATTAATTAAAATAAAATAAAATTAGAAAATTTATTCAAATATTTGTAGCAGATTTTTCATAATTAAATTTAAATAATTATTTGAATTATTTTAGTAATTTAACAAATATGTTACCGGTATGATCAAAATACGCGAATATGGGCTATAAATGATATTTTTATAACCCGAAAAATTCTAAAAAATTATTTTATGAAAATAAAAATATTTTTAAAATATTTTCAATTATTAAATTAATTTATTTTATTTTTAGTATCGGGTCTTAAACAGAATCTGATCCCGTAAAGACCCGAAACGAATAAATTTTAGAAAAACAAAATTTTCTATAACATATAAAATATTTATCTAAAAATATAAGACTTTATAAGAATAATAAAATTTTGTAATAAAAAAAAATGAATAGTGCAAAAGTCTAATCAATTACCGGTAATAATGGAAATACGATAAAAAGGTTATAACCGTAACTTTTATAACCCGAAAAATTATATAACTGATATATTTAGAAATCTTATGAAATTACGAGTCTAACGGTACTATTGGTATATTTTTGATATCTCGAGCCCCGGGACACGCTTTTCGAAGTCTGTATCCGAACGGGTTCGAAATAGGTCAAAAATTTACCAATCTGATATTTTTAAACAAACTCATATTACTATGAGCTATTCTACATATTTAGCTACGCCTCGGCCTCTAGGGTTAGGGGCACTAGGTTGCCGGACTTAGGCTATTGCATTCCGATTAGGTTTCCGGGTGATTTTTCCGGTTTAGACCTTTGCCAATTTGGAAACTGATATTTATGTTTATAACATTTTAATTTGAGAAATTTATTTTAAATTTTATTTTTGTAAGTATTTAATATTTTAACGTTTTCGGAATTTTTGAATTGGGTTTCATTTCCGAAAGTTAATCGTTATTTACTTTTTAATAATTCGTTTTATTATTATTATTTTTTTTTCTTTTGGATCTATATTACCCGATTTTATAAATTGGAGTCACGTATGGAATTTGTCGTACGTAGTGGTTTTGGAATTGTAGTATGTGATTTCTTATTTTGTTTTTAAGGATTTTCATTTTCTCAAGATTAAGAAGTTTCCGAATTCATTCGTGATTTAGGACTAGTTGAAATTCAGTTTTAATTTGGAGTGATTTTTAAGGTTTGTTTTCGAAGTTCATCTTGAAATTATTTACTGAAATTTTCCGGGGCTTACATGTTAACCTTGCCCTTAGCTTGGTTGTTTAGGAAAAGGGTGTACATCTGAAACATGATAGTGGAGAAATTCTTCTCCACTCAATAATGGATCATACTGGTTGATATGGGTGAACTTGATAAAAATCTAGACATACCTAATGGAGTACATCAAGTGCTTTAAAGAGCACTCCTTAAACATTCAAGATATGCATGTCAGAAAGAGTTAGTGAAAATTTGAATTTAGAGCATGTTTGTTAACTATGCTTAGGGACACGTCTTTTTGGTTTTATTTGTTGTATTAATAAAATGTGTGCAAAAGACAAATAATTTGGTAACACAATATAGGAAGAAAAAGGCAGCAAGTTAAAAAAAAAAAAAAAACAAGTAGATAGTTTTTTATAAGTTTCACCTAAGGCAAAAGTCCTAAAGTAGGGAAGAACCTAAAACCTTGAAGAAGCTCAAAGGCTATACACCATCACTGTCATAAGTATGCTCAATAAGAAATGTCCATATGTTGCCTCATTAATGGTTACATGATGAGAATATCAAGCTCCCATAGGTTGAATGTCCACTAACTATGGAAGAGAAGAATGGTGACAAATTTCATAGTTCCATCAAAGAATGAGTCATCGTACTAAGGGTTGCCAGACTATAAAGAAGATATTAAATAATGGAATTTAGAATCATGAGCTTCTTATTGATAAAAAAAAAAAAAAACCTCTTCTAAATTAAGATAACTAATATAGTTTAAGAGAGCCATCACCTATAATTTTGCTACAACAAAAGTAACCGATATACTGGTTATCGAGGCATGAGAAGATAAAGGAAATCACCTAAGGTTGAGAAGGTCAAATGTTTTATTATTGATGCACTTCTTTTAAAGTTTGTCAACTTTAGGAATTTCTTCAATCTTTTAGGATTTGATGATGAAATGCAACTCACAATAGTGACTACACTCACGTAGATCTTCTAGGGTAAGTATGCAATGTGTAAAGTAGTAGAACCCCACAAAAAGAATGACACAATAATGTGAATGTGATCTTCTTTGCTGAATATGTGTGTGGAGAATCATGGATAACATGTAAATATGACATTCATAATCAATGGTTCCTCTCTAAACTATATTCCTATAGGTATGTTTAAAGTTGCTAAGATGGATTTTTTATACTTCACAAAACAACCAAGAAAAACGAGTAGTCTTTGTGACCCATCTATGAAAACAATAGGCTATGTGAACATGGATCACAAGATTAAACTTATTTAGTGCTCCACTACTCTTGTGATTGATGCACTTCTATCTTACTACTTACTCATTAGTAAAAAATGGCTACACAGTCATAACTTATTACCCTCAATGTGGTACCAATGTATGAAGGGAAACTTAGAAGGAAAAGATATGTTCGTTTTGACTATAAGAAACCCCTTCACGCATAATGTGATGGAAATGAAACTATAGATGATAGGAATCGTGGTTTGATCGATCCTACTACACAAGTTACGATTAAGGTTTATAGAACTTAGTTTAGTAGATATTAATAGAATATCCATTTGAAGATGAACATAGCTTTTTTAATAGCTATTTGACCCATTTTATAGCAAGATATAGTTCATTTTGCAATTAAGTAGATGAAGGAAATAACTTGAAGTTGAGTAGAGTGTATCCAATGCATCCTATAGTCATCCATACGCCCATGCTAGAGACTGTGGTTAAAACTGAGGGAAGCATTAAACGCTACGCTAGTGACCACAACTTGGATCAAGGACCATGCAATGATCTGGGGCTCGTATTACAGGCTATATTAGCATAAGTAGAGAGGACATAGAGGCTAGAAGGGTCCATTGTCTTTCCCATGACACATCTAAGAGGTTGTGCCAAGCAAGAGTTGCTGACTAGAAGGTTATATTGCCCCATGCAATGATCTCTAGTTTAGCTTGTGGAATTGCTGATGTGCTAGTTATTTTTATTTTATTAGTTTGGTTAGTGATTGAATATTTTCCCCTTTCCCTAAGTTGTGAGCTATAAAAGGGGCTTCATTATATTTTTTTAGAGGAATATCATAAGTTTGAATAAATTAATTTTCTTTGAGAGTTCTTAGTCTTAAACCCTAATTCTTATCAATCAAGTTTCTTATTTGTGGTGGGTGCAATACGCCTGAGTGATTGCAAGTAGTATCAATTGTTTATAAGTGTTTTTATTCCTTCTTTTCTTTTCTTGGTGTATAATATCTAAGGTAAGTGGAGCCTTTTTCCTTTTTATTTAGGAACCCTAATTCTTATCTTAGTAATAGGGATTCAATTGGGTTAATTAGTATTAATTCTTAGATACTCTAATGGTTATCCTCCAAAGCATATCATAATGAGTCATACTTCATTAAATCAACCTCCTTCATTGCCAAAAATGGAGAAATGATTGATGCAAAACTTTTTAGTTCATTACTTCCTATGTGAAGAAATCTAGGAAATTCAATAAAAAAAAACAAAGAAAGAAAGAAAGAAAAAATTGTGGCTCATGTTGTGGTAACAAGACATGAAAGTAGGTTGAACTTCGAAGAAATAAAAAGTTTTGTTAGGGTAAACCTACTAATAGTTTATCGCTAATGACGGTTTTTGGGTTTGAAAGTGTGCCTATTTTTATTAAATCTCACACTGCTCAAGAACCCACCTTGACCCTAAACATGCAAAATCAAATGGGTCTGTTTGTTTTGGCATTTTTCCGGCAGATACAGACACTTTTTCAAACTTTTTTCTAACAAATTATTTATCAAGAAATAGATATAGATAAAAAAATGTTGACAGTTTTCATTAAAAGATCAAATAGAACAAATATAGATAAAATTTAGATGCAAATCGAATATATTTACACATATCATTTTTAAAAAAATACAGATACAGATGAAAAACAGACAATCCAAACAGACCGAAGTCTCAAGTTGAGTAGGTCGGAGAATTGGATTTAGATTGACTCGAACAGTTAACACAACCAATCTTCGTAAGTAAACATGTTCTAAAAGAGATAAAATCCTCTTTGTTACCCTCTTGAAGGAGTGTAAAGATTTCTTTGTTTAAACATAACAATAAAGGTCAAAACGATAATGCATGTATAATGAGTCTTCCACTAAGAAGCTGCTACTAGTTTCGTTAACTTGATTGAGCGTCTTACTTAGTTTGCTACTATGGTATAAGTGAGGAAGAAAAACAATCAAATATGTGTATGCGTGCACTTTTGATATCTCAATAAGGCCTGTCCAAAAATAAACTCTTGCTTCCAAATATTGATACGTCGATCAACGGAATGATAGGATACGAGCTATTCTCATTCATGTTTGGCTTTAGTGACCACAATTAAATTAAGATGGCTAATAGAGATGTTAAGAGCACTAACTTCTAGGAATCCAAAGGGAACTTCAATCATACTATTATGGTACTTGGGTTGCAATATGCAAGAGTTGTTTATCAATGGGATATGATTTCCATATTTTATGATATGCCGCATGACTTCACAGAGAATTACATGAAAGACTGTATGGGATTACAGATCGTGGCACAAATGGATTTGATGATCATGGCACGACTTTAAAGTGCTTCTTAAAACTACTTTCACGATCATAGGAGAAAAGAGGGGAAGAAAAAAAGTTAAAGAAGATAGAGTTGGAAAAAAGTCATAGCTGGCCATGGAGAACCCCACAAAGTCAAAGACTAATGTGATATAAGAAAAATAGAGATAATTGAGAAAGAAAAGGTACATATATTTGATTTGAGACAGACAAGAGCTTACAGTGATCAACAAAAACCATCCTTTACTATGATGTCACTTCATCACGCAAAATTTGAATTGTTGAAAATTTATTGCACAACATCCTACTTCATCTAGTTAATAAGTTAATTTGCCTGACTACTTGTGAAAGAATCGTCAACAAGCATAGAATAAAACCATAATATAAATGAAAAAGAACAAAACTTAAAATAAAGGGGGGGAGAAAGAGGATGGATACCACTTTCCTTTCTTATTGATTTTTCTATGGATTCGCTACTACTATGCTAGGAACAACAAGTAGCAAGGATATTATTTTCAAGCATGAGTGATTTAGAAGGTGAGTTAGAAATGATTAGTAGTAAGATACTGTCATCAAGCTTGATCAGGACAGAGAGTTATAAATAATTACTAGCAAGGACACTACTGTTAAACTCGCTCAATTGTAGCAACGACTACAAGTGATAACAAGGACATCGTCATCAATACTCATCTATCGTCAACTTTCCCTACTTAATGTGTGACTAAAAAAGAATATGCACTATACAATTTATAGATTTGACTTTCCTAAAATTCAAGATGGTATCTATATTGAAATTAGTTGAATGACATTAGATACATATATATATGAACTTAGTGATCAACACTCCAAAGTGTTCAATGGCAACAACTCAACATTTTATTAAGAACAAAAGCATTAATTTGTTGGGTTCGTTATCCAATAGTAGCCTTGGTTAACATATTTATTAGTTCTTTCCATTGCGACAGCTCACGAATTTTTGACAAAAAGTGTAATCTCCTAGATTTTTCACTGTCATATAAGAATAGTAGTATTAGGATTCACAATAGATAGGGAAATTGTGAGTGAATGAAAACCCTAAATTAGGATTATGAATAGTCATGAGCTTCACAATAGCTTACAAACCCGAATAGAAATTTTCCCTTAACAAAAGATACCAAAGACAAGATTTCGTGTCCCGATTCAGTAATTAATCTAATAGTTATAATTGACCTTAGATTTCAAGTATAATGAAATATGATTAATCTATAGAATTTAATACCTATAAAACGATAACTTAAGAATGAATCGCTAATGTTACTAAATACGTGATAGGACTACAATAGATCAATATGTAACAATCTAGACTCCAAATAAAATTTTGGATTTAACCAACATGTTATTTAGAAAATTTTGAGTTTATAATAACATAATCCTAGTTTGACATTTTAGGCTTGAAAACCCTAATTGCGTAAGATATAACTCTAAAAATACTCAATCGCGTAAACTTTAAACTCAAATTTCAATTCAAGGGTAATCTAAGATTTATGTAAAAGCCTTAGATGAATTTTTAAAGATGTTTTCTTAAATTAACAAGTACAATTAGATTCTAGTGATCAAATAAACTATGTTATAACTTGAATAATGATTATTAGAAGACAAAAACTTATCAAATAAGATTTAAATGTGATGGCTTCCTTAAGAAGGCATCTTAAATGTCCAAAGGGGAGAAAGAGAGAGGTAGATGGCGCCACTTGTAGTGGCCGAGTCCATTGGGATTCCAAAAATCTTCAAGATCATGATTGTTAAAAGTGACATTTCTTCTAAATTTAGATAAAATCTATGCATTAATTACTTGACAAGACTTGAAACTAATCCTAAGAAACCCTCTTGTAACCGTAAAAACACAACCCCCTAAGATTAACCACACATCAAATTCAACTAACAATATAATGTCTTACCAATATCTCTTCAATTAATGATTGTGATGAACAAACAAACACATAGACAAATATCGTCTATAAAGAAAAACAAATATCGTATATCGAGAAAAACAACATTAAACCAACATTCAAATATCTAACCCAATCAAATCCGATCCTTGCAATTAATACAAATATCGTATATCAAGAAAAACAAGGACAAAAATGCCCTCATATTGCCATGAATTGCATCCCTTGGCATGAAAGAATATCAAATTCAAGTGACAAATAAAAATCACTTTAAAAAGAAAGCTTAAAGTATGAAACTCCATCACTTTCCAAACCCCCAAACCATGAACTTCTAAGGAGGATTCTACCCCACTTCCTCAACCATTAGATAACTTAAAAAAAAATCTCTTTTCAAGCATTCAAAACTACTAAAACCAACAAACATCAAGAGACCATAAGCTAAGATAAAAATAGTCTCAATCAAGCAGTTAAATTCTAAGATTCAAATCACTTACTTTCCTTTCTCTCTGATATGTTCAGCCACTATAGAAAAGAGGACACTTTGTCTCAATTTCTATCAACACAAGGTAACATCTACACCACTTTAAGTCTATATTATGTCTATGAAAGGAAATTAGGAAAGCCAAATGAATTGGTTGAGATCCACACTCTATAGTGTTTGACCCACATTATATATTGTGCATATCATGTATAAATTGGAACCAAGTCTAGACTACATTAAGTATTATGACCATAGAATATGATCTATGAAGTAAAAACTAAGTGAGATGGATGTTAATAAACCTAAACTAGAATTTGGTCTTATAGCACTTAACATATCCTAAGATAAATTCCAATGTCTTTGAATAAAATATAACACATAATCTTGAGTGTAGATGAAATATAGTAGGAATTGAATAAAGAAACCCTAGGAAATCAACCCTAAACCCTACGACCCTATATGAATTCTATGGGTTTGATAATTGAATCATATCTAGTTTGAATAGGTCAATAAAACATTGATTCCTTGATGAAAATTGAAAACACACTCAAATTCATATTAAGCAAGTAATGATATACTTAAAACAAGTAGAACATTATACTAGATATAAAACTTAATTAAGATAACCCATTTAATTAGAATATAGACTTAGATCAAAGATCAAGAGAAGCAAAACGAAAACAAAATTTATATAAAATTTCGGTTCACTAGGGATTAATGGATTATAAATAAGTTTAATTTGTAAAAACCCTTAACAAAGACATTAGGAGATGTAATAAACTCAAAGTAAAGATCATAAAGTGAAAAATGAGAAATTGGATACCTCTATAGCACTTCTCAGAATTCCTAGCATAAAATTGAGTAACAATAATAATTTAGATAAACTAAGGAAATCATTAAATAGTACTATAAATGAGCTTTCCAAAGCCTATTTACACATAAAAATCCGAGTTAAAAAGAATACTATAGGTTTAATTGAAGATTATGTATCAAAAACCCATATTTGAAGTTATCTAAGCTACTTTTTCGAAGAAAAGTCTTTTCATACGAATTTTATAAAATTAAAAAGGGATACCAACCTTTACAAGCTCAGTAATGATTATTCATATGATAAATTTAGATTAGAAAGGAGGAAATATGATTAAGAGAAATAAAATCAAGTTTATGACACCTGAGCACCCATAAAAAGTATTATATGGTTACCATGTAATAATAAATGCTTTCAAACTCTCTTTTAGGTGATATTGATTCCTTAGGAGAAATCCTAGAGGATTACTACGATTAAGATAATGAGCAGGTGAGTAACTCTGATCCATTACATTGTTTGTGATTGTAATACGAGTTACATTTGTAATAAATCAATTGAATAAGATTATGCTGCATGTGAGGTTGGGAATATCGCTTGATGAGTGGTGTTTGAAGTAGATGTTAAGAATATGTTTATTTAAAGTGATAATGGAATTGTTTCTGAAAAATTATTGGGAGCATCTTGGATATTGTCTATGAATTTTTTGATCGCCTAAAAATTGACTTAAAACTATAAGGCCTCTAAATTAAAAAAAAAATCATGCATTACACGACTTGCATATGTTGCATAAAAGACATGATAGCCACTACATGTTAGTGCTTCAGTTCTCTAATAATGCTTGGTTTTTCTAGATAAAAGGTTTCTAGTTCTACGTAAGATTATCTTTGTTCCATTCGGTTCCATGCAAACTAACTGGTAAAGGGAGGAACGTTGCCTATGGTATCTGCATGAAATGACTAACACTTAATGAAATTTCTAAGTTCTAAAAGAAATCGAGTGCTTAAAATACATATAAACAAAGTGATAAGTAATGTGAGACTGTTAATGTTCCTGATGTTCTTAGTTTCTCCTAAGTGGGTGGGTCATAAGGATGTATTTCTTGACTTGGTTCCTTTAATCTTGATGAAAGGGCGTAAATTTCCATCCTGTTTAGATTCGAGCTGTCTAAGCTTGTATTCGAGCACATGTTTGAGTGTTGTATTGCACATGCTTGATAATAAACTTGTTTGATATGGTTGATGTGTAATATGTGATGGTTACTTCACTGAGCTTTAGATATACTCATACTCCTATAGATTTTTCAAGGTTCTCCTTCGAACTTATTTAATACCGTCTTGGAAATTTAAGCCAGTAAGGATTTAAAGCTAGAAGGGAATGGGAGTGAGTAGAAGATCCTTAGAGTAGTTGTAGCAGTAATTTCTTTATCTTCAAAGTTATGTTATCGGTCTTTAAGTTTACTAATTTGTTCTGTAATAATTATTATTCAAACTATTATTTGTAGTTTATTTCTATGTTATTATGTGACTTTTTTATATACATCATTTCTTATTAAGCAATCAAAAAGATCCTATTTTAAAGGTCACATTCCTTGGAGTGACTAGTTGTATTATACAATATTCAATTTCACTTATAGTACAGTACAACTAAGGTACCCTTAGGGACGTGACAAAAAGAGGAAAACTCATTGTTAGTCCAAGTTCAATATTTATAGGTCAAGATATTACTCTATGAATTAGATGTATTGGGAAATATAACAAATTATGTTACTATAAAATTTTAGAGAAAAACATATGGATTTAGTGATAAATTCTCAAGACTATTAATCTAATAAGTTGTTGTTTTCTTCTATATTTATTTAATCTACATTTTGGGCATTCAATTCGAATATCTTAGAGATTTAATTATGTGACTTCATATTCAAATAAAGTGAAATTTAATATAAAATTATGAGACAAAGATCTCATACTTTGTAGGCAATTTACATTAAATGTATCAACACGTGAGGTAAGTTCATTTAAAATATCAACATTTTAAGTGGTTAAAATAATGAATCAACTTTTCGTAAAGTGTGTCAAATGAGGTATTAACATTTGATGAACTCATTTAACATATTAATGTTCGGATAATTTTTTTTATTAAAATTTACATAACCTATCCATTATTTGACTCATTTTAAAATGTTGATTCGCTTTTTTTTTTTTTTTAATCTATATATCCTAGTGTAATTCACCCCAAACCTTTAGAGCTTTCAGTGGAAAGTAACAATAGAAATATTAATACAATTTCTTGGAAAAGTTTCATACGAAAATAAAGTAAAGTTTGAGTTAAGATTCTTTTCTTATTTTGTGGAAACAACCAAGATAAATTGATTTTGAATTTCAATAGAAAATAAAGCTCATTTCAAAAGGGAAATTGACGTAATTCCTAGGAAAATATAAGAGAAAAATTTGAAGAAGTTGTTTTGACATATCTTATATCCAAATATTAATTTGAAAAATATTTAAAGTTTAGTTCAATTTGTTGGATTTAAATGTTGATAAGAAGTGTATATAAAATATTCATACATTTTCGTGATCTTTTATAGCAAGAAGACTGAAACAAAATATAGAGGTTCAAAGCAAAACTTATAAGCTACTTTTGAGGATTATTTTTAGTCCTTTTCTCATCTTTTATGTTGTCAATTTAACATTTTATAAATGTTGTCTAATCGTAAACTATTTAGCTTTTTGTAGGAGGTGAGAGCATGACGTAGACTGGCTAATTTGTTTGTAATTTAAAAAAAAAATATCATTAGGTATTATACCCAAATGTAATGTACATATCATGTGTAAACACAAACAAAATTTCAACATATGTAGATATACAAAACAAAGATGATAGTTATTTTGGAAACTACCATTCTATTTCTGTGTATGAAATTTTACTGATAGTTACATACCATATGCATGTAATAGTTAATGAATCTTTTTTCAAACTTTAGAGAAGTGATAATTTATGTTATAAAGCTCTTGAAGAATCATGAGACAAAGTAGTAATACAAACTATAGCTTGTGGCTTAACTTTATTCTCTCGAATTTTATAATGGTAGGAAAATTTTATGGCCTCATCATATTTTTAAATAGGATTGACCTTGCTAGCTCTTTAACAACTCAAATCATACTATTCTATAATTGTATTACTGAAATACTTAATATATCAATTATTATAATTGAGGAATTTGTAAATTAACACCCCCCCCCCCCTCGAACTGTAACATGGTGTGGTAACACCCACTCAACTTTCAAAGTGAACTTTTCGACTCTTTAAACTTTCAAAAGTTAGCATAATTAAGGATAGCTAACATTTTTTAACGAATTGAAAGGTGTATATCTAAACATAAATTAAAGTTTGGGGTTGAATCCATATATAGATTGAAGTTCAAGAGGATATTTTGCGACTCCCCTGTTTTGTTTTAATGAAATATGTTTAATGTCCTTAATTATGCTAATTTTTAATTTTTTTTTACCTTTACCAATTTGAAATTTAAAGGGTAAAAAAGCTTACATCAAAAGTTTAGAGGGTGGATCTAGATGTCTCATTGTTCTAGTTTGGGTCCAAACCATGGCCCGAACCGCCGTTCTGGTTCCACTTTTTACGGACCCGAAATCACCCCGTTTACAGTACGGGACGAGTACGAATTATGGATCGTTGGTTCACGAGGCGGGTTCCACGGTTCCGAACTAGTAAGAATTTTTTTTAAAAAAAAAAAAAGAAAAAACCACTACAAAATTTTAGTTATTCAATGCAAATACAATGTGTGGAAAAACAGCTTATTATATTACACTTATTTCTTAAGGAAAATTTTCTTAATTAGTCACAAAAAAAAACTTTTTTTTTTTAGTCAAACGGTACCGACGAGTCCCACATAGCAAACCAGCAAGGACCCGCTACCCCGTTGGGTCCAGCTACTAGTTCAGAACTGCCCCGCCAAGGCGGTTCTCCCTCACAAACCGTCGATGGCAGTCCGGGTCAGATCGAGAAGTGTAGGTAGATCCACACCTAAGTAAAACCATATGAGGTAATTTGTCATTTCCCCATTATATATATTTATATATATATATAATAATGGTTAAGTGATTGACAAGACTATAAAAGTTCTCATAATATCAATTTTGAATTATTAGAACCTCATAAGGAGTTAAAATAGTGAATTGACTCATAAGGGTACACATAACTACTGCATTTTGTCATTCCTTATTCTTTTTATTACAACATACTTGTCATCCATTTATTCATTTAATATTATTGTCTTTTGCTTCTAAAAATAAAAGAAGATTCCAAGTACAAAAGTAAAATAAATAAATAAATAAATTTTTGTATACTGTATAGCAATCAATTCAACCCTCCTTTTGTATTGCTTGGTAGGATCAACAAAGTTAAGTTTTGGTAAGTAACCAAGCAAGGATTTAAGATTGAATCAATTAAAGTTTTGGCTTACATTTTCTAGCTATTGGGGAAATTTATTTATTGAATCAATATTTCCCATTTCTCATTGGAAGAATCTTCAAGATATATCTCTTGAATGATCCACTTTTGAACTAATCCTAAAATCAAATGATCTTTTGAAATCTTTGAAACAACCTAACCCTTAGGGTGCTTAAGGGTGTGATTGTTTTGCTGCACAAATAGCCTCCAAGCAATATGTGCAAGGCTTTCGATAACTAAGTGAGTTTCTAATCACATTTTAGTTTTGAAATCGTGATTATGCTCTTTAGTAAAACCATGTTGAGTTATAAGATGATTTATAAATAATTTAGAAGCCATTATATCAATATGTATGTAAGTGCATTAAGAAAGAGTAGGATAGATTGTACGTGCATTAAGAAAGAGTAGGACAAAAACTTCAGGGTTTAAAACATTTAAGATATCAATCAAAGATAAGAGGAGCTAGGCTCAACCTGATTACGAAGTTTGGCACTCGACCCAAAAATGATAATAAAGTTAATTGTTTATAGCTATCCATCAAATTAAAGTCATATATTCATAAAAAGAAAGTGTTTCCAAAGTCCCATCTAGCTCTCAAATTATTGAGGTCACTCCTTGTACTCATCAGTCTCGAATCCCATAGAATCATAGTGGAGATCTACATACAAACTCTCATCATCACCTAAAATATTAAAAAGTGAGTGTTGAAGCCTAATACGACAGTAATTAAACATATCTGCACATGTCATACACGCCTAAGCTAATGCAACAAGCATAAATTAAGTTTAATTAAATTAAGTCATCAACTAAGTACTCTTGGCATCCTAGAAATACAAAACGCACAAGAGTACTCAAGATTCCCACCAAATGAAATGGGGTCGGGTTCCCTCAGCGGATCACTCACTGAAGAGGGAGGGTTCAATAAGCCCCTAAAACTTGTTGAAAAGTAAATAAGGAAAATAGTTTCGTCCAAGCCATCTCCTCACAAGCTACCACCAACGAGCATGGTCCATTGTAACTCTTTTTAGGGTCTCATAACACCATATAACTCATTGCAACTTTGTACATGCTCCTAATTAGCCATCCGATCTCAAAAATTTTCTTATCGACTATCTGCTGAGCCTAACCACACATCTATGGAGGCCTAAGTGCCTAAACTACCGCATCATTATGAAGTTGCAATTAGACTCACAACCTAGGCTGGGGGTGCTACTCTTAGAGTAAGCGGCTAAGTAGTAAACAATACTTAATTAAGCCGAGTTTAAATTCTTAGTCTAGTTATTAAAATTATATTAACAAGCAATACGTAATTATTACGTACCTATTGGTCAAATCAAGCTTGTTATTCAATTCCAAGCTAGAAGTCCAATAACTATTCATAATAGAAATTTGAAACCAGTTCATGATTAGCTATCTTTAATCCTTTTTTCTTGTCTGTTAAAGTCAAGTTGTATTGACTTAGTCATCCCATTGAAAAATATTATGCTTAAACGATTAATTAAGTCTAAGGAAGAAGTTATTCAAGCTTTGTTTGATTTAGATAAGGATTGAAGAATGAAAAAGTGTAAAAGAGAAGCATGGTGGGTACACGATGGGGATGCATTACCCCGTGTTTCACATATGGTAGCCGTGCTTCAAGAAGATCACAAGGAGCACGGGGTAGAACACAGTTAGATATGTGCCACCATGTTTCGTTATGCTCTAGCGTGTTTCAAGACCAAAAAGAAGTAGGGGAAAACACGGCTGAGTGTATCCCCTCATGTTTCTTCGCATGTTAACACATCTTGTAAACCCCCTAAATTTTATGGTAAATATTAAGTAAACCCTAGAACTAAACGTCTAATTGAAAACCCTAAAGTCAATCTATTACTTTAAGAACTAGAGTATCTAGATCCAACAATTACGCACTCGAAACCCCAAAACAATAAAAATGAGTTAACTATACATTATAACCCAAAATAATGTGATATAACTTAAACATATTAGATTCACCGAAAATTTGTTCGTTTCAAATCCGAACAGGATTAGTTTTCGAAAATAGTCTTAGCACGCAAAATAGTAAAAACATCCAACAACACATCTAGACTTATAATTAGATGAGGAATACTAAAATATTAGTTATAAAATTTTTCGACTTCTAAAAATATCAAATATAGCCATTTTACACGTATTTTTCTTACTATTGGTAATTTATTTGTCCTATCTACTATTTAAGTTACTATTTATTACAATTGATTACTATTCCTCTATCTTTACTTTTTCTTACCACATATTCTTACACTCTTACAACACTTACTCTTACATTTTCTTTTCTCATAAAACTTTATACTTATCATATCTTACACATTAATTATTTTTAATTACAAAAATGCAAATTTAATCAATTTCTCTCCCTCTCTCTTCATGTGACTGGCGCCATCACCCTCTCTCTCTATGTATTTATTTTTATTTTTCAGTTAATTTAATCCACTCCTATTTTTACTCAAAAACTTTATAAATACCTCATTCCTCCTTCATTCTTTAGTACATCCTAAATACTAACAAAACTCTACAAAATTTTCTCTTCTCTTGTAAACCACCAATTTTTTCGAGAATGGTTTTAGAATACTGAATTGAAACCCTAAAGGCTGACCTAAGTTGAAACCAAATCTTAAACAATTTCAATAACGGGATTCCATAAGAGAAAATTCATTAATCATTCGGCACAAAATCCGAGCATAAGGAAGTCCATCTATCTAATCCTTGAGGTAAACCCAACCCTAACTTTGGCCAAACCAGAGTTTCAAAAGTTAACAAAGATCAAGACAATCAAACAATTTCAACTCGGCAATCCCGCGTTCTCGAAACCTAGAAAATGAAATGGAGTTAATGGCTTATAATAGTTCGTAATAATATAGAAAAATAAAAATATCATATTCGTCGATTTCAAGCGTCCTTCGAACTCGAACGGGATCAATTTTCAGAAACCGTACCTTAGTACACCGGATGGAAAAAATATTTCATTAATACCATAAGACTCGTAAAAATATAAGGTTTTCAAAAATATCAGTTTCACGATTTTTTGATAACTAAAAATATTAGATATAACTCGTTTACGTGTATTTTTATTACTACCAGTATTTTATTTGGCTAGTTTACTATTCATAGTACTATTTTTACTATTCATTATTATTTCACTATCTCTACTTTTCCTTACACCTATTTCTTACTATCTATACACCTATTTCTTACACTTTTACATTTCAAATACAACTTTATTCACATCAAACCTTACACATTATTACTTTTCTTTACAAAATTACAAAACAAACAAAATATCCTCTCTCTCTCTCCCTCCCTTTATGCCCCGACCATCTCTCTCTCTTTCTCTATATTATTTCTTTTTCAATTTATTTTATTACATCAAAATTTCACTCTAAAATTCTATAAATACCCACTTTCTCTTTCATTTTTTCACACATCCATTTTACATAACAAAACTCTACCAAAATTCTCTCTCAAAACCTCTCTCCAACAATCCCCTCTCAAAACACTCTTTACCATCTAATACTTTTCAAGAAAAATAACAAAACCCATTCATCTCTTTTCAAATCCTCCATTAAACCATAGGTAAAAATCCTACCTATATTCTTTATCATGTTCATACAACTTAGCATGAGCTTAGTGTATGTTTCTTAGACTCATGAGAGTTAAAGAAGCAAAAATATGTTCACATTTTGTTTTTGTTCATGTTCTTATTTTACATTATGTTATTATGTTGTTGTTATTATTGTTATTATTAATTTCTCTAATCTAACTTCTATATAGCATTATGTATATTATGTATATATATTTCTTTAGAGCATATAAGCTCACTTGTTATTTATTTATTTTCATGCTTTGCAATTTATTAAGACTAGTCTTTCTAGTCTTAGACTTGTCCATATCAAGTCAAAACAATTTTATTTCTTTTCTTTTATTTTGAGACTAGTCCATTCTTAGTCCTGGGTTGCCTTGATGAAGCTAAGGTCCCAATGCTTGACTATTTTATTATGTTTATTTACTTATGAGTGTTTCTTTCTATCTTATTATGTATTATTCTACATAATCATATTCATGCATGACTATAATGTTGTTGTCTTAAGTAAAAATTAAAAATGAATTCTTTCTAAAACAAGGAAAAGTGAACTAGATTTCTCAACAAAGGAGTTTCTAACAAGAAGTCTAAATACTATTTTTAATAAATTCTTTTGAAAAGCTTAGACAAATTGATCATAAGTTTTTAAGTAATAGTGCCTAAGATTTCTTCAAATGAAAGGAACTCATCTCTTTTATAAATCAAAACTAAAAACTCCATAAAGATAGAATTTTTCTTAGCATTAAAAGATTTTAACCTAAACTAATTATTTTTATAAAACTTAAATAGGTTCACTATAGAGTTCGAAAATTACTAAGAAGTCTAAAAACTTAATTTTTATACGTTGTTATCTCTTTTCAAATCAAATAAAATTTTTACTAAGATCTAATATAACAATTCTTTATAAGAAAGCTTTCTTATAAACTTATCTAAAAGAATTATTCCACCACTTGATAAATATTAAAAATAAAACAAGTTTTCCAATCAAGGTAAAATCAACTTATTATTTTAGAAACCAACTTAGAAAAATAAAAATTTTCCAAGAAAGTAAAGTCTTAAAAGTACACTTATTTTCTAAAAGAAGAAAATGAATATGAAAAATGAAAAGAAAACATACATTTAATACAAGTCCAAATATTTGACCACACCAACAACTTAAGGAATATTTTGAAAAGCTTATTTTTCAATCACTTGAAATAAAATTGGTAGATAACTTAAATAACCAAATTTTTGGAAATTAATTTGCTTTTGAAAAGATAGGAAACCGAATTATAATAAGAAAAACACTCACTTATAACAATTCAATAATTTTTAAAGTTTCCTTCTAGCAATTTAAAAAGGAAAATTTTCAAAGTTTCATCTTTTAAAACTCTTAAAGACAAATTGTTTGTGAAATATCAATGTTGAAACAACACTACAAAAATCATTCATACAATATGGTGTATATATATGTTCAAAGGATTTTTCAACTATGTATATATCCATATATTTTGCTTAAGGATTTTTGAGTAAAGAAAGTTTGGAAAAAAATCATATTTTGTGAACTATAAATTCGTAACTATTCTGAACCGTAGTAATTTGCAACCAAATGGCTTTTTATAGCTAAATAGCCTTAGAAATGGATAGATTTTTTGAGTAGGTAGAAAATGGCATATTATATGCGCAATTCCTAGTTAAAATGACCAAGTTATGGCCATTTTAAGTTGGAATTACCCTCTATACGAATTTTAATAATCTTATAACATAGTCTTTGATAAGTACCATAGAATCAACAAGAAATACTCATTATTGATATTCTTCTTGATTAGATGATCCCGATGAGTAATATTTATACTTGAGGATTATTTCGATTGGTGGAATTACCAATCGACTCATCCATAAGAAAGAAGTGTCCTCATGGATGAGTTAGTTTATTCCCTACCTTTTACGTACTTGTTTGTGCTTATAGTTAGAGGCAATAGAAGTAGAAAAAAATGAAAATAAATTATATATCGGTTAAAAGAATGCTAAGCTTACCAAGACATGAATCGTTGTTAATTAATTTGTGTTTTACTATTATCATGTTGGAGTGTGTGAAAAATTCTATGATCACCTTTAAATTACTCTAATCATATATTATGAGTTATATTAATTGATCCATGCATATCACGTAGTTAGTTTCAATTCATGAGCTACTATACTCGATGGGACAAGAGTATAGTAGTCAGGTTTGCAGGAGCCATAAATCTGCAAGATGGGCGAATAGGAGCCTAAAAGAACTACTTCAAGATAGGCGAGTAGGAGCTTGAAATAAACTACATAAGTTGGATTTTAAAGATGGGTTTTAAAGAGCTTAAAACACCTAACCCTGAATGAAGGGGTAAATCCATTCAAGCATATGATTTCTGGTAGATCATATGTATTGCTTGTTCATTTGCTTGATACATTCATATGCTTGTTTAATAACTTAGTTGAAATTATTGATACGAGTACGTTAATTCAGGAATAATCTCACTAAGCTAATTAAGCTTATACTCGATAGACTTTTGTTGTAACAAGACCAATACCTCTTATGCCCGAGGACTTCATATACTCAAGTGGAACTATGTTTTGGGAAGCTTTTGAAATTCTTTGAAGATCTTAGGCTAAATATCTTTTAATATCTTTTGGTGTTAGTATTGTTTCTTTGTGTGAAAGATTAAGTTAATATTATGATTGTTTAGAGATTTATAAGGAAAAAACCCCTAAGATGATGTAAGGATTATATTCTTATAATATTGAAATGAGATGGTTATCTAGAATTCTTGTATGCTACATTTACTATCTCGAACTATACATCCCACTGATGTCTCCTATTGTTGTGATAGACGCCTTACATATGGTGTTGAAACTTTCGCATGACTTCGGGAAGTCATTCTTAAGTTTTAATACCGTATGTGGCGAAATGCCACGTTTAGATACCCTTTGAGGCGTGACATCTCTCCCTCTTGTTGCTGTGACACTCCTTGCCCATTTCCCTAATGTTTTTACATAATTTTATTTCATTCATCCTTCATGTTCTATCTCAAAATTTAGGTAAGCACTAAACTCTCTTTTTTTTCTTCGTGTTAACATAACATGAACACTTTATATGTTATTATTTCTAAAACCCCATTAGCATTATGCTATGGAAGAAATCATGGAATTAACAATTTAGTCATATCTTGTCAACACTATGTTCATTTGTGATACTTGTTATGTTCTCATTTTGATTATGCTACTAATCTAACTTTCTATATGTAGTATGTAACATATATGTGTATAAATATTTTTAGAGCCCTAAGCTCACTAACATAATATCTTATTATGCTTTGTTATTGCTATGCTTTTATTTTGTTTCTTATCTATTGCTCATAATAATTAAGACTAGTAATTTTAGTTTTAGACTTGTCCTCATCAAGTCAAAACATGTTTTAAGAGTTATCCGTAATCTAAGTCCTGGGAGTCTTGTACATAATCTAAGACTCCAAATTTCTTTCTTTTTCTCTTCTTTCTTTTCCTTATTTGCTATATATATGAGACTAGATATATTTCGTGTATCGGGAAGCCTTGAATTAAAATCTAAGACTTTCATATTTTCTTTCTTCTTTCTCTTTTCCTTCTTTTTCATTTCCTATTTTTCTTTTAAGATGACTAGAATTTATTTAGTCCCGGAAAGACTTGATAATAAGCTAAGACTTCCATATTCTTATTTAGCTCCTTGATTTTCTATTCTTGCTATTTGCTACATAAACTTGTAAATTGATTCTTAGCATAAATAATATGTTCACTTGCCATGATCATCAAGTAATGTTGTTGCCTTAGTGGAACGTTTCAAAATAAAAAATAGAAATTATGTCCTATGTTATGAAACAAAACTAAAGCCTTTCAAAATAAATTTGTAATACTTAAGAAAATTTTCCTTAAGGGTAGTAACGGCCACTTGAGCACACTTTCTTTAAAAAATATTAACAATTCCATATCATGAAAATTTTCTAAAAGTATTACTAGATATATTAATGTCATGCTAAGAAACAAGAACAAACCAATTTTTCCACGAGCCGAAATAGGATCATCAAAATAGAAATTTGTACTCCACATAGGAGAAAACTAAGTTCACAAAATACGAAACCTATTTTATGAGATTAAGAAAATATAGAAATAGTGACTTTAGTGGTTATATAATTCCATTGCTACAAACTAAATATATGTAATTCCCTTTTTATAAGACAAAAGACTTTTCCTCCTACAAGTTAAGTTTACAAACTTCTAAATTAAATTATTTTATAAAAAAAATCACTCTTGAGACAACATAAAATCATGCATATAATGTGAGCTAATATAATGTCAAATGGTTTTCAAATGAATAAGTATTTTGTGCCTGCTTTAAAAGTGTCCAAATAGTGTAGAACTTCAATAGTTGTAAAAATACAAGCATTGGAGCTTTGTGATTAAATTCGTACCATCCTAGTTTTTTACACAAACGACATTAAATGTTAAAATTAACCTTAGCAATAGATAGATCTTTTGAATATGTGGGAAAGACTACTTATATGCAAAATTCCATGTTAAAATGAGCAAGTTATGACCGTTTTCAGTTAGAATTTCTGCAATCCAAATTTTTACCACAAATTAGAAAAAAGAAGAAAATTTAAGTAGAAATTCCATGGAATACTTATTTTGAGTATTTCTTTTGTTTAGATGACACGGAAGGGGACACTTTCTATCTGGAAGATTATTTCGATTAGGAGTGCTCTATCAAGACATGGTCGAGTGAGTCTACTTCCTTAAATTTTCGTACTCATGATTATGCTTGTAAATTAGGTGCAATAGAGATAAGGAAAGATAAAATGAATATGTATGATAATGTTGGTTGAAAGAATACTAAGCATATTGAGATCCGAATTGACAATAATCATATGGATGAATTATTATCATGTTAAAGTGTTACAAATTGTATAATTAGCCTAAGATATTTTAATTACATACCAAGAGCTTAATAAATTGATTCATGTATACCATGCAGTGAGTCTCATCGCATTCACTATTATATATTTGGGGTGATAAGTGCATAATAGTGGTGGTTGGCATAACCGATAGTATTTGCATGTGGCGAGTAGTAGCCAGTAAGACCTACAAAGTGACGAGTAGTAGCCGTAAGAACTACATGCTTTTTATAGTGAGTAGGAGTTAGTAAGACCTACAAAATCTATTTACGAAATTTTGGTCATAATTGGTCAAAAACACCTAATTCCGAATGAAGGACGTAAATTCATTCAACATATGGTTCCTAGAAAACTATATCATATCATATGCTTGTTTCATTATAATTTGTTTGATACTTTTGCCTTGAGTACGCTAATCCGGGAATTTTCTCACTAAGCTCATTAAGCTTACATCCCTATAGATTTTTTCTATCACTGGATCATTTGCTTCTCTATCCAAGGTCTCCCTAAATACGAGTAAGATTTCTTTTGGAAAGCTTTTGGGGGAAAATCCAATCACGGACTTTAGATCATAATTCCTTTAAATCTTTTGGTGATAGTTATTTAATTACTAGTAAGACTAAGTTGTATTTCGATCTTTAGAGAATTTTAGCGAGGGAATGCCCTTGAGCTAATATAAAAGATCTTTATATTTTGTGGTAAATGTTTATTTAGATTTTTGTATGCTTAATATTACTTACTCGAACTACACATCCTATTGGCGTCTCCTATTGCTTTATTGTACGCCTTACATGTAATATCAAGACTTTAAAATGATTAAGGTAGTCACTCTTAAGTCTTAATATTATATGTGGCAGAATACCACGTTTAGGGTATCCTTTGAGGCGTAATACATGTCCTAAAACACAGAGAAGCATAGGGGAAACATGACATCATGTATCTCCTTGTGTTCTTCTGTGTTTCATAGCTCTTTTGGATATAACAAAAAGCACGATGGGAAACACAACATTATGTTTCCATTGTGCTTTTTTGGGTTTCATGTTTCCTTTGCATTTAAGAGACAGAAGCACAGTAGGAAACACGGTGTCGTGATCCCGTCGTATTCTTCTAGGTTTGGTATATTTCATGATTAAATTTGTTACTTCTATCTAAACATGCTTTTGAGTCAAACTTTGATGATTGTAAGGGTATTAAATAATCATGTTCATGCTTAGACTCAACTATGTTCATCTCTAACATGCTAAAACATGATTAACCCAAGTTCAAAGCCTAATACATCTATTTTTTACAGGAAATATCAAGTATCATGTCTTTTCCAAAATTTCGAAGACATTTTATATACAATTCTTCATTTAACTCACTCTAACTTTACTATCATCACTTCTTACTCATTTCGTGATCTTGTCCATAAATTTAGGTGCATAACATCATTCATTACTTCTCAAAGTTAGTCTCTAGCAGGATTTCAACTTAAAACATGTTCATTCTTCTCTTTAACGTTTCCAAACTTGTTTCATCTCCTCATTATCATATATATATAATGCTAAGAGTCGATTTTTAGGTCTTACCTTGTTGTTGCAGCTGCTAAGTGGCTCTCCAAGCTCAAATCACCTATAAACTCGATTTCCATGCTTTCTTCACTTCCTACCAACATATCTATGTCAAAATCTATATCTAAAACACGATAAACCTCGCATTTTGACACTTGAAATCTTCACTTTACCTTGTTACAAATTTCGCTAAGTTTCTTTGCTTCTCTTTCCCGTATTTCACTTTCATTACCCACATTTCCTTACATGAAATGGATAATCTTAGCTAATTAGTGCTAATTCTCTTTTAACCTTACTTAATTAACTTAAGAAATAAGGCTAGGGTCTATGGCTTCTTACCTTGGAGTTGTAGTAGGCCTTGGAGTTGTAGTAGGTTTCCTAAAGGGGAATGGTAGAAAATATAAGATTATTTATATGGGGGTCTAGGGTTTCTAGTTCTCTTTTTAAAGTGCGTCATGGCACCATCTTAGCTATCATTTGCATTAGGTTTTTCTTTAGCATATTTTTCTGACCTAATTCCATTAGTCAACCATCTTTAGATTCTATTTTACCCTGAAACATTAATAAATTTTCACTCATTCTCTTGGTTTGAATTCCTAATTATTTTATGGCTATTTTGCTTGAATTTTAATTAATCATGGGTGGTGTTTGGATTATTTCAATCTCTCTTGAAAGTTTATGTCCTACTTCCTTAAGAGTTCACAAAACCACCTAAACTCCCTCTTTTGAATCCTTACTTACATATACTATAATTTTCTAAATCTTAAAAATTAAGGTCCTTATATAAGCCACAATAACAGAAATGAAAAATAAAGAAGGATAAGAAAAGAAAAATTAAGTGTGAAACTACAAAAGAGTAGAAGTTCAAACTTACAATTAAGATTGAATACGTCCATTATAGTACAAGAATAATGAACAATGACTTCCATGCAATCTGTAATATACGAAAATATGAAAATGAAAATATAATGGATTATGAATTATAAGATGATATAGGATGAGTTTAAGGTCAAAACAATTAAGTTGTAAAAATTTAAGTTTGATTGTGGAATGAATGTTGAAGTTTGGATTTCTACAATTTTTGACAGATGCAACGTCGCCACTGGAGAAGCTATGCTGCCAGCGTAGAAACCGGCGTGGGAAGGAATAGTAGCGTTTCTTTTAACACTGAATCACATGCGCCAGCGTACGCGAGTGTTGATTTTGATCATTGTGAATTCTGTTAACGCCAGATAAGAACGCCGCCAGCGTTGGTCATGGATTTATCGACGTAGTTGTTGGATCGAAATTCTAGGAAATTCAATGCCTCGATGAATGCCGCCCATTTCATGTTATTTTGACCGATATAGAGTCTACACCGGCAAAATAATACGTATGCCGCCGGCATAAGAGCCGATGTATGAATAATTTCTATATATACAAGACGCAAGAAGACATTTTTTGACAGAAATATTTTATTATCTTCTTCCTTCGTAAAAGAAAGTTTTGGAGCGTTCTTGGAGTTCTAGGTTGGAGAATCATCAAGAGTGTGTTTTTGATCCAAAGTAAGTGATCTTAATCTTCTCCTATGTGTTGTATATGAATTTGTATAAGTTTTCTTAGGGTTTTATGGATTTTTCATGAAGGTTTTTAGAGAAAAACCCTAGCTTTGTGTGGAATCCGAAATTTAGAAAAGATTCGGGTTGGTGATCCAAGCAAGTAAGTAAAGTCTTTTAAACATAAAGATTCAATAAAGGTTCATTCTTGATATGAATGTGCTTGTTCTTGTTGTTATGAATATTAGGGTTATGGAGGATTATGGAGTTTCGTAGATTGTTGTGGAAGATTGATCAGGTTAGATGGTGCAACTTGGTGATTTTCTTTATCAGTTAGGATTTCGAGAGTTGTAGTACATTAGGGTTTGTTTATATCGTGCTCTTATCTATGCTATATATGTATGTTATTGACAGGAATTTAGAGATTTGGGTTGTTGTTGTATTATCATTATTGATTGAAGTGTTGTGGAGATTCGGGATATTTGGTTGTGGTTGAGTGTTGTCAATAAAGGATTTTTAGGAGATACAAATTAAAGTTCCTGAAACTAAGAAAGGTACAACCAATCTTTGTTTGTTGTTTGTGCTTGTAAGTTAGTATTGCCTGTTTGGTTGCAGGAAATAGAATCATAATGAATCTAATGATAATTGGCTTAATAACTTGTTTATTGGGTGATTGGCTATGACTAGTAAAGACCTGACAGACAGTGATATTGGTGTGGCACCCTGATGATCTTTGTGTGAGGTTGTCCCTAGTGGACTTGTGCATTGAGATGATTCTAGTAGAATTAGGTGTTTTGGATTGGGGTATTTGGGGAGTACCCACTCATCTATATATGTATATGATTATTATTTTCAAAAAGTTGTTTGATTTTTAAGGTGTCTCGGGAAGCCTTGAATTAAAATCTAATACTTTCATGATTTTCTTTCTTCTTTCTCTTTTCCTTCTTTTTCATTTCTTATTTTTCTTTTAAGGCGACTAGAATTTATTCAGTCCTCGAAGTTTTGATAATAAGCTAAGACTTCCATATTCTTATTTAGCTCCTTGATTTTCTATTCTTGCTATTTGCTACATAAACTTGTAAATCGATTCTTAGCATAAATATTATGTTCACTTGCCATGATCATCAAGTAATGTTGTTACCTTAGTAGAAAGTTTCAAAATAAAAAATAGAAATTATGTCCTATGTTATGAAACAAAACTAAAGTTTTTCAAAATAAATTTGTAATACTTAAGAAAATTTTCCTTAAGGGTAGGAATGGCCACTTGAGCACACTTTCTTTAAAAATAAATATTAACAATTCCATATCATGAAAAATTTTCTTAAAAGTATTACTAGATATATTAATGTCATGCTAAGAACCAAGAACAAAACAATTTTTCCACAAGCCGAAATAGGAACATCAGAATAGAAATTTGCACTCCACCTAGAGGAAAACTAAGTTCACAAAATATGAAACCTATTTTATGAGATTAAGAAAATATAGAAATAGTGACCTTAGTGGTTATATAATTCCATTGCTATAAACTAAATATATGTAATTCCCTTTTTATAAGACAAAAGACTTTTCCTCCTACAAGTTAAGTTTACAAACTTCTAAATTAAATTATTTTATAAAAAATCACTCTTGAGACAACATAAAATCATGCATATATTGTGAGCTAATATAAGTGTCAAATGGTTTTCAAATGAATAAGTATTTTGTGCCTGCTTTAAAAGTGTCCAAATAGTGTAGAACTTCAATAGTTGTAAAAATACAAGCATTGGAGCTTTGTGATTAAATTCGTACCATCCTAGTTTTTTACACAAACGACATTAAATGTTAAAATTAACCTTAGCAATAGATAGATCTTTTTGAATATGTGGGGAAAGACTACTTATATGCAAAATTCCATGTTAAAATGAGCAAGTTATGACCGTTTTCAGTTAGAATTTCTGCAATCCAAATTTTTACCACAAATTAGAAAAAAGAAGAAAATTTAAGTAGAAATTCCATGGAATACTTATTTTGAGTATTTCTTTTGTTTAGATGACACGGAAGGGGACACTTTCTATCTGGAAGATTATTTCGATTAGGAATGCTCTATCAAGACATGGTCGAGTGAGTCTACTTCCTTAAATTTTCGTACTCATGATTATGCTTGTAAATTAGGTGCAATAGAGATAGGGAAAGATAAAATGAATATGTATGATAATGTTAGTTGAAAGAATACTAAGCATATTGAGATCCGAATTGACAATAATCATATGGATGAATTATTATCATGTTAAAGTGTTACAAATTGTATAATTAGCCCTAAGATATTTTAATTACATACCAAGAGCTTAATAAATTGATTCATGTATACCATGCAGTGAGTCTCATCGCATTCACTATTATATATTTTGGGGTGATAAGTGCATAATAGTGGTGGTTGGCATAACCGATAGTATTTGCATGTGGCGAGTAGTAGCCAGTAAGACCTACAAAGTAACGAGTAGTAGCCGGTAAGAACTATATGTTTTTTATAGCGAGTAGGAGCTAGTAAGATCTACAAAATCTATTTACGAAATTTTTGTCATAATTGGTCGAAAACACCTAATCCCGAATGAAAGACGTAAATTCATTCAACATATGGTTCCCAGAAAACTATATGTCTTGCTTGCTCACGTTTTGATGCATATCATATGCTTGTTTAATATAATTTGTTTGATATTTTTGCTTGCAGTATGCTAGTCCGGAATTTTCTCACTAAGCTCATTAAGCTTATACCCCTATAGATTTTTGCTGTCACAGGATCATTTGCTTCTCTATCCAAGGTCTCCCTAAATACGAGTAAGATTTCTTTTGGAAAGCTTTTGGGGGAAAATCCAATCACGAACTTTAGATCATAATTCCTTTAAATCTTTTGGTGAGAGTTATTTAATTACTTGTAAGACTAAGTTGTTTCGATCCTTAGAGAATTTTAGCGAGGGAATGCCTTTAAGTTAATATAAAAGGCCTTTATATTTTGTTGTAAACGTTTATTTTGATTTTTGTATGTTTTATATTACTTACTTGAACTACACATCCTATTGGCGTCTCTTATTGCTTTATTGTATGCCTTACATGTAATATCAAGACTTTAAAATGACTAAGGTAGTCATTCTTAAGTCTTAATATTATTTGTGGCAGAATACCACGTTTAGGGTATCCTTTGAGGCGTAATACATGTCCTAAAATAGAGAGAAGCATAGGGAAAACATGACATCATGTATCTCCTTGTGTTCTTCTGTGTTTCATAGCTCTTTTGGATATAACAAAAAGCACGATGGGAAACACAACATTATGTTTCCATTGTGCTTTTTTGGGTTTCATGTTTCCTTTGCATTTAAGAGACAGAAGCACAGTAGGAAACACGGTGTCGTGATCCCGTCGTATTCTTCTAGGTTTGGTATATTTCACGATTAAATTTGTTACTTCTATCTAAACATGCTTTTGAGTCAAATTTTGATGATTATAAGGGTATTAAATGATCATGTTCATGCTTAGACTCAACTATGTTCATCTCTAACATGCTAAAACATGATTAACCCAAGTTTAAAGCCTAATACATCTATTTTTTATAGGAAATATCAAGTTATCATGTCTTTTCCGAAATTTCGAAGACATTTTATATACAATTCTTCATTTAACTCACTCTAACTTTACTATCATCACTTCTTACTCATTTCGTGATATTGTTCCATAAATTTAGGCGCATAACATCATCCATTACTTCTCAAAGTTAGTCTCTAATAGGATTTCAACTTAAAACATGTTCATTCTTCTCTTTAACGTTTCCAAACTTGTTTTAGGTCTTACCTTGTTGTTGCAGCTGCTAAGTGGCTCTCTAAGCTCAAATCACCTCTAAACTCGATTTCCTTGCTTTCTTCACTTCTTACCAACATCTCTATGTCAAAATCTATATCTAAAACACCATAAACTTTGTATTTTAACACTTGAAATCTTCACTCTTACCTTGTTACAAATTTTGCTAAGTTTCTTTGCTTCTCTTTCTCGTATTTCGCTTTCATTACCCACATTTCCTAACATGAAATGGATAATCTTAGCTAATTAGTGCTAATTCTCTTTTAACCTTACTTAATTAACATAAGAAATATGGCTAGGGTCTATGGCTTCTTGCCTTGGAGTTGTAGTAGGCTTTGGAGTTGTAGTAGGTTTCCTAAAGGGGAATGGTAGAAAATATAAGATTATTTATATAGGGGCTAGGGTCTAGGGTTTCTAGGTCTCTTTTTAAAGTGCGTCATGGCACCATCTTAGCTTTTATTTGCATTAGGTTTTTCTTTAGCATATTTTTCTGACCTAGTTCCATTAGTCAAGCATCTTTAAATTCTATTTTACCCTGAACCATTAATAAATTTTCACTCATTCTCTTTGTTTGAATTCCTAATTATTTTCTGACTATTGTACTTGAATTTTAATTAATTATGGGTGGTGTTTGGATTATTTCAATCTCTCTTGAAAGTTTATGTCCTACTTCCTTAAGAGTACACAAAACCACCTAAAATCCCTCTTTTGAATCCTTGCTTACATATACTACAATTTTCTAAATCTTAAAAATTAAGGTCCTTATATAAGCCACAATAAGAGAAATGAAAAGTAAAGAAGGATAAGAAAAGAAAAATTAAGTGTGAAACTACAAAAGAACAGAAATTCAAACTTACAAGTAAGATTGAATGCGTCCATTATAGTACAAGAGTAATGAACAATGACTTCCATGCAATCTGTAATATATGGAAATATAAAAATGAAAATATGATGGATTATGAATCATAAAATGATATAGGATGAGTTTAAAGTCAAAAAATTAAGTTGTAAAAATTTAAGTTTGATTGTGGAATGAATGTTGAAGTTCGGATTTCTACAATTTTTGACAGATGCAATGCCGCCACTGGAGAAGCTATGCCGCCGGCGTAGAGACCAGCGTTGGAAGGAACGGTAGCGTTTCTTTTAACGCCGGATGGAACGCCGCCAGTGCACGCAGCGTTGATTTTGAATAGTATGAATTCTTTTAATGCCTGATAAGAATGCCGCCGGCGTTGGTCATGGATTTATCGGCATATGTTGTTGGATCGAAATTCTAGGAAATTCAATACCTTGATGAATGCCGCCCATGTTCATGTTATTTTTGCCAGTGTAGAGTGTACACCTGCAAAATAATACGTACGCCGTCAGTGTAGGAGCCGACGTATGAACAATTTCTATATATAAAACGTGAGAAGACATTTTCGACATAAAACATTTTATTATCTTCTTCCTTCATAAAAGAAAGTTTTAGAGCATTCTTGGAGTTCTAAGGTTGGAGAATCATCAAGAGTGTGTTTTTTATCCAAAGTAAGTGATTTTAACCTTCTCCTATGTGTTGTATATGAATTTGTATAAGTTTTCTTAGCATTTTATGGATTTTTCATAAAGGTTTTTGGAGAAAAACCCTAGTTTTGTGTGGAATAAGCAAGTAAGTAAAGGCTTTTAAACATAAAGATTCAATAAAGGTTCATTCTTGATATAAATGTGATTGTTCTTGTTGTTATGAATATTAGTGTTTTTGAGGATTATCGATTTTTGTAAATTGTTGTGGAAGATTGATCAGGTTAGACGATGCAACTTGGTGATTTTCTTTGTCAGGTTAGATTTCGAGAGTTGTAGTACATTAAGATTTGTTTATATCATGTTCTTATCTATTCTATATATGTATGTTATTGACAAAATTTGGAGATTTGGATTGTTGTTGCATTATCATTATTGATTGAAGTGTTGTGGAGATTCAGGATATTTGGTTGTAGTTGAGTGTTATCAATGAAAAATTTCTAGGAGATATAGATTAGAGTTCTTGAAATTGAGAAAGGTACGACAAATCCTTATTTGATGTTTGTGCTTGTAAGTTAGTATTGTGTGTTTGGTTATAGGAAATAGACTCATAATGAATCTAATGATAATTGGATCAATAACTTGTTTGCTGGGTGTGATTGGTTATAACCAGTAAAGACCTGACAGACAGTGATATTGGTGTGGCAACCTGATAATCTTTGTGTGACGTTGTCCCAAGTAGACTTGTGTATTGAGATGATTCTGGTAGAATTATGTGTTTTGGATTCGGAGTATTTAAGAAGTACCCACTCATCCATATATGTATATGATTATTATTTTCAAAGAGTTGTTTGATTTTTAAGGGGTTTGAGTAACTCCGAGTTTGAGATTAGAGTATACCTAAAACTGGACTGTATTTTTTGTTGACTTAAGAAAGATAATAATATGGTTGTTTGTATTAGCTTAAGTTGCATGAATTACATGTCTGTTGTATGTGCATATGCATTTGTTTTTAGATTAGAGTTTTTGTATTGAGCATCGCCGCTCATTCTTTTAAATTTTAAGTATAGGTGAATAGGATATAGTATATGATCTTTCTGGATATGAGTTTTTCTTTGATAACGGGGATGGCGATAGTGGACCCGACTATCCAACCGAGAGCTAAGCTTCAAATATCAGGATTACTAAAGAAAAGACTCGTTTAGGTCATTTGAAGCTGTAGTTGGATGTTTAGATTGGTTTCAATTAAAGGATTTTGATGTAAAGAGTTTTTAGTTTCTGTTGGAATTGTTGGCTGTGTTATGCCGACTTGGATTTTATGTTTGAACTAGGACTTTATGTTTTATGAAGTATATATTTTTAGTTTAAATAGGTTTCGTATCCGATGAAATATCCTATGTGTGTTTATAGGTGATTAATGTATTATTATGATATTAGAGCCTTTGTGTGTCCGATATAAGAGAGGACACGTGGCAGGTTGTAATGCCTTTAGATTAGGGTGTTACACAATTTTCAAATACTTAATTCTTTTAATGAGTCTTAAGGTTTTCTACCCTCTCATATATAACCTAATAAGCTTAATAATATATACATACTGTTTATAGAAACCCTATACTTTAATACATGACACCAAAAAGTAATATAGATTATAAGAGGCATAACAATAAGATTCCACATTTTTAATTGCTCAAGCATGTCCAATGATGTAGGTTAACCTTTTACTCATATTCTTGGATACTCATTAGTCTCATGTAAATTGACAAGACAAACTCCACAATTACCACTAAAACTCCCAAACTATCACTATGATACAACATTTTAGCAACATTTAGAATCTTAACATAGTTTGTAAAGTTAAATGTGCATTCGTAAAAGTTTTACACAGAGCACATTTTGAAAGATATCGAATGCATCATACTAAGAATCAGTTTTAGAATAAAATCACAATTTTTAGATAATTGCTTAATACTGTTCAAATACACTTGCAAGATAAAAATGCACTTTTATGGTGGAGTTGTCATGTCTTCCTCTTTAGAGCATCTTAGATGGGTCTCTTGACATGTATACCTATGTTAAGGAACCCTTTTCTTGCAATGAACCAAGTTGCTTCCTTGGTTGCATACATCATGATTGCTATGACAAGCAACTCTCTTTTTTTCATTGGTTGAAGTAACTCTCTAGGACCTACGAAAATCTTAAAAGATAATTAACTCTTTGCAAGCAATTAATGTCATGTTTGGTATGCGGGAATAAACGGGAAATAAAATCACAATTCTTGATTCTTTTCCCATTTCTATGTTTGGTTGTACTTTTAAAAATTAGAATTGCAATTCTTGAGAATCAATGATTTTGACTTTAAGAGGGAATTCAATTCGATTCTTGAGAAGATGGAATCGTGATTCCATTCATTTCTCATAAATAATTACCATTAAATTACTCTTTTATCATTTTAATTATTTATTATTCACATAAATTATTGGGGATATTTTTAATAAATAACATGCCAATTTCATTCTATTCCATGATGTATTCAAACAAAAGAATATATTTATCATTCTACATCACATTCCAATCAATTACATTTCGAACTATTCTCGCATACCAAACGTAACATAAGGTTAAAATGGATAGTTTTTTAGTAGAAAGAGTTGCTTAAAATGCTGACATGACTCTTTAAATAACTTTTAAGCAACTTAAGAATAAAATACTTTTATGTATAAAAAAGTTTAGTTTTAACTGAATACTATTAACATTGTTCTTGAAATACTTTGAGCATCTTTATCCCTAATTTACTTAATAAATTGTTTAAAATGTCATGTTAGAATATGAAATAACTTACTATTTTATCCTTTATTACTTTAAAAGAGTTCCTCATCTAATTTTTTTTCCTTTTTTTTTTTAACTTTTAGGGGTTTCATTTTATTTTAATATTATTTTATAAAGATTAGATAAGTATGAAAGGATCAATTGTAGAATGATGAGAAGTTTTTTTTTTTTTTTGTAAAAATTAAATAAATATTAAAGAACCAAGGAAAGTAAGAGTAAGAAAGTTACTTGTCATAATAACTTTGATTTTTAAGCAACTCAATAGTCATTTATTGCACAAACATATGATATCACTTATATTTCTTGAAGTTTTCACACGTATAAAAAAAATAAAGATATTTTTAGGAGTTTTAAAGGAAAGAAAAGTTTCACATATTTTTAATATCAAAATAAAATTAAAAAGAAAATTACAACCCGTTGATTGAGAACACATCTTCATTTGATTTCTATACAAATAAATATATAAAAACACCCACCAGCAATTCCATTCTTTTTGGCATCCGTCTTCATTGGACATACTAGTGCCATTTTCTGTCATGCATCGATTAGTGTGATGACTTTCTGTGGGGTCTCCCGGGAAGAAGGACAAAAAATCATGGAATGATTGAACACTGATGGCCGGAGGAAACGATATCCCCATTGAAACCATATGACATGGAAAGGCATGTGGATAGTAATCTTTCAACTGTCCATACCCTTTGATAATTTGTCATTTGACATGGTGTCAAATTATGGACGTGGATGATTGGAACGACGTTAGGCGAAGGCACAGCATCCGGTGATCTTTACGATAAGTATGGGAAACGGGCCACGAGCGTGAGCACCACGCCATGGATATTGGACATGAGGCCGGGGGCCTCGAGCACATTAGTCAGTATTCAGAAAATTTGCACGTCAACCTCAGGACCGGCTATGGCAAAAAAAAAAAAAATAAAAATCGTTAGGACCGGCAATTTCTTTCTTTGAAATAAATAAATTTCTGAGCAACACCACATTTATGTTTTTGGAAGAGGAATCCGGTTGATGTAATTATTATGTGTGCCACGTGCATCTTGATTTAGGTGGATTTAAAAAATATATAAATATATGCACACATATATATAACTTGAGGGTAAAATAAAGGAGAAACTTATAGTTTTATGGTTCCATGTACAAGTGACAAATAAGAAAATAAAAGGTCTCAATCATTATAGTTTTTGAACAATTGAGTTTTTTTTTACTATAACAGCTATTTAATTTTTAAGAGTAGAGTTCTTTTTTTTTTTTTTCTTATTTCTAAATTATTATCAAATGAGAAGTATGATTAAATATTTATATATTCTTGAGTTTCATGACTTCCATTTGATTTCTTTGATGATTGAAAATAAGATTGAATGTTACTCATTCAAGAGCTATGATAAGGAACTTGACATAAGCCCAATGCTAGTAGCTTTCTTTTTATGCATATCAAATCCACATAAGAGAGATTGACATTGTTACATATTGAAGTGATGAAATTGGTATTTTGTTTTTATTATGATAAAATATCTATTCTTCTATTTGGTATATAAAAAATTTTAATATAAAGAATGTTTATTTCATATAACGTGAAATAAATAAAGAATTTTTCCTATATTAGAAATATTGATATTCCTTAAAAAAAAAACATTTTTTTAGATATATCTCTAATAATAAAATAAAAAGGTTTTTAATCTTATTTCGTTCCAATGAGTTAAATGAAACAAGAGAGTAGATGAAGTGTTCAATGAATCCCTATTCAAATCCCACGAAGGAAAAATTTCCTAAGCCATCCCACAATATGATGTTAGGATTGATTTAAAATATTATATAACAAAGTTAGCTGTATAAGCCGCATGTTTAGTGATTAAAAACACATAATCAATCAACCAGTAAATCAGTGTAAGAATATTTTTTTTTTTTTTTTGTTAGTCTAGCCAGTTTTTGCTTCCACTGGGTACACCTCGTGCCTGTCCTTTCTGGGTCGTAGATAGCAGGCAAGTATGATGCATAGATACTTCTATTCAAAACCTATATAGTAAGTGATTGGCACTTTATTTAACGCCATACATAGTGTTTCTTTTTCAAATAAATATCAATACACATGTTTTATATGTGAGAATGTATATATATTAGATGAATCATAGGGGGTTATACACTTGAATAACACAATGAACTTCCTAAAACATAAGCAGCTGCAGCTATTCATTAATAGTCAATAGAAAATAAGACTCTCCACTCCATTTAAAAAATAATAAAAGAACCTGTGACGCTGTATTTAGACAGTCTAAATTTGTGGGTTGTGTATAGCATATTGGAGTAGCTGTAATTTGGGATTCGTTGCATTCGCTGGTAGAACCACAGTCTCTTGCAAGTTTGTTCATTGAATCATCAACTTATATTAATATTAATCTTTTGGATGGTACCCAAACTTTGACAGAATGTGTAGTTAGGTATTTGACTTTGAAATTGATTAATTTAGTATTTTAACTTTAAAATTGATCAATTTGATACCAAAAAAGACTTTTCATACATATGATAGTACTGCATTAAGTTCTTTCAGGTATTAAATTGATTAATTGTAAAGTTCATGACGTAGTGTAGAAGCATAAAGATTAGAAATATAATCACCAGATGATCTCTACAACATACTCAATTGCAAAACATGTAATTTCCAAAAGAAATCTCTCTCAATTAGGGTTTCAAAATGAATATAATGTTCTTCGTACAAAGACTAAAGTATCCCTAAAGACCTATCTATACATTACATAAGGAAATCCTAAAGAAAAACAATAAGTACAATAAAAACAAATAATAAACACAAATAAATCGTGTAACATAAGATGACAAAATATAAAACTCAAAAGTTGAAATCGTCAACAATAAAGGTTAGCTCCAACACCGACGACATTTCTTCTAAGGCCGGCAACATTTCTTATACGACCGGTGGTGTTCCCTCCAAGGCCAGTGCTGCTTCTTCCTCTCCTTTTCGGATACTCCTCTTGTTCAAATATGTGTCTATTATGTCGTCTACATCATTCTCTTCCACCTGAGAAGAACTCAATCCCGAATTCTTTTCTAGATATAAAGATGTATCGTCCGAGTAGAAAGGGAATATCTTAGTCCAAATCTCTTTGAAAACAGCATCAGCTTCATATAATTCTTTCAATTACTCGAACCTTACAACCTCAGCATTTAAAGTCACAAGTAGATTGGCTTTCTCTTCTTCATCTATTTTCTCCTGCTTTTAATTTCAATCGGTTTACTTTCTGGCTCCTCTTTTTCTTCTTTCACAACCACTTCACTTTTGGTTTCTCCTTATGCACCGATATTTATACAAGTTTTTCTTCTACTTTAGGAGAGATGGGGATGGTTTTTAAAAATTCGGATGAGCTCTCTTTGGGAGTCTCTTCAATGTCTTCTTTGCCTTTCTCTTTTGGAGTGAGAACTTCTTCCCCTTTCAAATCATTACTTTGTGCCAACGTCATAAACTTTGCATTATATTTATGTATCAATTTCTTTCCTTAACGATATTGTGCTCTTGTTGAAACATGATTTCCTCATAATTAAGAAGGAAGAAATTTATCTTCCAATAATAACTTCATCCTAAACCATGTTTTAACAAATGCTTTTCTTTCATGACTTATATTCTTTTTACAATATTTCCCACCATGCAGATGCATAGCCTTTCAATCTACAAGCCACCAATTTCACCTTATCCTTTAGGAATCTATATATATTTAAAGATCCGCTCAACCTCAGCAATTCAATCAATAAAATTCTCAATCCTTAGATTTCTGCTAAAATATGGAATACTTACCTTACTCGAAATCATTCATTCCATATTCATTCTTACCTTCATAATAATTGTCAAAATTACCACTTCCATATGTATGTAACATATGATTCACAACAACAGATCGGACAATAAGATCGTTGTGTGCATACTTTACCCTTAATCGGCTCCCATAATCGTCTCTGTTCCCACTGGTATCTGATCGATCGATGAGATCATCAAGTGCTATTTAATACGTCGGAATCTCTTATCGATGTTATCCAACACTGCCTTAGGAGCTGACTGTTCAGTTCCTCAAACTCCCGCATCCTAGTCGCCATCAAGAATACGACCATCATCAACACCGTCGTTAGCTGCCATCTTTGCAGGAGTTTACCTTGCTCTGATACTAATCGGACACAAGGGTAGAAATCAAATCATCAAATGATTGCTACAACACACTCAATTGCAAAATGCACTTTTTAAGAGAAATATCTCTCAATTAGGGTTTCAAAGTGTATATAATGTTTTCATATAAAGACCAGTCTAAAGGCCTATTTATACTATTACATAAGGAAACCCTAAATACAAATAAATCGTGTAACATAATATGATAAAATAGGTTGATAATAAAAGCTAGGAGCCTATAAGTAATGTTGGCGGTTTCAAAACACAAAAATTAAACTGTCAGTAATAAAGGTCGGCAGCGTTCCTTCTGAGGCTAGCAATGTTTGGGCAGCCTAGTGCTTCTTCTTCCTCTCTTTTTTGAACGACTCCTCTAGTTCAAATATGTATTTATCATATCATCTGCATCAGTTTAAGTATCTAATTATATATTTTATTAAAATTTAAATATCATTTATTACATTATCTCTTAATAATATATAAGGATATATGCATATAAATAAGATACATGAATTAATTTTATGTCGGTGTGTTTGTCTCCATGCATCATATGCTAGCTGTATTCAGACGAGCAGTATTCAAAGGTTTGCGCTTTAACCAGGCATGCTTAGGCATACTAGGATCAGTTCAGTACGTGCTTAGGTTGGATAGTTCCCGCTTGCGAGGACAGGTTACAGGAGCAATTGTCCGATATCTATTGTTTGTTTGCCGCCAATCATATAATATTATTAATAAGTCAGGCACCACCATGGATAAGTTAAAACTACGGACAAGTGGAATCGAAATGTTATAGTACTGACTTGAGCTTGATTCAAAAAACTTGAATTTACCTAAGCTTAAAATTGTAAGTGGAGATCATCTTAATGTAAATTTGATCTTGACCTAATTAAATTTATTTAATTTTAATTAAAAATATATTAATATCTAAATTCAATTCAAATTCAATTAACATTTATATTCAATTTAAACTCAATAGAGATTGATTAGACTCGCAATCTAATTGAGATACTTATACATACATATATATATATATATATATATATAGAGGCTAGGTTCGGCTTGATAAACTACTCGAGTAATCTGAGCTCGAGTTTAGCTTAACTATTCTTAAATCAAACTCGAATAAGTATTAAGTTGAACTCGAATAATTTATGAACCAACTTAATTTATTTACATCCGATCATGATGCTATGTAAGCATAGATGATCAGTTTATAATAATACGAATTCTTTTCAAAATTCATAAGTTAATGCTGTTAGACGTGACTCCACAGTTGAATTACAGGAAAAATGTGTTTTAGAGTTTATTCAGCTCTAGCAAAAGTATTGGTAATTTGAGTATAAACTAAAGTTTTAAACTTCTAGAACAATGTCAACTAAACAAAACGTATGGATAATCGGGATTCGCACTTTAATCCATCACTTATTTTGCTAATCGGTTGAGATACAGGTATTTCTAAAAGCAAGATCGATTTGACCAATGCTATCTTTGGTACCAGTCAAGAAATCACCATCTGTCCCAATAGTTTGCTCCATTTAAGAACACCTATAACGTAATTTCATGAGTATAAATTTATATTTGTCAAATATATCCCAATCTCGTGAATACATATATATATATATATATTAGATATACAGATATCACGTAATATTATATCATTCATACTGTATATAATATATAAAAATAATATACACTGTATCTCTTAACATGTATAGTAATATCTATACTATTAAAGTAAAATTATCTCGTTTGGTGTTTTTAGTGTAAATATTTTTTGCATATGAACATAAAATATTTTTCGTATACCTGAAATCATAAAAATTAAATAGGGTTTGAATATAATTAAATAAGGATTGAATAGACATAGTCTTTTCCTTTTATAGCATATGAGCGTAAAATATTTTTAGTATCCTTGAAATCATGAAATTAAATAGGATCTAAATAGAATCAAATAGGATTGAATAGACATAGTCTTTTCACATAAAATATCTTTAGTATCTGTGAAATCATGAAATTAAATAAGGTTTGAATAAAATTAAATAGGAATTGAATAGACATAGTTTTTTTTTCTTTTTTATCATATGAGCGTAAAATATTATTGGTATCCCTGAAATTATAAAATTAAATATGGTTTGAATAGAATTAAATAGGATTTGAATAGACACAATATTTTCCTTTTTTAGTCTAAGCATGTATTTTTATATACTGATTTAAAGCTCCAATACTATATTTATGTATAGTGGTTATCTAACATGTCAAAACAATATATCTATTTAATTGATATATTTTGGGTTATTTTATTTGCACACGCATTGTGAGTGTGTCATCTGCTTGTCTAACATAAAAGTGTGATGTACAATATTTTATATTTTAGTTGTAACACATCCATACTATATGTATTATACAAAAAAACATATGTACATCATATTTAAAATAATATATATATATATATATGTATGTATTGAGATTATGTGTATCATATCATAAATTATAATTTATTTTAATATATATATTCCATTTGCAGTATAACGATACATATATAAGGTAAATATCACAAATGATACCTGAACTTTGGCAAAATATGGAATTAGGTACCTCAACTTTGAAATTGATCAATTTAGTATGTAAACTTTAAAAGCAATTAATTTAATACTTGAAAGAAATTTTCGTATATATTAACCAATATCACAAAGCACTATTGACATGCATGAAAATTTTTCTAAGTATTAAATTGATTAATTTTAAAATTTAGATACTTGATTGTATATTTTATCAAAGATCAAGTACCATTTACAACATTAACCCATCTATATATATATATATATATATATATATTATACGACATGTGTTATAACATATTATTATATACCCATCTATATATATATATTATACGACATGTGTTATAACATATTATTATAACTATATCATAGGATATAATGTGTACATCTATATGTGCCATATAAGATATTTTATTTAGTCATAAAACATACACATTACATGTAGTATGGAAAATATTAACTATATAGTATTCCATAAAACTTTTCCACATAAATAATTTAGATAATAAATATATAATACATTTTAACATATTTCAGCAATACATATAGATATAAATCATATTTCCATAATATATGATTTATAATAGATGAAACATACTGTAGAATCCATGAAATATGCATAATATATAACACTTAGCACGGTGATTAGTATATCTTGAAGAAGCATATATCATGATACACAGAAAATATATCATAATTTTTTATAGCATAAACACGTTTGATATGACATGAATATTCATATAATCATATATATATATATATATACACGTGCATACATAATCCGAGTGTTTCTCTTAATAATAGCCAGTGGAATAGAATTGCGATGCCCTAGTAGAACCTAAAATCAAGATAGTATCCAATATTTTGTAGGAATTTGTGATTTAAAATTTTAAAGTCAAATCCAAATGCAAGAATGGGGCTTAAACCCAATATTACAATTTTATTTTAAACTCAATTTTTCATACCAAACGTGCCATTAGTGATATAAGTGATAAAGATAAAATCATAACATTTCTTGACTAAAATTCATATAATCTCTAATTGAAATGATCTAAATTTAAATTCTATTTAATTTCTATGTATTTGTTTATTTATCTTAAGTATTGAATTAAATGAGCATGATGATTATGATAGTTGTGTTTGGTAATAATCTAAATGTGTTATTTTGCATATGTAGTGAAATTAATAGTCTTGTTTTATATATATTAATGTGTATAGTATAATTATTAATTGTATCTTTTATGCATTAAGATGTTAAGTTAAGTTTAGATCTATAAAATCAACTTTGGTTTTGATTAAGATTAGTTGATAGAAATTTTCCTTAGTTAAGTTAGTAATTAGGCCTAAATGAACCCCAAATGAAGCTCAAATTCACTCAAAATGTAACCTAAAGTTGCATATGCCTTAAAAGTCAATTTTTAGATAAGTTTAAGCCTCAAAATTGCTTAATTGGACTCCTTTTTGGGCAGCCCTTCCTTTTATACGAATTTTTCCTTTTTATTTCTTTCTTTTCTCTTCTTCCTTCATTCCAAATTCCAAGTCCAAACCAAGAACAATATCAAGCTTTGAAAATCAAAGTTCTCTCCAAGACAAGACATATTCAAGTGAGTTGATATAAGTATAACCTTTGTTTTGTTTTCATTTCTTATAGTAGCTTTGTGAAATCTTGGATGAAATGAGTTTAGTGTTATCTAAATTACTTGTTCATGCATTAAAATTAGCTAGGAATGTGTTTTGTTAGTGTGTGAGTTTATTTATGTATTGTGGTAGTGATATGAAGTGTTGGGAGGAAATAAAGATAGTTTGAATAGTTAAAATTGAGAATAAATGGAAGTGGGATTTGAAGTGATCAAATGTGTTAATTTCATGTTTGATGTTTGCTAGGATTGAGTAGTATAGATAGGAGTAAGTATATGAAGTTAAAAATGAAGTTGAAGAAGATTTAAAAGTGTTATAGGTTAGAAAATTTCGAAGTGAAAAACAGGGGAAACGTGTTTTGTCGAATAGGTCTGTTTTGAACGTACACCGACATTTGGAAATTCAACACTGCTGGCGTAGAGGCTGCGTTAGAAGCAAACAGAAGTAAAATTCTTAACACCGCTTTTGAATACCGCCAGCTTTTACAATAAATTTTGCTAGCGTTTGTTCTTCAAAGCATACGCCGGCAATTTAAGAGTTTAAGCCGCCGGCGTATGAGGCGGTGTTGAAGTGGAATAGAACCAGATTTTTAAACGCTGGAGTGAAACGCCACCAACATAAACTACCTATGCTGCCGGCGTTCAATCAAATTTTGCAAGCGTTGGAAGGCAGCGTATCCCCTGAGTTTTGTCATTTTCAAACTTCTTCAATCTTCAATCTTTACTTCATATATGATTTCCTATTAGATATATGAGTTAAATAAACATGTTTTATGCATGAATTTGATATTTAGACTCTATGCAAAGTTTAATGAATTTCCTTGTATAATTGATATAGGATTGTGATATGTACATATATTTGTGAATGTGAAATCTTTTTTTATTTATTGATTATTTTGATTTCTTATTTCAGTTAAGGGTTCTTCGGTTAGTTCATCACCGAGAGACTATAGTAATATACTATCGGGTTCAGGTACGCAATAGCTTGTTTGATGTTTGCTAGGATTAGGCATTCCTAAATTGACTTAATTTGATTCGGCTTAATATTTGAATGAATTGGATGTCTATTACGCTATTTAATCTGGTCCGAGGAGCAGCAAACTTGTCATGATGCAATGACATGTTAATTAGGCGCTTAACCAAGTCATGATGCAATGACTTTACCATGATGCAATGGTACGCTATGATGCAATAGCGATTCTTTTTTGTTAAGTGGGTAGCCAATAGGGGGAATAGTATATGAGTAACGTTTGCTTAAACTTAGGGAGAAATACCATGGTTTAGTTCAAAGTTTATGGGAACTTGTGAACTAGGCTCATGTTATGGACTGAGTTTAAGTAGAGTCGGGCAATGGCTTTTGAACCCTAAATGAAGCTATTATCTTCATGAAATAGATATAGGAGATATAAGTATTCGGACTGCTTATATCAACCCCCTGAGCAGCTGCTGTTACTCAGGATCCCTAAATTCCCAAAGCGTGATTCCAGGGTTTGAATACCCCCTTGTTGATTTGCGAAAGAAAATTTAATAAAGATAATCACTTGTCTACTGATGCATTTCATTGGATATATGTTGGTTTGATGACTTGTTCTTGCATATGCTATTGTGTACTGGGCCTTTGGCTCACTTTTGCTGCTTTGCAGGTAATGGAGATGAGTTTTATGATGATTTGGGATACGGGTCCGACTTTGAGAGATTCATGGATAAGTGGGACAAATAGGACTGGAACACCGTGGACTTTTGGAAGAATTTTTGCTGAAGGAAAAGATATGTATAAAAGGCTTGATAGATAAGCCTATTTTGTAAAGACCTTAAGATCCCCTAAGATTTTTTTTGCTTTAAGAAAACTTATAATTTTGTAGTGTCTTGTATTGACACTAAACAGTATATATAAGATGTAAATATATGTATAGATTGCTTTTGTATGCAATCTTGTTTTATTAAAAGTTCTTTATAAAGTTTTAGTGGTTATGATAAAAAAATTTTCATAAACTGTTAGTTTTATGACAACCTTACATATAATGTGAAAACGTTATATGTGGTTGAGGACTCGGTATTTTAAGTCTCGGGATTTAGAGGATCGGGTCTTTACATTAATTTAAGATCAAAACATAAAATTGTGACTGCTTTAGCCACTCAAACTGCAAAATAAACAACGATAATAACAGAATAAAAGAGTAAACGTTCTAGTAAAGAGTTTATCTTTTACAAACATCAAAGAGCTTTTCAAAGTTTTTAAAGTAGAAAAATAGCATAAATAAGCAAAAAATAATGTAAATATCTAATCTTAACAAAAATAAGTTAACCTTACATTTGAGATTGCCAATATAAGTTAGACAAAATGGTTGATGACCAAAAGAAAGTTAGACAGAATTGACAAAGAGTTTAGGGTTTTAGCCTTCTAAAAAGAATTAAAACAACAATAAAGCTTTTAGACTATGACAAATAATGAGGATACTTGTACACGTTGTTCAAATATTTAAGGAAATGGAAGCCCCATCAAAATGTTGCATCTTCTCATCTAGGGAACTTTATTAAAATGAACTCAACCTGAGGTTTAAACAAATTCTTAAAATTTGCTTCATCATAGGATGCAAAGTGAACACAAAAACAACTGAGACGGCATCACTCAAATGGCCTGAATGGTAATTGGGACAAATTTTTTTCAAGAATGATTATTGAGACGTAACGGATATTTTTCTTGGTCAAGAAACTTTATCAACTTAACTACAAGCCTTAGACGCTCATCCAAGTGAAAAGGAAATGCACTAATGTACATGTTTATTCTTATACTATTTAATTTTAGAAGAAATTTTAAGCTTTTTATTATCTTTGTACCCTGGTGCTCATGCATCATCATCATCATCATCATGAAGATTGAGTCATGCAAATGATGGATTCTTTCCAAAGCTCAATAATTGTGTAAACTTGAAATTGATCATTAAAGGAAGAAGACGTAAGAAACACTGTACTATGTTTGGTGGATATTACACACATCATGTAATGTCCACGTAGCGTATAACTACTAATGGTATTTGTAGATGTATGAATTTAATTGCAAAGGCTTTAAGCCTAATTTTTATTTGGATTTATCCCTTTGGGCTAATGTGATAGGACTTAAAGAGATAGGCCAAGTTAATTAGAATGATGAAGAGAGATTTGGCATGGTAGGCTTGGAGTAGGACCTGTTAGAATTAGCCTAACCAATTCCAACTTTCTTAAGTTGGCTCATATATATTATAAATGAAGGTCTTATGGGCTTGGGTCTATAAAGGAGCCCACACTATATCCATTACAAAAAGGACTCATCCCAGGCGTTGGTCATCTATCTCATTTGATGGATAACATCGACGGCTAGATCTCTATAAATACCATTAGTCACCACCTCATTTGGATAAGTGAAATTTTGTATAAACATAGTTGTGCTTAGGGCTATGCAAAAAAAGTCGATCGAACCATGAACCAAATCGGACCGGATCGAACCAAAATTTTGATTCTTTTTTTTTAGCGATTTGGCTTGGTAAAAAGAAAATGGTTCGCGGTTCAATTTAAGACCATGAACCGAACCGTTTTATATATTAAAAAAAATAAATATATTATTTTTACTCTTAATTGTTTTATTAATAATAAATATCTAAGTCACAAATTTTAAAAACAATTACTTTTTTTTAAATTTGTAAAAAATAAATTGTTTTTAAAATTTGTGACTTAGATATATATCATTAATAAAACAATTAAGAGTGAAAATAACATGTTTTAATTGTTATGTTGTCTAGAAATAAGATAGATTTTAGATTTTAACCTATAGTATTCTAACTCCTGCATTTTTTTTTCCATTTGTCTTACTAATTAATCTACTTCTATTATTTAGTTATTTATTAATTTATATAATTGGTAATATGTTAGTTAAAAGCATAGAACGAATTCAATTTTATGTCTTATATTAGTATAAAGTCTAGTATACCATTATTGTTTAAGCTAATTTTAAAAAAATGAGACTATTCACAATTATAATTTTATAATGAATGAAATCCCTTCTTTCTTATAAGTTTTGCATGTTTATTTGATAAATGATTAATTTAAAATATTGTTATTTATATTTGCATTAATGATAAGAAATATGTAATGGAAGTTTTTCGATGGAATATATATTTGATTTTATGAATAAAAATGGTTCGAACCGCAAACCGAACTGTACCGAATAGTTTTTTTTTCAATTTGAAAAAATTAAGAACCGAACCGTATGGTTAGGTTCGAATTAAAAAAAAATGAACCGTAAAATATGATGCGATTCAATTCGAGGTGTAAACCGAACCGAACCGAACCAAACCGAACTGTACACACCCTTAGTTGTGCTGCCAGATTTCTGCTTTGGTGAATCAAACACTTGATTTACTAAGGAATGCACACGATCCTATAGTACTTAGTGAGGTTGATGCTTTCTATGTCCCTTACTTGTTACGCGTGTGTTAGAGCTTATTGAGATTGCTTACTCCTCCTCTCTACACGACTCTCTTTTGATCATCCTTACACATGTTGTTTCCCTAGGTCACATGTAATGTGATAGTTATGCGGCATGTACGTGATCGTTGCACTCAGATCCATATCCACACATTCTTGATGACTCCACTAGGGATCAAGGAAATTGGCACTTGCATGATGGCACCTCTAAGGAAGAGACCTGCTGACCTGACTGAGGGTGTAACTCAAGAACTTGATGCCAATCTTGAAATTGTTGAGCATGACATGCCAGCACTTGAGGATGTTAACCAAACTATCAGTACTCAACTTGACAATGTTGCAATCTTACGTATTATACAAGAAAATACCATGTAGGTCAATCAATCGATGCAAAAGTCTACAAGATAATTCCATCAATTCATGATGATGTTTGCTTAATACTCGACTGGTATAGTTGCTATTGTCGTCGCACAAGAGGGCACAACCTTGCCGACCTCTACTATTGTTGCGCAATAACACGCTCCCTAGGTGCCTCAGGCTCCTTAAGCACTTTTGTAAACCCCAAATTTTTACAATCGGTTAAGCTCAAGCCCTAATTAGAATGTTAACTGGAAACCTTAAAGTCAACAAAACCTTAGTTAGACGTGACAGTTTAAGTCTGGCAATCCCATGTTCGTAATCCTAAGAGAGTAAGTAAGAGATTAGTATGTAGAATAGTTCGTAATAACATAAGAGAGCTTAAAAATATCATATTAGTCAAACCGCAATTCGTTTTAAACCTGATCGGATATAGTTTTCGAAAAACATGTCCTAAGGCTCGAAATAGTAAAAATATTCTGAATATACTATTAGACCCATAAAAATGTAAGGTTTTCAAAAATATCAGTTTTATAATTTTTCGGTGACTAAAAATATTATATATCACATTTATACATGTATTTTCTTACTACTAGTACTTTATTAGTCACATCTACTTTATATTACACTATTCATTACTATTCTATTTATTCATCTATCTCTACTTTTTCTACCACCTACTCTTACACTCTACATACCTATTTTTCTTACATTTTACCTTTCTCATATACTTTATATCATATCTATCTTACATATTATTGCACATAATTAATAAAAGTACAAAAAAAAATAAATCTCCTCCCTTTTCTTACATAGTGGCCGGCGTGCCTACCCCTTCCCCCCCTCTTTTTCACTCATATATTTTCTTTTTCTAATTATTTAAATCATACAATTTCTCTCATCATTTTCCTATGAATATCCCCTTCTTCTTTTACTTCATTCACACATCTTGATAGGAATCTGGTTGCTCAAAGTCATGAAAAAGGGAAACAAAAAGGAAAAACATCAAGGAGCAAGCTCAAGGAGCAGAGCAGCCAGTGTGGAGGACCAAAGTTGGCCCTACGCTTCCGGCCTACAAGGGAAAGGCTACTAGCTTATAGCCGGCCTACATGGTTAAGCCGCTAGCTTTGGTCTTATTTGTTCTTATTTTAAGCTTTGTTTAGGGGTATTTTTTAAATTATGTCTTTTAGGTCTCTTTAGGGTTAGTATATATAGTTCTCTTGGTTATTTGTTAGATAGTTTTGGACATTTTGATATTAAGAGCACTTTTGTGTGTGAGAATCCTCTTGTAGTTTTTGTTTGATTATTGAGATTATTGCTACTCTTTAATCATTTGTTCTTATCAAATCTTATGTTATATAGATTTGGGGCGAAAAATCGTTTTTAAATCTCGTGATTCATTGACACCGTGATTGTCTTATAGATCGTGGTTCCTATCGATTTATAATTTGATTACAAACTAGTTTGATTTTGTCATTCGTGAATCCTATCGAACAACGATTTCATCCATATCCCTGTTATATTTTCAATTTCATATCAACCAAAAAACCTTAAATTGATCAAGATCATATTTTTATTGAAGACAGTAGTCGGAATTCCACATCAGTTTGGTATCAAAGCAAAGGTTGTGCAAAGATTATTTTTCGATGCAGCTTTCATATAGGTTGGTTAAAAAAATAATTCTTTTTTAATTCTTCAATTTTCTTGGGGAATTTCTGTTGTCTGGTTGTTGTATTTGGGTTGTTGTATTGTGGTTGTTATTGTTGGTGTTTGTGGAGATGTCATCTGACGGGAACAATAGTGTGAATGAAAACAACCCTAGGGCTAGAAGAGATGGTGGTGGTGAAGGAGATGTTGTGACAAGATAGGAATTCACTCAATTACAAACAGGAGTGAATAAGATGCAAGGGGATGTGCGAAGAATTTTAGAAAGATTAGAAGTGAGAGATAGGAGAAGTCAGAGTGGATCAAGCCACAAGAGACAATTTAGCGAAGAATTCGATGGAAATAGTGGAAGAGTTAGGAGGCATGATGGTAGGGATGATAGGCGGTAAGGGATTGAAAATATAAAATTGAAGATTCCACCATTCACAGGAAGTAGTAAGCTTGAGGAATTTTTAGATTGGGTACTGAGGGTTGAGAAAGTGTTTGAATGCTATGGATGGGATGAGCGCACCAAGGTTAAAATGGCATCACTGGCCTTTTCAGATTATGCTAACTTGTGTTGGGACAAGTTACAGAATGAGAGAAGAAGGACAGATAAAGAGAAAGTGCGTTCTTGGACACTAATGAAGAGACTGATGAAGCATAGATTTGTTCCTGATTATTACAAACAAGAATTACTAATGGATTTGCAGTCTTTGAGACAAGGGAAGAGGAATGTTGAAGAGCATGTGAAAGAGTTTGAAACATTGATGGCTAGGTGTGATATTTAGGAATCCACTTTTGAATCTATTGCTCGATTTATTAATGGACTCAAATGGGATATAGCCAATGTTGTTGAACTTCAGCAATTTCAAACTCTTGAAGATGTTATCAAATTGGTTAGTAGGGTAGAAAGACAATAGCACAGAAAGTTTAAAAAATCCCATTATTATAATAA